>CABPRJ010000519.1:0-67480 GCA_902439185.1 Cinara cedri | reverse complement strand
TCGAAACCAACAGATTCTTACAAAACTACCAAGGGTGAGCCGCATGAGTCGAAGACGTCGTTGCACACTTCCATGGTTACAAGCAGCAGCCTATCTCATGTATCACAGCCTTGTAAATGTTGCAAGGGTACTCATGATTTGACTTCATGTTCAAAGTTTAAGGGTTGGTCGCATGAGTTGCGTAATAAATGGGCTCGCGACCAGCGAATATGTTTTCGATGTCTACGTTCGGGACACTGGGCATTCGTTTGTAAGTCTAGAATTTTATGCAGTCAATGTTCCCGGTGGCACCATTCACTATTGCATCCGGTTGGACCTTCTGAGCGTCTCGGAGAAGGAAACAAGTTGAAGGAAGGGCAATCGGACGGTGCAATCACATCGTCACTTCTTAGTCAAAATACGTCGTCCTCTGTCATTCTCGGGACAGCGCTTATACACATTCCCGACAACGTCGGATCACTGCATACAGTGCGAGCGCTCATTGACTCGGCCTCTCAAATTAGTGCTATCACATCGGAGTGCACTAATCGGTTGGGACTCCGAATGCGGAATTGGACGGCACCTGTGTCCGGTCTTGGTGGCGTTTCGGTACAAAACGTTTTGGGGATAGTCAACTGCCAGGCACAGTCAAGATATTCCCCAGATCCCGTATTCAATTTTGAGGCGTGGGTGTTCCCGTCTGTTGCGGCTGATATGCCGCGAAACCCACTATCACGTTCGATAGCAGATAAGTATCAACATCTCGCTCTAGCAGATCCATCGTTCATTAACCCAGGTGCCATTGATGTCCTTTTAGGCGCGGACCTGTTCGCCCAAATTATGAATGGGAAGCGTATGTCGGTAGGCGATGCTTTTCCGGTAGCATTCGGAACGGTGTTCGGCTGGACAGTCATCGGGCCGGTTCCGAATTCAACATCCAATATTTCGGTATCATGTTCTGTATCACTTACTACATCTGTAGAAACGTTGTTGGAGAAATTCTGGGCGCCCGAAGAACCAGACGTGACACCCGAGGATTTTACGCAAAAAGGGCAGTGCGAGGCAATATTTCGCGATGGATGTACCAGTGATAGTTCCGGTCGATTCTGTATACCTTTCTTGTTCCGTCGAGCACTTTCTGATGACACCTTCAACGGTTCGCGTGTTGTAGCCGCAAAACGATTTCAGCACTTAGAGAAGAAATTGACCAACGACCCTTGCCTTAGACGTTTGTATTGCGATTTCATGTCTGAATATTTGGCATTGGGAAACATGTCTCCGGCCACATCCATTAAAAATTATTTTATTCCACACCATGCTGTCTATTGTCCCGCAGATATCAACCCAAAAATCCGTGTAGTGTTTGATGTCTCCGCTATGTCGTATTTCGGCTTGTCGTTGAATGATTGCTTGTTTCCCGGACCAAAGTTGCAGCCCGATGTTGTGGACGTCTTATTACTGTATCGGGTTCATCGTTTTTCATTCACGATCGATATAAGTAAAATGTACCGTCAGGTGTCTATATCTCCGTCACATCGATGGTACCAACATATTTTGTGGAGATCGTCCCCCGAACATAAGTTACAAGCATATGAATTCAACACTATCATCTATGGGATCAACTGCGCCCCCTACCTCGCGACCAGATTGTTGCACTCCATTTTTGAGCTTGAATATAGTGATTTTCTGTCACTTAAAGAAGCCTTGTTATTTCAGACATACATGGACAACATCTGCGTTGGAGGCGACACATTATATGAGGTTCTTTCCCTTCGTGGCTCACGAGGACTTACTCTATCAGAGTTTATTAAACACGAATTCTATTTAAATGGTCCACCGTGTTTGCAACTACCATCCCAACAATGGGATAAGGATATTCCCCTGAAGACTGCCGATGAATTGCCCAAATTTAAGGTCGTAGCTTCGACGGCGTTGGTCATACAAGAAAAGGAATGTGAATGGTGCGAGCGTTTCTCCTCTTACGTACAAGCGATCCGAATCACTGTCCATATATTATGTCGGTTCATCGTTCAGTGTAGGAAAAAAACTGTTGAAAAGGGGTACTTATCCCGAAAGGAACTTGACCAGGCTGCGCTTTTGATTGTACATTCATCGCAACAATTTCATTTCGGTACGTTAATTTATGAGTTGTCCCAGGAGCGAGCGGCCTCGACGCGATTATTGGCACGTATACGTTCGTTCATCGATAGTCGAAATATAATACTGGTCTGCAGCCAGTTGTCCAAATCGGATTTGCCTGATGTCCAAAAATATCCTGTGTTACTGTCAAAGGCTTCCCACTTCTCTGTTCTAATAATCCGGCATTATCATGACATCACCAATCACAGTGGCCCTCAAATCGTATCTTCCTTGATTTGTCGACAATACAGGCTACTATACATTCACACGTTAATCCGTACGGTCATCAGCCGTTATACCACTTGCGTACGCATTACAGCAAAAAAACCCCAACCGGTGATGGCGGACCTCCCGTCAAGCCGAGTGACGAAATACCACCCATTCGTGAGGGTCAGAGTGGACGCAGGACCTTTTTTGATAAAAGAAAACCTACTTCAAAAGGCTCGCCAGTTCAAAATGTATCTAGCCGTATTTGTGTGCTTCAAGGTTCGGACGATACATCTAGAATATGTACCGGACTTGAGCACCGAGGTATTTATAACGGCTTTAAATCGCTTTGTGGCACGCCGCGGTCTACCTACCGACCTTTATAGCGATTGTGATACTAATTTTGTTGGGGTAGATAATTTACTTCGTGCTCTTGTCAACGACCCTGCATGCCGTGATCGATTGACGACTTGCGTCCATTGTACGTGGCATTTTAACCTTTCCGGTGTTCCTCATTTTGGTGGACTCTGGGAGGCAACAGTCAGTTCATCCAAAACTTTGTTGGCACGAATTATAAGAGAATACATCTTCACCATTGAAGAGTTTAGCACTTTTTTGTGTCGGTTCGACACCATCTTAAACTCTCGACCAATTAATCTTGCTTCGTCCGACCTCGCTGAACTTGAATGTCTATCTCCAGGCCATTTTTTAATTGGTAGACCCTTATTTTCCGTGCCAAAAGCTGAGATTCCGGTCGATACCCGTACATTGTTGCAGCGGTGGAACTTAATTAAACAATGCGTGCAAGCTTTTTGGCACCCGTGGTGTACTGAATATCTCCAAACACTACAGGTGCGTAGTCGGTGGCTCAATGACGCCCTAAACATAGAGTTAGACGATATGGTGGTCATAAAAGACACTCAAATACCACCGTTGAAATGGCGTATGGGTCGTGTAATCGAGGTACTACCAGGCGCTGACAAGCCTGTTCGAATCGTTCGGTTACGAATCGCTACCGGGATCATAACCCATCCGGTGATAAAATTGGTCAAGCTTCCCACCAAACTATAAAAGAACCTCCTGCTTCCTCTCTCTTTCTCTCTTTTGCACTCTCTCACATTTTATATAATTTGTACATTGACAACCACGTTGCATGAGTCACGGAGGAAGGTGCACCTTGAATATCTGCCAGAAAAATTAAGGGGCACATTAGAAAATAATGTATATAGTATAAGCTTTGGCGTTTGGTTTATATACCTAATTAATTTTAATTTTTTGAATTTGGTGTTAAATTATTTTTTTTTTTTCATAATGTTAAATTTTTACTTTAATTATGTATTTGCGTCATGTTATTTTATTTAATAACAATATAAAGTTTGTGAAGCCAGTCCAGTGCCACCAATCCACACGGATCAGTCACCCATCTGTTCAATCTCCATGTACTGTCTGCAGTCTGCAATTGTCGTACAAGCAGGGTTCAATAGTAAGACGTGCTTATCTTACTGGGAGGAGGATGTCGGAAATCTACGCTATTTGTGACCGTGCAGGGTCGCGTTCATGCCTTATCGGCTGGAATTGTCGTCGGTCAAGTCGATAAGATTATGGATGGCATAACCGTTTGAAAATATTCGATAAAACCCCTCCTCCCGGCCTTCGCGAGCTAGTGCATTCCATCTCCGCCAAGTGAACCCGCGGCCAATTGCCTGTGACAAGCCGTTGTAACGTTTTTATTCTGCGTTCTCGCTCTATTTCGTCGTCTGACCCGACGGTGCGTTTCGTCCGAGTGTAGTGCGACGCCTATTCGATACTTTTCGAATACGCGGTTGCTTGTTGCAGAGTACGTTGGCCGCATTGTGTCGTCGCACCCATTGTATCGTGTCCCGTCGTCCCGTCGGTGGGACTACCATTGTGCGTGATGGACGCGTGGAAAGTCGGACGGATTCACCTTGCAGCCGCTGTATATGTTTTGCGTGCTAGGCTCCCGTCATTCTTACCGTTCGCTGTTGTGTGTCGTCTTTTTCGTGCAGCTTGTAAATCGTTTTAACAACGGTTGTCCCAGTTCGCCTCCGACGAAGGATTTTAACACGGTCAGATATTTTGATGGTGAATGATCCGGAGAGTGATCGCCGAGTCAACAATTCCTTCCCCGACCGATATTTGCGAGGACCAGCGGGTTGCCGTCAGCGTCAGGTTGCCAGCGCTGATACAACAGTGTTTATTGTAAATATTATCATATTATTGTCTTTTATATTTGACTGTGTATTATTTTTTCTTATCAATTATACATACATACTTTATATTATTAGTTAAAGGGCGCTCTTTTTCTCTCTTGTTTTTTGTAATATAACTGATTATTAATATTTAATGTTTGTTAACCTAATAGTACGGTACTGTTTTGGGCCCGTCATCAATTTATAAAACGCTACGTGTTTTTATTTTATTGTGAAAGGGTTTAACCTAACCTAAACATTGCACTTCTCTACTATGATCGACGTTGTGGTTGTCTAGAATAGACAAGTTGGATTAACTCAATTTTTAGTAAAGTTTTGAAGTGTAGCTGAATCGATCAACTTCACCTCTGGGTTGACTATAGTGGTTCATGTTACATCTACTTTGATACTCGTCTACACGTGTCCTATAGTTTAATAATATTATGTAATTACCATAGGCGTAGCGTGATAGTTTTCTATAGGGGGGAACTATAGCCCTAACAAAATTGTTTACATGGATGCATACAAAGGTAATATACATACCTACTTGCGGTTGCCATTGTGGAGTTGCCCCCCACTCCCTTTAAAATCGAATTTTCAAACCCGAAATAATACTATCAAGTATTCATTTGTTTTTTTATGGATTGTATAAAATAAACCTTAGATAATTAGATAATTCTATTAGGTATATTTAAGCGAAACCAAAAGGGTAACAAGAAAACCTTTTATTGCATGCTCATTTTTCAGGGGAATATGCAAGGAAATTTTGTGGGTAAGTTACTTCAGAATGAGTATCTAGATATGTACCTACTCAAAATTAGATATTTTGAATATTATCAACTAGAATGTGTGATTAACATAGATTAATTTAATCAATTAAACCGTTTTTTTTTTTTAAAATTGTAAATGTCAACTCTTATATATTTTCAATTATGATCATATTATAACAAATTACTCCTGTATCAGTGGCGTAATTAAGTGGTGGTAAGTGGGATAGATCCCTCTAGAGCCTTTATAATATACATATAAATATTATATCTATACAAATATATATAAAATTTATTTAAACGATACAATGAATTTAAAGATAATTATAAATAGGTTTGCTCATAGGAAATTACTGATAGTGAGTAACGACGCGTCATTATTTTTTTTTTTAGATTAGATTATTTAATCTATGATTATTGTTGAGATTGGCCATTGACGTAATACTATTTATACTATTTAGACTTGTAGGCCCTGTGTACAACATATTTTGCCTATTTAAATTTATAATGCAATTTTCCCACGTTTTTAAATCATAGGCGTTTATCGTTCGTCTGGAATTTTCTAGAAGCTTGGAGATCCCAGCGAGCGATAAGTTTATATGTACATATATTGTGGCACCATCGAGAATAAATAAATACAAAAAAGAAATGCCGTGTATACCTTTACCACCCGAACCTGTTTTTTTCAATATGGGGAACATGGTTAAATGCTGCACTTTTCTTTACAAATAATTTTGATAACTTTAAAAACGTGATTGAAAGTATTGAAGATATTTTAACAAATATGCCTGGTCCAAATGGGGAAAAAATTAAATAAAAATGTATGTATATAATTGAGAAAAATGAAGGTCATAAAACTTTAAAGTCTTGCTATGAAGTCATGTCAGGTAAAGTAAATGTTAATTTACATATAATAACTACTTTATTAAATTGTTTTAAATATGCACCAATAACTAGTGTAGTCGTAGAACGTAATCTTTCTTTGTGCGATCATATTTTAAGTAATAGAAGATTTAATTTTAATGAAAATAATTTATAAATATATCTAATTATCAATTTTATCGGAATTAAAAGGTGGTACTTGGAATATACGAACACTATACAAACCTGGAGCAACTGTGGAATTAGTAGAAGAGATAGAGAGATATAGAATGAAATGCGTAGCATTACAAGAGGTGAGATTAGAGGACGCAGGTACAACAAAGATATCACAAACAACAATCATAAATGGGAGGAGTGAACGAGGTCACAAACTGGTTTCACCATACATGAGTCGATCATACATTTGATCAAAGAGTTCAAAGATGTAAATCCGAGAATCTCAACATTAACCTTGAAGGACAAAAATCTTCACATTGTGTTAATCAACGTACATGCGCCGACGGAGGAAAAAGATGAGGAAATAAAAGAAGAGTTCTATGATACACTAGAGGAGGTATTTGATACTACGGTGGGAAATATTAAAATTGTAATGGGCGACCTAAATGCTAAAATAGGGAAAGAAAGGGTATACCAGAACGTGGCAGGAATGCATAGCCTCCATGAGCACTCGAATGATAATGGCTCTAGACTAGCAAATTTTGCATCAGGAAAAGGTTTAATAATCAAGAGTACAATGCTCCCACGCAAAGATATATATAAATATACTTGGGTGTCTCCGGATGGAAGGCACAAGAACCAGATTGATCATGTACTGATTAACAACAGGTTTAGAAATAGTATAACTAATGTAAGGACATTAAGAGGAGCCGACGCAGATTCTGACCATCTTCTAGTAGGTATTTGGATAAGAGTTAAATTCAAGAAACGATACAGACACAATTTAAATACTATAGATAGATACGATATTGAGAAATTAGAGGAAGTTAATATACAGAAAGATTATGGCAGAAAAATCGGCGAAACTCTCAAAGTACAGCAAATAACAAACACAGACGATGTGAATGATGTGTGGATCAAAATTAGAAACACTGTACAACTGACTGCAAAAACAATAATAGGAATAAAGGAAAAGAGGAAAAAACCCTGGTTTAACCAAATATGCGAAGACGCAGTACAGAGGAGAAAAATAGCCCGGGAGGAATGTCTGAAGGACACTAACAATGAAGAAAGGACTGCAGATTTCAGTAGACGAAGGAAAGAAGCTCACAATATAATAAGAGGCGAAAAAAGAAAATATATCCAAAACATTATGAAAGACGCTGAACAAGACTTTAGACTAAATAGAACCCGAGATATGTATAAGAGAATAAATGGCATAAAAGGAGATTTTAAAAAGAAAGAACGTTTTCTCAAAGATGATGATGGAATGTTAATAACTACAGAAAAAGAAATAGCTGAGCAATGGAGAAAGTATTTCGACGGACTATTAAACTGTGAGGAACCAACCGAAAAGTTCCCCTTTAATATTGAGAACATAAATACGCAAGAATGCCCGTACCCTACANCCAGATGATTGGAAAGTGGCGGTAGTATGTCCAATTCACAAAAAAGGAGACAAACAAGATTGCAACAACTACCGCGGAATATCCTTGCTTAATGTAGTGTATAAAATATTCTCGAATTGTGTTTTAGACAGGATAAAAGAAAAAGCGGATCAAATAATAGGACACTATCAAGGAGGGTTTAGAACTGACAGATCCACGACGGACCAGATATTCATAATTAGGCAATTGTATCAAAAATCTTGGGAATTTGATAAAGAGGTTCACACACTTTTCGTGGACTTTAAAAAAGCGTATGATAGTATCCATAGAGAGAGTCTATTGAATATTATGAAAGAATTTCATTTTCCACAAAAGCTGGTCAATTTAGTATCTATCAGCGTCATGGAGACCTTGATAAGGATTCAGATAGGAAATTTAGTAACTGAACCGACAACAGTGAACTCGGGGCTAAGACAAGGTGATTCGCTATCGCCGATTCTGTTCAACGTGGTTTTGGAAAAGGTTATTAGAGAAATGAAAATTGGTTCTAACGAGGGTATTAGATTACAAGACACGTCGATAGGTCTACTTGCTTATGCTGACGATATAGTATTGATGGAAGAGTCTCAGGATAGATTGAAGATTTTATTCAGTAGATTGCATAAAGCAGCATCAAAAGTAGGACTATGTGTAAATGAAGAAAAAACGGAGTATATGTTTTTGAGTAGACGGGGACTACCTTTTTGGCAATCCATAAAAATAGATCAATATGAATTTAAAAGGGTAGAACAGTTCAAATACCTAGGGTCTATTTTGTCTGAGAAAAATAATGTAGCAATCGAGGTAGCAGCAAGAATCCAAGCTGGGAATAAATGTTACTATGGACTGACTAAGGTACTAAGCTCACGAGTAGTGTCGCGAAGAATGAAAGAACAATTATATACGTCCTTAATACGACCGGTTGTAGTGTATGGATCAGAAACATGGCCACTCAGAAAAATGGATGAGCATAGATTCATGGTCTTTGAAAGAAAAGTGTTGCGGAAAATATATGGCCCGGTCAAAGATGAAATAACTGGTGAGTGGAGACGAAGAAAGAACTTAGAGCTGGAAACACTATACAGCAGTTCAGATATTTTGGAGGTCATCAGAGGCAGAAGACTACGGTGGGCTGGCCATGCTTGGAGGAGCCAAAATCCACTATTACATGCTGTGATTGAACAAAACCCTGTAGGTAAAAGACCTCTGGGGAGACCAAAAATGCGATGGGAAGACAATATAAAAAAGGATGTTGAACATTTAGGAGGCTGTGCTAATTGGAGAAATCTGGCATTAGATAGAGAAGGATGGAAGCTTGGTTGTGAGACGGGATGGTCTTAACGGCCCAATAAACCCAAAAAAAAAAAAAAAAAAAAAATTATCAATTTTAATTAAAAAAAGTAACACTTATCTAATTTTTTTTGTATAACTTGCATTTTTATAGTGCCGTTTATTATGCAATTTTTACGTATTTTTTGATGCAATTATATAATTTTAATATGTAATTTTTGTGTGTTTTAAATGCAATTAAATCCAGTCTTTAGTAATAATGAAGGTAGGCACCTACTAATATTAAAACAACTTGATACACTTTTAAACTTTATTAAATATTTACATTTTACAATATTGATAAATTTATTATAATAATAATAAATATTTAATTCATATATACACAATAACAAAATAGGTAATTAAAACATAAAATAAATATTTATTTTTATGAATGCGTATTTTTTTTTCAACTTTTTGTTAGCTATTTTAATTTTGTATTTGTTCATATTATTATTACAATTTTTTATATGACTATTAATTAAAACATTTATACATTTTAGTTTACATGTATTACATATACTTATTGTTCTGATATATATATAGCTTTGCATCATCAAATCAATAATTTTAATTATAATTCTATTTAAAATGTCAAAAAGGCTATCAAAAATTTGAATACATTTAGCAGTGTATGTTGCTGTACTTTTCATTTTGTTTAGTGCCACTAGTGTTAATATACCAAAGCTTACAGTATGAATTAATGTTTGGGTAGCCAAACAAACTCTTAATGGAGAGAATGGTGGTAGTTCCATGTGAATGTTTTTTAACTTTGGTGCTAATCACAAGGTTTTATTACTGTCTATATTATAAAAAGTAACCAAATCTTGCCAGGAATATACTTCTTCATCAATGGAAAAGTCATACTTTTTAAAGTTATTTCTTACAGATTTTATAAGATGTGGGCTATCATGGAAAAAATAAATGTTTTCATCTTCAAAATAATATAAGGTGTTTTATAAGTGACTCCAAACAAATTACAAATGCATAAGTTGTTTGTTTCTTGGTCACAAACTACCACTTTTGGTATGAGTCCTATTTGTTTTAATTTTGTTATTGTATATGTAACAATTTGTTTAAGCCTATATTCTTTGACTGGTCCACTAGAAAAAAAGTACCCAATAACTTGCTTCCATTAAGTAATGAGATATTTTATCATTATAACTAAGGCTGGTCACAGTACTTAATATTCTTTAAATCAATTATTGAATTATATGAAATTAATGATCTTACAGTTGGAAGACAACCATTTCTGCATGAATTTATATGATTTTGGTAAACTATAATATAAACTAAGGGCAAATAATTTTTCCTTTTTTCTTGTACCTTAAACCTTTCTTTTTCACTTAGCTAAATCTTAGTTTTGTTTGTAAAATAAAATTATGCTTTATGATATTTTGAAAAAGCTGGTCCTTTTTTTAAAATACATTAAGGCTTTTCTTTTTAAACATGGCTATTTTAATTTTTGTTTGGACACTCATTTTTGGTAAGCTATTATTTTTGATTTCAACAAATTTTGTTTTTCTGAGCATAATTGTTGATCATGCATATGATGTACAGTTAATTTATAACTTACAGAATACAACAATTTTATTATAATTAATAAAACTAATAAGTACTATTAAGTCATTAAGTTTGATGGGAACATCTCTGATTATTAATACAATATAATAATTAATAATACAATATAGTAATAATATATTATAAATCTAAAAGTTACTTAAAACACTTAACAAAGTCCATTATCCATAGTCCATTGGCAATCCCAATTTAAATGAGTAATAAAAACAAAACAAATACACAAATAATGCAACAAATAATAGTACAATACACTATACAATACAATAAAGTATACTTAATATTATTTTTTGAAGCTATTGGTAGTGGCTTAACAGTTATATTATTTGAAAATTCTAACTCAAGCTCTGACTCAATAAAAAGTCTATGATGACATAATTTACTCAATGATTTACCTTGTAGGTACTTTAGGTTTACCTACACGTTAATTTTTAAAAATATTTAAAAATTAAAATTAAAATAGTACCTATAAAAAAATAATAAACAATTGTAGTGTAAAAAATAAAAAAAAAAACTAATCTTGAGAATTAGTTATAGACTATAACTATACAAGGACTCAAAACTTAAGGTATTGACGTTAATACAGAAGAGGGAATGGAGTATTTGAACAATAATCTGTATTTAGGTATGTAATTTGAAATAATTAAGAAATTAGATAATGTACAATATTGACTTGGGTCATATATTATATAGTAAAACAAATTAATATACAGTATACTATGTGAAAGTTGAATAATTCACGTTTTATTTCCAACACCTTTCCATATAATATAATCAGATGATTTGAAATGATCAGAACATATAATACATGTTTTGTTTAAAGATCTAGATCCTTTAGTTTTGAAAATATCCATTATTTCTAAACTTCCACGCCAATCAACTCATTTTTACACCTGTATTAATAATTTAGACAGAAATTTTAAAATACAATTTTTGGTTGCATATATATATATATATTTAAAATTATATTACCAAAAAAAAATATATATATATCAAACTATTTAATATGTAATTATTATTTATTTTTATTTAGAAGCATATAATTCTGTACATAATTATTTTAAGAAAATTACAATTCTTCATTGGATGGAAAACCTAAATTCGGAATTTCCCTGTATTATAACAATATTTTGTTGAACATGACTTTTTCGAACCCATTTCCATAAGTCTTTACAAAAACAATTTACAAATTGTATCTATCAAGTATAGACATGAACTAATGATGCATTATTATACATTTTAATATAGTTTGAATTTAAACATTCAAAGCAAATATTACTATTCATTTTTAGTATTTATACAAGTTATATTTTGTTTATAGCCATTAGTCATTTAAAGTTTTGGCGGGATTTATTATTATTTTTATTTGTTTTACGCCTTGGATATAGGCAAAAACAGTATAAATGAGGGCTCCATATATTATCAGTGATTACCATTGAATTTCCCGTATTATTATTTATAATGTTTGATCATATCTTATGTTGTACACTATTTCAATGTGATATGGACATATATTTTCGTTTATTTTTTTCCGTTCCAAAAGCCAGAGATCAACTTGGCAAGTAACCCGAAATTTCACGATTTTTGTTTCGTACCTACATCGATTCGGGAATCTCGAAGCAATCGAAGTATTCAAAGCTCACCGGCAGTCATGGAAAACCATATGATGTTATTATACTACACAATAGTGTGATAAGAATTTATACCTATATAATTTATTTTGTCACTGCATCTGTCTGCTACCCAAGTATTATTATCTCCAGTTCTCTCTTTTGTAAACTAACCACTTTATAGTCGAATTTGCTTCTCATTTTATTTGTATTTTAATCGTACTTTATATATTTGTTAAACTATACTTATGGTGTCCAGATGTACCCTTTTTCGCAGGACATTACTCTTTTTTGATGCATGTCCTATGTCTTTAACTTTGTATAAATATTGTGTTAATATTGTACTTAAGTACATGAAATTGTACTCTTTTTTTTGAAAATAATAAATATTAAATAAATAAATATAATTATGTAGGAAACATGTATTAAAAAAGCTTTGTATTTATTTAAATGTAATACCTTTAAAAATTAATTTAAATATATATACTTAAGTTATACTTCTATACTTTAAGTTGACTAAAATTACTTAAATTTCAAAGTATTCTCATCATAAAGACACAAACCAAATGAGTTGATATTATGATTTCAAATAATTCATTTTAGAAGATATAATTATAAAGTAATCAGATAAAGAAAAAATGTATATAGATCAAGTTAAGTTATGGTCAAAATGGGTAAAATAGTAAACACAATACATATTGGCCAATTCTTTCAAGAGGGTTTTTTTTTACAATGGAGAACTTAAATTTTAAAATATACATTTTTTTGGATTTTTATATCTGGTCACTATAATTATATTACTGTTTGTGAACGAATTGTCTATAAACCTCGTTCTTTCTACATCGTTAAAATAACATCAAGTGAGAATTCTTTACTGGTTTAATCAACCATAAGCTACAGACCAGCACCAGTAAACCAAGATTTGGTGAGAAATTTTTATCTCTATTTGATAATTTATTTTTTGATCAGGTACTATCGTCAGCCCTCTATAACCATGTCCAATATGCACAGAATGAGGTATAAAAATGAAGGTGTTGACTCTAAGGAGTTACGTCGTAGACGTGAAGAAGAAGGTATTCAGTTACGCAAGCAAAAAAGGGACATTCAGCTTTTCAAAAGACGAAATATAAATGAGATAATTCAAAGCGACGATATTGATGTAAGTACAGTGATTTAAGTTGAATGCAATTTACGTAGTAATGGCACTCATGACGCCTATATATATATTGTTCGTGATTTGATTCTTTTGTCAATCAAATCATGTTTATTTAAAATGCAATTTTTATAATATATAATTTCATTTTAATCCCTTTAACCATTTTTAACCTAAAATTGTAACATTATTATATAACAGTTTAATTGTTTTAAAAATGTTCCATTCCTAAGTACATAATTAATATTGAATTAATGAAACCTTGTGGTAGTATTTTTGTCTGCTTGATTGGAATACCTATTAGATGTAATTCTTAAAATTAATTTTATTTTAATACAAAGTCTAAACATGGTTATGATAATTATCAATTATCATGATTAAATAATTAATATTAGGAACATAAATAATTAAGCAAATTTATAACTCTACATTATAATTTGTATACATATATAATATTCTATAATATTTTTGTTTTCTTAACTTGTATTATTTTTTTTTAATGAGAAATACAATATATATATATAACTTCACATATATTGTATAATTGTAGCCGGCTGTACCGAATAATTTATCCGCATGGTCTAATATTAATGAAGAACTTATCAAACATCTGTATAGCATTAATGAAGAAGATCAATTTAGAGCCGCCCAAAAATTCAGGAAATTATTGTCTTCTGAACCAAATCTTCCCATTGATGATGTAATTAATACTGGTATAATTCCACGATTTGTTGAATTTTTGAAAAATGCAACCAACAGCCATTTGCAGGTATATAGTTATTATTTGTTCTATAACTTTCTTAGATATACTTACAAATTTTAATTTGTTAGTTTGAAGCGGCATGGGTTTTGGCAAATATTTCTTCTGGAACTTCAGAACTGACACGTAAAGTAATGGAAGCTGATGCTGTTCCAGTATTTATATATTTGTTAGAATCACCATACGAAGATGTACAAGAACAAGCAGTTTGGACTTTGGGAAATATTGCCGGTGATTCTCCGATGTGTCGTGATTATGTTTTAAACATGGGCATTATGAAGCCATTATTGAAGTAATTATTAATTCTTAAGTCTGAATTAATTTATACATTTTGCGAATATAAAAATAAAACATTGTACATTGTTAGTAAATAAGTAGGAGAAAGGAGGGTGAGAGGAAGATCAGAACAGAAGTGGTTGAATGTGATTGAGTGTGGTATAAGGATGCTTGATATATGTGATGATGATGAGGGGGGAGGATCAGGTCGAGTGAAAGCTTATGATGAGGGTTGCGGACTCTAAATAAATTGAATGGAAAAAGAGATGAAGACTATTTTGTTTAATATTAATATAATTAATATTTTTATCAATTATATAGGTTTTGTATGTTCATTTTTTTTTTCGTAGGTTGCTAGATAACTGTTCCCATTCATCAATGACTCGTAATGCTGTGTGGACTTTGTCCAATTTATGCAGAGGAAAAGTGCCGCCACCTGAATTTTCGATGATATCACCTGCTTTGCCGGTTTTAGCTGACTTATTAAATAACTCCGATGCCGATGTTTTGGCAGATACTTGTAGGACTCTATCATATTTATCTGATGGTCCACATGAAAAAATTCAAGCCGTAATTGATACTGGAGTTTGTCCAACCTTAGTTGAATTATTAATGTGAGTTATAATAATTTGTAATCAATTTATTGAATAAAAACAAAAGAAATTACTAATAATTTTACTATTGTTTAAGGCACACACAAACTAATGTAGTTTCTGCCGCTTTGCGAGCAGTTGGTAATATAGTAACTGGTGACGATGCTCAAACACAAGTAGTTTTAAACTGTTCAGTTTTACCTTGTTTGCTAAGCTTGTTGGGCTCGCCCAAAGAAACTATTCGTAAAGAAGCTTGCTGGACAATATCTAATATTACTGCTGGAAATAAAAATCAAGTACAAGTAGGTAATTTATTAATAAACCAACAATCCTCTGCAATGATATAATCATTTTCAGTCAGCCCTTTCAGAAGTTCTGCCGTTTTCATTTTTACATCATTAACCGTTTGAAAATGGGTTCCTTTTAAAAACTTTTAATTTTTGGGAATAGGAAGAAGTCACAAGAAGCCAGGTCTGATCAAAAAGCGTTGAATTGGAAATCTACTGTGTGCTGGAGCATTGTCTTGTTGAAGAACCCAGCCATTCTTCCACAGATTTGGTCGCTTCTTTCCAACACGTTCTCTCAATTTAATTAATATATCTTTATTATAATATTGGTTGACCGTCTGACCACTAGGAACCTATTCAAAAACAATTTTCTCTTAATGTCAAAGAAAACAATGAGCATACTTGCCCATTCAAGCTTTCTTAATTCTTGGGGAATTTGGTGTCTTTTAATGCATGGAATGCCTTTTAGTTTCAGGATCATATGTAAAAATCCATGTTTATCATAGGTTATAATATTATTTAAAAAAAAATTGAACATACTTGATGATTTTTTAAGTGTCTGAACAAATTTCTTCACAAATTGAAGTTTTGATCAATCGTCAAATTTTTAGGAACCATTTTAGCACACACTTTTTTAATGTAAATTTCCAACTAAAATTCTACAAACACTTTCTTTATCAATATTTATTATCTCTGTTACAGCTCTAACACTTAATTGACAATCTTGCTGAATAATTTTGTTGATTTTTTTCAATGTTTTTGTTTGTTGAAGATTTGGTAGGATATCTAAGATGATCATCGCCTTCAACGTCCCCTCATCCAGTGCAAAATCATTTATGCCATTCAGAAACGCAATCTCTAAATAAGAATTTTTTACCATAAACTTCATATAACATCCAAAACGAATCCACGGTAGTTTTTTTAAATTTAACAAGAAATTTAATGTTAACAAGTTGTTCGATTTTTAAATTAAACATTTTTCTGCAGTATAGTTAAATTAGCACTAATAATATATAAAAAAATGAATCAATTTCGTCAATATTAATAGTACTTTTAGATAAGTGTTTCTTTATCGTAATTCAATAATGGTTTTATAAATAACGTTAATATTTTACGTTATATACAGAAAGTCTCGTTATTTTTCTGTCACACCTTGTATGCCCCTTTGTATTGCCCATCCATATAATTATGATTGTTTATTTGGTTAAAAATATTATTTGTTTTTTTTTTTTATTTTGCAACCAATGGGCAACTGCCTCGATCCTGCTTAAACTTTGTTTTTATCACGTCTTCTTATTATAATATTCAAATTACATATTAAAAATTTATTTTAAATGTTTGTGATTCTAAACAGGCACCATTGTAGGTACTTATTTTAAGTACCATAAAGGTGAGTGACCAACAACTAGAAATAAATATTATTAATATTGGCTAGTATATTTATTACTCGTACATTGATTTTTTTATGAAAATCGTAAAAATGATAGCATTCATAACATATTTAACCAAACTTCGCTCAGTCGTTTTTTGTTAAATTACTCTATATCCTGCATTCTCAACTCCCACCTTCAAATAAATTTGTTTTATTGCTGTAGTATGGATTTAATTTTAATTGACTTAAAGCAGAATCATTTAAAAATAATTTATTTGTTAGTATGAATAGTAATTACTAACTAAAAGTACAGAAAAACCATTTTAATAGTTGTACGATATGTGTATTTACAGGCTGTTTTAAATGAAAACATATTCCCAACACTTATTCATATTATGGCTACAGCAGAGTTCCAGACGAGAAAAGAAGCTGCGTGGGCCATTACAAATGTAACATCGGGGGGAACGCAAGAACAAATCCAGCATTTGGTTGAACAGGTATATTTTATCAATAAAACAATTATTCTTTTATTATTTATTTTCTTTTTATCTTTTTATTTAGAAATGTATCCCTCCGTTGTGTGATCTCCTTACAGTAACAGATGTGAAAATTATNATATCAGAAATCTTTTGGAATTATTGAACGTTACTTTGGTTCTGAAGAGGACGATCCTTGGGTTGCACCCTCTGTACAAGAAACTGAACAAGGACTCGAGCAGTTCGATTTTAGGGATCAAAATGTCCCTGCGACTAGATTCCAATTCTATCAATTAATAATACAGGAAATATGATTTGGTTTTTCTTAACTTTTTTGTTCATGATTTTTATTTACATTTAAATTTAACTTATAAAAACCAAAACAGATATTTTGTTAAAAAGAACATAATATAACTGATTATATTCAACAACATGTTCAGTTGAATATGTCTGAGGACATTATTTGAACGACATAAATAAATTAGTTTTTCGAAATTAGTGTTTTTACATATTGTTATTTTTTTTTTTAGTTTCATACATTTAGATTCAAGTATATAATTTAATGTATTCAAATATTTTTGCCTTGAAATTTAATATTTTATTGGCAACCGTTATCATAAATTATTCAATATTTATAACTTTATAGTGTGACTTCTTCAAACTACATTAGATAATAATAATACTAAATATATTTTTCACATAAGTGAAATGTGTTTTTTGTTAAAGTTGTATCTATTAAAAATAAACTAAAAACCACAAAGCTGTGTATACAATAATAAAATATTTTGTTTCCTATGTTGGTACATTGTTTAATGGCAACACTGATAAAGTATATGGTCAGAAGTTTAAAAGACTTCTTACACCTTCACTTAATGTTCAAAGGCTCATTTATTTCAAAACTGTCGCCAGTGGTGAAAGTGCTAAGTTTTTATTTTCTTCAAAAATGTTTTAGGCGATTCCAATCTCTTTAACCAATAAATTCTTGGTAGGCTACTATGAAAATGAAAAGTGTATGCATTCTTCTGTTTTGTAAGTATTCTATACATTTATTTTTAAATTAAATTAGTTTGTATTTGAAAATGGAATTTTGAATTTAATATAATTGGTTTTGAACATAACATGCTCATGGAATGAAACATTATAATATTTATACAGAATTGAGCAATATCAAAAATAAATTAATTGGCTTATGGTATTATAAAAAAAATATTGTATCATAAATCCTCACTTTCTATTTATAATTTGTTGTTTAGATTCTCGTATTTTTTTACCAGTTACTTATTTTTATTTTTACTTGGGAAGATTTATAAATCTAAATATTTCATTAATTTTATTTAAAATATTGCAAGAAAATAGGCCATTCTATTTAATTTATTAGGTAGTAATGTAAAACAAAATCAATTTGAAATCGAAAACTTCAAAATATGAGCTAACAGTATTTTAAAAATTGAAAAATCAAATACAGTTTCCTAGTAAAATTTGGTACCTACCAATCATCGATTTAATACACCACACTTGATAAAAATTGAGAATAGGTGTCAACATAGCGTCCGTAAATTTCTGTAAATTTCTGTAAATTTCCGTAAAAACTCATGATAATAATGAAATTTGTGGTTTATTTAAATTAATTATTATTAGGAAAAATACGATATATAAGTACTATAAATAACTATAGAATATAGGTAATAATTATTTTAGTAAAAAAAAAAAATAATTTTATTTTGTTACAATTCAAAAACTAATAACAGTTCTAAAGAGTTAATGAAATTTCCGAAAATTTTGCTGATTTTATGATAATACAAATTACTCAATTAATTTTTATCGGCGTTTTAAATTCGAATTTATGTTAAAATTGATTGAAAACAAGAACTACTGGATTGTTATTTATAGTTACAAATTAACAAAATTTGTTGGTATTAATTTTCTCAAAACGTGTTTAACCGAACTTCGCCAAGAATCGATTTTTTTTTTCGATTTGTCGTCGAATCTAGGTATAAACTAAATCACAAACATATTGTATCTAATACCTTCCCAATTTATCAATTACACCAGTAGGCCATTTGTCATGGTATAAAGTACATCGGATTTTTAAATTTATTCAGTCTTTTTTTTATTCGTTTGATACCTACTCTGACGGTGTACCTATTTACAATAATTGTTTACATAGGTAGTGGCGTGCTCGAGAGTTATCAATGGGAGGGGATGTAGCAAATAAGAATCAGAAATAAATCGTAAATTAATCTTTTCTACCCAAATTGACTGTAGGAATTGATAATTTAAAAGCCGGATCCTATAAAAGGCCAATTTCTAATCAATATGTCAAGTTTTTCTCGTAATTTGGCTGAAAAAACTTGGCATTTTGTCATTAGATTACTCATATTTTGTTTGTATTTTAAGCTAATGGGAGGGATATAAACCCCTCCCCCTGCGAACATCATTGTACATAGGTATCTATCATATACGCATACGGTGTGAGCTTCGAATTAAAGATTGTATTTTGAAAGTGTGTAATGATTTGTCGTTCTTTTGAAATTATAAACTAAAATAAAAGGTACCTACATACTTATCTTTAAGTTTTTACTTGAAAAAAAATTATTTACCTATATTATCTTAAGTCCCAGTCAATATAAAAATAGATTTGGGGGTGGACACCCCTTACACCCCCTCCGTAAAAACGCCACTGGAATTATATTGTATACTGTCTATGACGCGAGATTATCCGGGACAGTATTTAAATTTTAAATTATGGAAAATAAAACAGTATGGTTGTAGGTAATTTATCGGGCTGTCAAAAAAAAAAAAGAAAAAACCCGTAGTTACTTAGGTAGGTTTTATAATAATTAGTTTTATGACAAGATATTAAAATTAAAATATCCAACCGAGATAGGTGACCATGATCCTTTTTAATATGATTTTTTTGTATTACGTATTATTTTTAAGAACTTCTCTACTCAAAATATTGACGCGGTGATAATTTCAAAATATTTTCGAGACTATATAGGCAGGCATTCGAAATATACGAGGGTTTTTTTTTTTGGCTTTATTTGTATTAGTAGTGTCTATAGAGGTATTTAAAACTCAATATTTCCTGTAAAAACACGAGATTTGAGCGTAAAAATCGCGAGGGCTGCATGGGTTGAAACCACCTAAAGGCACTTATTATCTTTGATACTAACGCCATTCGTTTACATATTTTATTCTCTTGGCTTCCTCTGATCTGTTACCTGTAATTTCAATAGTTCATCTAATAGATTTGAGTTGACTCAGTCTAAATCAATCGACATACGATAAATTGACAAACATAATTAGGTATAGGTTACCTACCTTACGTTTTTTATTCAACTGTAGCGGTGCATTAGATAGTACGTGGTCATGTAAACCTGCAGCTTACAATATTCTATAACGCGTCGATGTTTACCGTCTCACCCTTACCTGCTTACCAGTTGTTTAAGAATTTCATTATTTTAATTCGATAATTAATTTTAGACGTTCGTGTTTAAATGTTTTTTTTTTTTTTTTTTTTTTTTTTTGTCATTGGCAGAACGGAAAAAACCGTAAATCGAAAGTATAAAAGTAATAATAATATTATACTATCGTAAAACCAATATTATTGTGCTTGCAACTGTCGCGACGGGGGTTAATTATATTTTAAGTTAACATTAAATTATATTATAGGTCTCTGTATAGGTATTGATGTGCCTATAGGTGGTACCTACTCGTACATATAATACGTATTTTTCTCCGGACATAATGAAACTTCAAACCCCCCGTCGTCGTCGTGGGACAGTATCGTGATTTCGCGCAATTTGTCACCACGATTTGTGTCACTCACTGCGTAGAAAAAAAAATATATGATAATACTTAATAATAATAATTCCGCCACAGAGTTTAGAACTTATATTATGCACAGTGGTATAAGTTTATAGGTAGGCATTACTGCACTGTTCGATTCTCATTGATATAATACTGATAATGCCCTAATACATAACGGGTATTATCGCGCCGCCGATGAGTTGACAATTGTATTATTATTATTCATATTCTGAACATAAGAATGGACAGGGTTGGGCAGTATCTTCGATACAAGTATCCTAAAGACAATTGTATCTCGTATCGCGAAACAGTTCTGAAAAGTATCGACTGTTTTGAATTGCGATACTAAAATCAATATAGTATAGGTACCGAGTATTTATAGATATACTAGTTTTCAAGTATCTTGCTCATAGGCGCACATTCCTCCTCCCCTCGCTATTCGAAAAATACATTAAAAATTGAAAGTGATTGTTTCGACTCGAATCCACGTCCAGATAAATATTCGCTCCGGTTGTGTCTTTATAAATACAATTATTTATTGTGTATACACGACAGTGCATAAACTGTAATATATTATGTTAGAGAAAAACTTTTGATATGGATATCGCTATCTGCAGGGTATTATATATCCGAGAATTTTTTTTTTATGATTACCTAAACGAAAAAACCGAAAGTTTATACCAATAGATAATTTTAAATATTGTATTTACGCTGAGAAAAATAAAACAAATACGGTGCCACAACCACACAGATAAAGTTCTTCTTTATGTGTTGCGCAATTTTTCGATAACTCCATCATAAATACGGATTACGGAAAGACGAAAGTTGTTCCGCGCAAAACATTTCGAACTATCGAATTACATAGATACCATATATTATTTGAGTTATGAGCACGGTTATCTACTGCCGGTAGTCGTTTTTATACGTGTTTAATTTTCACATTTTCACATTTAATAGTCTGAAACACGTAATTTCTCATCCGGAATTAAAATCGAAATTCGACCCCGCGTTTTAATTTCACGATTCATAGCCGGTATTTACATTTTCAGCGCCTTGGAGGTACCTACCCTTTCATGAGAACATTTTTTTGAGCTACATATTTACAGTTGAAAGTACTGTACATAATTTGAACCCTGCCGTTAAGCAAATGCAAATGGTGGATTGGGGTTAATATTAAAAGAAAAACAAAACTACTATTTTAACGTGTCCTATAAAAGATTATGACTCACCTCTTTGAAGTGTAGCGCTCGGGGCCAGCCCCCCCCCCTCCCCCCATAAACACATCACTGTAGGTATAGCGACGAACGTATTTTAAATAACACTTGTTCGGTTTTTTTTTTTTTCAACCGATGTTCAATATTAAACTTCTATCAATAAAAACTTTTGATGGGGCCACTGGCAAACTTCCTCTCGTCGTTTCCGCCGATTGGGCGTTGTCCTCGTAATACGCGCATATACCTACGCATAAAGTGTACGCATTAATCTAATGGCCTGCGCCGATATTGCCGAACCGCGCGTCCGATGATCCACCCGCCGACTGTTTGCATTTAAGTAGTTCCATACTTCCTATACATTATATATGTATATAAATATATAGATGTTAAGTATAATAAAATGTTTTATTGACGGTAAAAATATAATACAAAAATAATGCAAAAACTATAAGGCGAGTGTCGTGTATAAAGGCGTATATTATAGAAAACAATAGGTAAAGCTATATGCAGCAATGCGCCTATACAGTGGTGCCGAAAGCAGCAGTCAAGGGTGGCGCTCGCCATCCTTCTTTTAATGGATGGGTGGTGGTGGATCCATGACGGGTATCTGAGGATTATAGTTTTTTTTCTGTTTTTTAAAAATGCTGTTGCGAATAAAGCAAGTTTTATTTTTTTACCACCGGAGAATGGCGAGGTGGTTTTACTATAGCGCGTGCTTTTTTTCTCTGTCTGTGAACAACTTTTCGAAAAGAAATCTTGATCCGGCGTATACATTATAATATCTATTTTGAAAGAAAAATTTGTCTAGTCAGTGCATGAGGTCATTTTTTATTTTCCACGGGGTTTTCGAAATAGTTGAGAAAAATCCGAAAGAAAATTATAGGTAAAACGATAAATATTTACGGCGCGTCGCAGTGTTACTGATATCATTGTTTTTAATTTTGCAAACGATGTTTTCTATAAAGAAATCTCCTCTCTAATTGAAAAATGACATGAGATTTTGTTTCTTTTAATATATAGCAACTGTCAAAGAAAGCGAGTGTAATTCGTGATCTTTCTGGTAAGAGTTAAGAAAAACCGGAAAATACGTAGAAGGAACGGGGAAATGTACGAAAATAATTCTTGTATTAAATTTTGTTTTTCCAATATAATTCAGTTTAAAAGTATTTTCAGAGTCTTGAAATTTGGACGGAAAACATTTATTTGCTTTTTTTGACCGTGGTCAAATTTTCATGACATTTGAGCTATTTTTTAGCTATTTATAAACATTTATTTTTTCGAGTTTTTTACGTAATTTTTATTTTGATAGGTAGGTACTCGCGATTTGTGGATACAATTGTTAGACCATACAGAAATGCTTAAACATTTGACAGGAGTTCCATTACAAGTCGTACATAGTGGTCAAACAAAATCGAGTGTAATGTAGAATTTGTATTTTTTTTTTTTTTGTGCAAGAGTTTATGAAATGTTGACGAAAATCCTAATTATTAGTCTTTGAAAACATATATAACCGAACTTTGCTTATAATAATTTTACGTTAGCAATAGTTTATCGTTGGTTGCAATTATAAATTAAATAACTTTATGTATTCCACTGTCTCAACTACCCACCTAAAACAGTGGCCACACCCGTCCTCAGTATCAGGTCTTCTTTCTTATTGACATAAAGTACCGCCATGCGAAAAATTCGCATAATTGTAGAAGGTGAATAATTTTTCTAACAGAAAAAAAAAAAGTTGACACGCGCATATACATCTTAATAAAACTATAATAGCTCCGTCGCGTTACGCCGCCACACACAGAACATTAAACAAATTTATATTGATTTATAAATAATTTTGAACCGACGCCTAATACCTATTCGATACAAGTATAATATTATATACCTTATTTATACGAATGTTGTGTTGGACGATTTTTTGTAGAAACATTTATGTACAGTGGAAATAGAGTAATTGTGGGTTTGTTAAAAATTATATACATTTCTGAACTGACTGCAGTTTTTGTTTGAGGCATTATACGAATAATTATACACCACCGCGACTATATAAATTATAATTAATATCTGAGTAACAAATTGAAACGAGAAATTTTCGGAAATATTTTATACCCGCATATTCTTTACTAGTATTATAATATTTCAATGCAATTTTATCAGTATCGCAACGACTCGGCAAGTCGAAAAGTACATTTTTCATTATTATAAATCGTAGGCAGAAAAACGACCCTCGATATTATTTAGACGAGCAATAACGTACCAACGGGGTGATATATTATTATGGCAAGTCCGGATAGCTGTAGACCGCCGTTAATTTATTTTTGTTCAATAAAATACGATTGGGTTATTGTTGTTTTCAAATTGAACGGTTGAAAAAATGGGTGGTTCCAGTACGTGCAATGCAGAATGTGTCGATAAGCGACGATGTGACCGTTAGAGGTTTTTCCATACACGATATACACTGGAAAGGAATAATGTTACGAAATTTAGTTCTTTTTCGTAAAGCCGGTAGGAATATATGGGCGCCTATTCTGAGTACGATGTTATAATTTACGTTAATTAATTCGCGTGATAATATTTTTTTTTTTTTTAGTTCGAAAAAAAAAGCCAGCGTTTTCGCGATTGTATAGCTCGGTAGGGATCTATCTGGCGATATTTTTGAAATGTCAACATTTGTATACGGGGTAACCTTTACCGGCAAACTCCCTCGGCGAGACTTTTTAAATGTCATCGCAGAAATTGGGTCATTATGCATACCGATATTATATTATGTAATACCGTACCTGCGCGATGGCTGATGATTACCACTGTGTGCAGTGCCGGCGGAACGCACGCGCGACCCGTGCGAACAGGGCGGCAAATTTTTGGGGCTGCATCGTTTATGAATAAAATTATGTGTTTTTCACCATTGCTCATTATATTTGCCCGTTGTGAATCTAAAATAAGAATAATGCACATTACGTTCTTTTCACCGGTACTGCGTCGTATTATATTATGTAGTATTAGACATAAGTGCCCATTAACAAACAATGCAATATGGGATAGCCGCCGGCGTTGTTGTTCCGCGCGGCCATCTTTACGGTTTCCCGTTGGCAAACATGAGCCGAATCAAATCACGATAATCACGGTCAAGTCGAATAGACGCGCTTAAACCGTTTCGATATTACATAGGAGAAATGTATGATGTTTTAATCAGAAAACACAAATTTAGATCCAACGGTGAAACATGAAGCTAAATGCCTATGCTATTTCATAAAAAAACGTTTAAATTGATTTGTTCTGTTGTCATTTGGTACGACATACCCCTTAATCATATAATCCAATCGGTAAATTAACGCAAAATCCAAATTTTGACATTAGAAGTATTAGGATATTTTCAATTTTGTATTAGCATTTATATTTGTTTAATCTAACCTAAGCGGTTAAACAGTGAGAGCTCCCTATTCCTACCATTAGACATGTTTACGAACAATTTGAAGTGGGTACAGAAACATCTCTTTTTGCTATTTTACTGCCCACTGCTTCATAGATAAACAACTTCAAGCCGTCACTGACATTCATCATTACTGTATTTCAGGAACGACTGGATCTAGACATTTTAAATTTTGCATACAATTTCTTATTTATATAATGAATTGTATAAATATACAAGGTGATCAATCTATCATAAGACACTCGTTATCTCGGAAAGTATTCAACTTTTTTGGGAATTTGTTTTCTAGAATATTTAAGAAACAAGTTGCTCTACAATTTTTATATTTGTATTATTTTTTTATTACCTTCATTTTTCGGGATAAAACCACTATCTGTTTTTGATTTTAAAATGGTAACCTGTAAAATGTCCATTAATAGATGGAGTATAAATAAATGTTGGTGTTGAAATGTTTGATTTCCATCAATTCATTGACGAGATATTTCACTTCTAAGTTATTACCATATGAAAATTAAAAGTAGATAGTTGTTTTACCCCTAAAAATAATATAAATATAAAATTGTAGAGCAGTTTGTTTCTTAAATGTTCTAGAAAATAAAATCTGGAAAAAGTTAATACTGTCCGAGAAAATGAGTGTATTATGATAAATTGTTGATCACCCCGTACGTGTGTGTGTGTTATGAAGAAAATTAGGGAAATTCGACCCCTAAATTAAACGAATCCGGTCATCAAAAAACGAAAAAATTATTTATCTCGGTTGAATAAATGTGTTATTTGTATTTTTTTTTTTTTTTATAGCTTCTAGCACAAAACTATTATAGCTCAACAATTACAGTACTTAAAATAACAGAAAGATAAAACAACGTAAAAATAGAAATATATGTCATTAACATGGGATTAAATATTTCAAAACAAAATAATCATAATGAATAACATGTATCATCATCAATAAATAGATACATAATGGTGATTAAATTAATGAGGTAGAGATAATTGGGCTATGGAATTTGTTGTCTGTGCAGTGCGCCTGTAAGGAGGGAAATGAGGGAATTTTTAAACGCGGAAAGTTCTGAAATAAATTTGGAAAAAAGACTGTCGTTAATAGCGTTATTAAATAATAGAATATAATAAGAATCGGCGGTGGAGGCGTAAGAAGCCTTGGGTGGGTGAGAAGATGATTTGAGAATAGAAGACGTGAGTACTGTGTTCGGATTTTGACAAATTGAATGGGTTGTTGAGCGACGTTTGAGCAGTGTTTTATATTTTGGACATCCTTTGTAACCGGAAGTATGATCACCCGCGCAATTATTTGTATTATTTATGTGCATTTTAGTTTTCATGGGAATATACAGAACAATAATATTTTAGTTTGTGAATGTGGCGAAAAAGCTACTCTATAGTTTTACTAAGATTTTTTTCAGTACAATTTTTTTGTGATTAGGTATTTTTTATTTTAGCGACATTTTTAACCCGACGGTACTGTATTATCAAAGGATTTTTATTAATACCTACAACACATTAATATATTACGCATGTTGGATATTTGATAAATAGTATACACGTTCCTATATTGCTTTTTTAATCTACGTTTCGATAATTTTGGATATGTTTCGTTTAGATTTTGGATTATTACAATTTCAAATTGAAGTGCACAGCAAAAGAAGTTCACTTTTCGAAATTGTTCCTTTTTAATTTTTGTCTAGAATTTGAAGACAAACTTGCATTATTATTCAACCAAATTTTGTAGCACATATCGAACACATTGAAACTATCAAAAAGTAATTTTGAACTTGCCTTGTTGTTGCATTGAGTCTTTCAATTATAACTTGGACGGGTTTAATATAATTTATTATTTCACGCCGTCGTCATTCTCGTGGGAGCATAATATGAATCATATTATCCTCCTCGTGCCTGGTCAAAATATCGGTTTACTCACTAGGTAGCTAATATTTTATTGTTTTTCAAAGCAATTTTGACCACTTCGCGACTACGTGACGAGGACCACCACGGATTGGATTTTTCATTTTTTCCCGCGTTTCACCGCGATAAATTTGTTATTATTTTTATCCAAGTTTCTATATATTATATAATGTGATTATTTTCCAATATAGGTTCAATATATATTTACGGTGACAACATAATAATGTTATGATATTATATTTTCGCAAAATAAATGTATTCTTGCAGCAACACTGATAGCGTTATATACATACTTATATGCAGGGTGAATATAATCTATCGTAAGACACTAAGACACTATTATTGTCCCGGGGAAAATTAACTTCTATCGAAATTTGCTTTATAGGACATTTAAGAAACACACAGAATTTGTCATGATATGGGCGGACAATATTGATTTATTTTTTTTGTCAAATTTTTGTTAGTAATTTTGTTTTATTGAACCTAGCGTTAATAAGTTATAGTTACTTTATGAACAAATCTAACTATAGTGAATAACTTTTCGCGGTGTACTAACAATACAACAAGTTTAAAAGTTATTAATAGGAGTAACTTCTAACATTCGCACAAGTCAGTGTCCAGCCTTGAATCGATTCGTTATTCTATTTAAATTATTCGAATATGTTTTGGTTAGGTGAAACCATTGCGGTTAATTAGTAAGATATAATTTATAAAGAGTCGTCGGCATAATAACTCTTTATGCACTTCGGTTTTTTACTATAATTAAAGAAACGTGTACATTCATTATGCGTTCTAAATAATTGTAATAATTTTTTGAATTTAAATTTACGTTTCAGACATCTTGACAACAACGGCGTACGATCAAAATGGAGATTTTAATGAAAGACCGACTGGCAGAAAATTATGCCCCCCAATGGAAAACATTCCGCAACCAATTAATCGAGTCAACACGTCTGCAATTCTTCAAGAGTAAATAATTAAATTATACATTAAAAAATAATATAATATTATCAGGGTTGGTCGTAATGTCATTAGTTATTACGCCGAAGTTTAAAATATAATTGATGGAAAATTCAACGAAGGATATCATACATTTATATTAATGATGTACAATAAAAATATAGATTATTAATTGTTTTACATTACCTATATGTTTGTGTATTTTTCAATATCGGACAAATTTAAAGGAATTGAAAGTGGTGATTTCTGTTTTATTGTTTTCTGTCCATCCTCAAGTACACGCGCAACATAGGAACTATATACAGAGTTACCTATGAAGATATGCCCATTATAATATCTCCGGAGATAACAAAGATGATCAACTTCTGTTTTTTTTTCATAATATATAAATTGCTAAAAAAAAGTAACTTTTTATTTTATTATTTTTGAATAATTTGAAGATAGCTTTTTTATTTTCTTCTAAATGTAAAGTCATTTAAAAATTGAATTATAATTATTCTAACTCTAAATTCGATTTTAAGAGTCTTTAGGTTTGTTTTACGTAATAAACACATTTTCGACACATTCAATACGTTAAAGAAGTACAGAGACGAAAAATTATATTGTGGCCATTGACGTATGCAAGGGGGTATAAAGTTATGCCCCTGCAATACTGCGTAGTCTTCACTTCTGCAGCTTCATGTAGAGACCAACAATTGTTCAATATGCATACTTAAACTAGTTAAACTTCGGACATTTTTACAATTTCTATTAACACAAACTGCTGTTAATTATATCATATACCATGATTGAACTTGTGGGAGTTTTCGCATTATATTTTTAATAGGAGACTCAATAATATTTAATTATATGTTGGAGCTCTATTTTTCTAATTGCATAATTCGTGTATGAAATTTGCGTACGCCTATGTATGTGATTACTGTATGTATTTTACATTATGACCAATCCAAAGGTAATTAATATACTAATACAGTATACTATAATATTGTATGAATCGCCTTGTTTAAGATTAAGAAAGGAAATGAAGAAAGCAAAAGCATACCATGGACCTCCACTTGATGCATACATAATACCAGATACGGATGAACATCAAGTACTAATTCATCAAGTATTATTAGAAATTACATTTTAATTTTTACGGTGTTAAAGTTTGTCGATATCCCGTTTCAATTAGAAACTATAAAAGATACCAATACAGTTTTGTGAGTTTCAGATTCGTAGAATTTTAAAATAGATGTATAGATCAGCTAGGTAGACAATGGATATTATATAACTAAATAGAAAGTATATATGTACCTTGATAGTTGAATCAGTTAGCATAAGCTTAATTATTTTTAAAAAAGGGTGATTTATTTAATACTGAATAACTTCAAGGAGGAGAATGTGACGTTGTTTATCCATAAATTGATGGGTGGGTGAGTCAAGAGTTCTTCCAGACTCGCCTGTGATGTAAGTACACGCCGGAACTGTACCAATATATATATATATATTAATATAAAGGTTAGGGATTGTAAAAAATATAAACAATTTTATTCAAATTTCTATTTCGACGTTTTGGTTACTAGTAAAAAGTTAACAATTAGAAAATTGTTTTAAGCAGAGTAGTAAGTTCATGTCAAGGGTAAGGTTATTAAAATGTATCCAATACTAATTTTAATTTTATATTTTATTCCAGAGAACAGTGCCTAGAAATATTTTATTACATAAATATATTATGCTTAAGGGCATGAGGGTAAACACCCCATTATGATCTCACCTTGGACCTACTTCTGATAAATTGGTAGATGGTACATCAATTTTTCTCGCATAACACGAAATACAGATCGACGACACTGTGTAACTGCAATTTGCCAGTATTAAATTTCGAACATGATAACCGTTGAAACAAAATAATTTTAATAAATTCATACAGCGGTGGCTGGAATATACGTTGTTTTAGTGGTTCACTGAACCACTAATTATTTAGGGTGGATGGGTTTTGGGTTGTTCAAATTTTAACAAAATTCCATGCAAAATTCGAATGATTTAATTCTATTGCCATCTTTATCTTATATAATTATCAGAAAAAAATAACGACGTACCTGTAATCTTAATTAACCTTATAGCTTATCTTAACTTTAACTATTCTATGCTACTTTATTTATAAAATAAAGAACCACCCCTAATATCATTTTCGCCTGTTACATTACGCATATATATAATTCATACAGAACGAAGAAGTCGCAGACCATGACAAAAGGTTAAAATACGTGTCGGGATTCAGTGGCACTGGCGGGATAGCTGTCGTCACGCAGACTAAAGCAATTTTTTGGACAGAATGGATGTACTACAAACAGGCGGACGAAGAACTGTCGTGCGACTGGCAACTGTTGGTCCGCGGAGAATCGGTAGGTGAAATTTTCGGCTATTTCTGATCAACTATATATATTTATTTTTTCACCTAACCTAAAGGCAAGAGCGTCTGTAGAATGGAGCGAGGAGGGGCAAAGTTCAAAATTATACCTATTAGTGATGTAAAAATCATAATTTATCTTAATTTCCGGCTATGACCGAGGAAGCCACTGACCTTCCTGGCCCCCTGCGGGTGCTCTTGGCTTTAGATATCCAATGCGTTAACAATTCTCATTATTGTTGTATTTGAACAACACATGTATTGTAGAAGAGATTGGACGAATGGTTAGTGGATGAATTCAAACCCAATGCCCGGGTGGCTGTCGACCTGAAACTCATTTCAAATGGTGACTGGGAGTTCTTATACAGGGCATTAGCCAATGAATCCATCATCCTGGTGCCCATCAACAACAACATAATCGATTTGATTTGGGTGGAAAATCGACCTAGTTATCCTATGCGTGAGGCGTACGTCTGGCCGTTGGAATACGCCGGTAATTTAAATCCTTCTTTTTTTTTTTTTTTGTAATTTGTTCGGCGTTTGTATATTATTGCAGTATGCACATTATATCTAATACTTAAACGTGTATTTTATCTAATTCATACAAACCCGTATTAAGTCCAGAAACTAATAGGGCCACACATTTTTCACTATTAAATTATAATTTATTTTTAATTAGATATATTATAGTTTATGCTAACTATTACATAAAAACATAATATGTCAAAAACTTTGGCACTTGAAACCGTATGACTTTGGGGCATCCCCCAATTTAATCCGAGTTTGAATTTTATACTTTTTTTTATTTAACTCAATTATATAATTGTTAAATAAAAAAAGTTTTTTAAATTTATGTTATGCACACGGTTCCGCGAAACAGGTAAGAAATGGGAAAATAAGTTGGATGAAACTCGCGAAAAAATCAAAGAAATGGGGTGCGACGCGATGGTCGTAACCGCTCTGGATGAGATCGCGTGGCTGTTGAACATTCGTGGTTACGACATACCTTATGGTCCGTTTCTCAAGTCGTACGCCATCGTTAGCAAAGATCAACTGCACCTGTACACTGACCAAGAAAAGCTCAGTATGTCAGTCCGACAGCACCTGCACACGGACAATTGTTTTTCGGCCCATTGTGCCAGGTCAGTATAATACGAGTTTAAGCAGATTTAAGGCACCTTCTTGTGGTTTTTTTTTATAAATTATTAATATAAAAATAGTTAATTTGCCAATTACCAAGTCCCAACCATTCATTATAAATAATTCAATTAATTTTAATTTTCATATTCAGAGACATGCGCACGATCTGTTTTTTGGCTCAAAGTGTCATACTTTACCTACCATCAGGAAAAACTCTCGTGTCTTGTAAAACGTTCTGCTTTAGTTTTTTTTGAAAAGGAAAACTTTATAAAAATGAAATTAAAAATTATTTAGAAAAATTGTCGAAATTTACTGTATTCAAACTCTAATTAAATAAAACGGTTAGAAATATAATTTACAAAATCCAAGTTCACTGCAAAAAGTACTACTCTTTCCAACAAATAAAATAATGGTGCGTCAAAATCAGTTTACGAGGCATTTTCCCTTGTTAACTATATTTTCGAACGAAACAATAAGTCACGCGAATCCACACCGGCCGCGGCATCTAGTAACTCAATCTACGGTTTAATCAACGGACATCATATTACAGCAAAATTACATTACAACATAAATTTATTAAGGTAACATTTAGGTCAAAATGAGAGTTTAAACACAAACAAAATTATGAAAAGCAAAACATTTTTGAGACCTGAACATAACTTTTTTCTAAAAAAATTCCGATACAGAAATTTATAGTCTTGTTAGTTTATGTTTTCTAATAGCTATAACATTTACATGCCATTTTTTTTTTTAGAAAAATGCCACATTAAGCCTTAGAAAATATTTTGATCTTCAAATGTTGTTGTTTGTGTAATATATTTAAATTTCAATTTCAATCTAAATATGCGTTCTAAGTCAGGTAATTTTACCATGTCGGCCGTTAGTTAGTCTATGACTAAAAATGCAGGCGTGGTGTCCTCCCAAGTGTTTAAAACTACTATTATTATACCTCTTATATAATACGTACTATATTTCCATATTTTATCATAAACACGACTTTATACCGCTACAGGGTTCACGACTACGAGGCAATATGGACAGATTTGAGGACACTGTCGCAAGTATGGCGAAAAGTGCTCGTACCGTCGGCCACAGAGTTCAATAGCGGCGCGAGTAGATGTATTTATATTTTGGTAAGTTTTCGCATTGTAATTATTTGTTTCCGATCGCATAGCCCGCATAATAAGAACGCGTGTATTTTAAATCGACCACTTTCACGTTTCAAATTAATTATAATTGAAACTTTTTGATTTTGTTGATTGGCAACAAACGTCAAAGGTATATGCGGGTAGTATTTTATAGTATTAATCTGTTTAATGGAATACGGGTATTCTATAGTTTATACGATTTAAATAAATTAATAAAATAAATGTACCCGAATGATATTATCTAAAAACTAAAGGCATAATAAATTGCATCGCTCTCGTCAATCATAATACCATTGATCATAAATAATGTAATACAGTTTAATAGTATTTATATTATAATGATTACAGTAAAATCCATTTAAGATTAATATACAACTATATACAAGTGTAATCATTTTTTTTTTGTAACACGAATATTGTGTACTCATTAGCGATATTAGCTAAGAGAATACTACACAAATTATGTTATTTTAGTATTGTAGTTATTGCAGTGGCGCAACTAAGAGGAATCAAAGGGTGCGGTCACACCCGGGTCTGTTCATTTAAGGGGCCCGAAATAATATAATGTTTTTCTTTAGATAATAATATGTTATTCAATTTTATTATTAATATTGTAATATTATAACCCGAATGAATGCCAATACTATGTTATCACTTATAAACAATTATGTTCATGATGAGTATGGTACCTATTACTGTGAAAACCGTACAACTTTTATAGTTTTATCATTGTATACTGAACCTGACGTCGAGTTTTATTCCTAACATATTATATTTATTAATAATAATTAGATGTGTATATTTTAATAAAGTATACAATCATTTTTTTTAAAAAAATTTCAGTAAGAAGGATGTATTTATAGGGACATGTGAGGTGGGCTCAGCTCTCCTTAATGAATGAAGAGGCCATTTGAAAATTTCCCTTTTGGGTTTAAAACAAAGTTTTAAGTTTTGAATTATTATAATCAGAGTTGGGGACTTATATTGCATATTAAATCAAGCGTTTTAAACATTTAATTATAGCTCTTATATAAAATAGCCCTTAAAAAATATTAAAAGAAGGGGAAATATGCTAATAAAAAGCATTTGTACTTAACTAGGTATTGAAATTAGCAAAACAAAAATCATCTTCAAATTTTATATTTAAATTCTTACATTTTTGTATTGATTAATGCGAAGCGACTACTGACTTAATATGCAAGTAGATAAGATAACACGAACAAAAAAATATAAAATTGGAAAATAGAATTTAGTAGGCAAAATTATTTAAGAATCATAGAGCGGAAAAAAACTAAGTTTTGTAATCGCAAAGTATAAAATATGGAAAAATAACTACCGAAATAAGTTAAATAAAGCACTTTAAAATTTCATATTTAAACTCTTTCTAACCTGACATAAATGTCTATAGTACTGAACTAGATTGAATGGCACACTTAAAAATGCTGCAAGTTTTAGCCCTGATTATAATTTGTGCTCATTTGCGTACCATAATATTATAGATACAAGCTGACAAGAGAAAGCAAGCTCCTTCGCCGATCATGTACATGATAGCGGAAAAAAATCCCGTGGAAAAGCAAGGAATGCGGTATTCACATGTCCGAGATTCGGCGGCGATGTGCAACATTTTAGCTAAACTCAACGAACAGGTAATTGCTTAATGTTTATTTGTTCGTTGTTCTTTAATATTGTGTTAGACGCATATAAGAGTCTATTATGACCAGAGGTAAAATTACCATGGTATATTGTTTGTACCCTGAAGCTGGTAGATATGACGAGGATATAGATACTATAAGATATAACTATACCTCTTTAGGGAGTATTGTTTTCTAATGATAATTGAGTCCCTGGCTTGTGAGATAAATATACTTTTTATATCTTAGGATTTTAGCAACGGGTAATTATCCTAGGATAATCCTCCCGAGTGGAGTGTTATGATTTTATGGCGGTACAATTTGTCCACTGGACATATTTTATAGTCGTTATTTATCTTCGTTTTAAATCAATGTATAATTTCATTATAAAGTTTCGAAATGGACAGCAACTCACAGAGCTTGCTGTGGCCAACATGGTGGACAAGTACAGAGACGAACAGAACCACAGTCGAGGGGCCAGTTTCAGGTCTATTGTGGGATACGGGCCCAATGGGGCTATACCTCATTATACCCCATCGCCGGCCACAAGCTTGAAACTCGACCACATGAGTACGTTAGTCATCGACAGCGGTGCTCATTATTGGGGTGAGTAATGCATTATTGTATTGTATTATATAAGTACTTATAGCAATAGATTCTGTAACTTACGAACGTTTCGATTAAAACCAAGTTCAATACATTTGATATTTCAATTAAAACAAAATCATCTGTGAGCAAAAGAACTCTGTCACTATTAGAGTTCAATTTTCCCTAAACTAATTTATTTATTTATTTATTTATTAATACGGACAAAAGTCCAATTCACAATATATTTGTATAGATAATAAAATATATTTTTTTATAAATTTTTTTAATAAAGGATTTTCCTATTTATTAGGAAACTCCTGGGAAAATCAAAAATAATTACCTTCTTAGAGTACCACCCCAGACAGATTTCCTTTCAGAAAAAGTTTTACACAAAATCAGAGCTAAATTTCTTTTCGAAAAGTTGTTCACAGACAAAAAAGAACACCTAATGAAACAAATAGATCTATCGCTACGCTTCGGATTTAAAATTAAACATCATTATAAAACAAACACATTCCTCGTTACTCTCCGTATTTCAAACAATATTGTATTTTGAGTTTTTATTTGAATTTGAAACGAAAAATATAAGTTTTAATTTTTACTATCCAAAAAGAAATCAAGTTCTAATTCGAATTCGTAAAATTAATGTAAATACTTGTCACTGTACAGTTTTACGCTGTCGAAAACTCGACCTGATCTGCGTATTTAATACAAATGCTCTCGTCGTGTCATGCCACTATGATGGATTGAGTGACCTTATGCACCTATACTAAATAGAAAGTAAACAATTTCGATTATTTGCAATTATAAGTTGTAAACAATATTATATAATTTTATAATACGGTGTATAAGTACCAACGTGTAATAATATGTTGACGTCATGAGTAGATAATCGAAAGTGCGTTTTCTATTTTTGCAATTTGCATTGCGTTTGAAATTAGTCATAAACCTTTTACTGATATGGAACACGTAAAGACGGGTAATAATAAAAATTATATTTTCACGTTTTAGATTCTAAGCGGAGCGAGGGATATATTGGTTTTACGATGATGTTTTTTTTTTTCTATATACTGTGTACGAAAATTCTACCAGAAACCTTGCTCCGATAAACCAAGTGTAGCACTTTTTTCGGAAGTCAATTTTATCTAATATGGGTACATAGATTTTTCCAAGCAGTTTTCGTAATAATTGGGGAAAACCTGGAAAATACGTAAAAAAAACTGGAAAATGTACGAAAATAATGTTTTTGTTATTTACAATTTTTTTTTTTTTTATTAAAATTCATTTCAAAATGTTCGTAGAGACTTGACGTTTGAACAAAAAACTTATGTTTGCCGTTTTTAGTCGTGGTAAAATACTTAAGACATTTGTGCCATTTTTAAGTTATTTATAGACATTTTAATTTTGCTAGTTTTTTAAATAATTTTTATTCAGTAAGTACGCTGTGGATAAAATGTTTAAACCAAACAAAAATACATAAAAATTTAATGGGAGGTTCGTTATAAGTTGTGCTTAGTGGTCAACAAGAAAAAGTTGAGTTTAAGGTAGTTTTTTTTTATTTTTATAATAATTTTATTATCAAATTTTGATCAAAATCGTAAATATAACGGCCTTTCAACACATGTATAACCGATCTCCGCTCAGAATCGTTATTCGTTAGCAAAGATTAATCGTTGCGTACAAATATATATTAAATTCCTCCCTATATATCTTACCTTCCCAACTTCTCATCTACAAGTAGCCTACTCATCATATGAAGTACGTCCGTCTTTTTAACTAACCTTTATTATAATATGTCCATAGTTCTTCAAATAATTATAATAGGTAATACGGTTCGTTGCAGCGTCAGCGTGTACAATGTAAACCTATTACGTTTTACCGAACGCCCTTTATAATATGTAAAGGCCAACGAAATCCTTAATAATTAAAATGTATGGTCGGTCTCTATATGAATCATATATAATAGGCAGAGGTGATGAAACGTATAACGTATGGCCCATTTAAGGGGCATGTCACTCCCCTTGAAAAAATGTTAATATTATATTTTTTTAATCAACACCCGGTGACATTTGTGTACCGTTGTTGTATAACTGTAATACTGTTACAATTATCTACTGTCAACTATCCTGTTTCGATAATATAGTATTATAAATATAAAAATTAATATAAACAAAAAGTGAATGGATGTTATAAGAAGAAAAATCATTTTGTCTCTCCCAAAAAGTTATTGAAAAACGGATACGATATATTATACAGTGGCGTGCGCCGTGCGCAGATAAAGGGAGGCTGGTGGTTATGCACCGCTCATTATTGCCTTAAACGTATAGCAACTATATGAATATTTATTCAGTAATTTAATCTTGAAATGTACGTACATATTTCAGCCAAATTACAGCTTTTAAATTTTTACCGCGGTCGTCGGGTTATGGGTATATTGAAGAAGACCCTACAATTTATTCGTCGTAATTATTTACTATCCCGTTAATATAACCCGCCCGTTGAAAATTCCCATTCGCGCTATAGGTATATACTGCATATACTGCATATAGAATACAGGTGAATTTTAACAAAATGATTAATATTTACGGGTTTTTTATTATTTTTATTTTTTTATAACACACGTGTATTGCAGACGGTACTACGGACGTGACGCGGACTGTGCACTTCGGACAGCCGTCGACCGTGCAAATCGAAGCTTACACGCGAGTATTGATGGCGTCCATTGACCTCGCGTCGTTCTCTTTCCCGTGCACCCTGACGCTCAACCAGATCGACGTGATCGCCAGGGCGCCGCTCTGGGACTTTAGTTACGACTACAAACACGGCACCGGCCACGGGATCGGGGTGTTCCTCAAAGTCCACGAACGTAAGTCAGACGAAACGCGTACAAAGATTACCCATAGGCTATGCATAATTTACAATACGTACCTAAATAAAGTGTCTCGGAGACAAATCCGAATTCCCTATAATATAGCACGTGGCGGTCTGCGGGAAATCCGTATAGGAATCAAAACCCCGCAGTAGACTCTTGCGGAACTCACAAAAAAAAAAAAAAAAAGAATCCCTAGAAACTTAGGAAATTTCCAGTAGTATTTCGACAGCGCCAAGCCGAAATATTTTTCCGGACTCCGCCGTAGAATTATTATTATTCGTCATCGGTAGTATAAACAATACGTTAATATTCAATTATATTTCCCGTATAAGATATTATTCGCCTTCTTATACGTGTAATATGTAAGTTGGTAAAACGCCGTCGCAATTATTATAATATTGTAATGTTCAATCAATTCCAATTGTTTATTTATATTCGTTTACGTACCTACATGTTCGTTGTACATTATAGCTCCTGTAAACATGTATTACGGACAGAAATCAAGTGACGTGGTTCTCAAGGAAGGATATTTCATATCTGACGGTAAGTATGGTATATTACGCGTAGTCGATAATTTAAAAAAAGGCAATATTATTATTGTAACGTGAAAACACGGTTTGACGCAATTATGCGTATTAATCCGATGGCGTTACTCGTAATATGTCAATTATAAAGTGATAGTAGAAACACTCGCGTAACGTTTGTTCGAACATTCGCTATGTTTGTAACGTGTTTTAAACTATAGATTTATAAAACAAATGTGTCCCACCGTGTTCGACGGACTTTTTTTTTAGCGTTGTTAATATTAAATTTTTATTTTCATTCCCTAAACATAAAAACAAAAATGTATTTATTTAATCACTTTACGCGATTTTCAAAATAGCCATTTTTAAAAAAATATTATTCTAAACATTTGAATGTGTCATGTGTTCATATTCGATTAATAGTTGCTTAATTATATAACCGTTTTAATTTCTTGAAAACAGGCGTGAAAAAAATTCGTATTTAATAGAAGGTAAAGAATTATCGTGCTGGTTGTAAGTTCCTCTAAATAAAAAGTAATTTTTTTTTTGTCTTTAGAGGATGAAAATAAAAATTTAATTTTTCTCCAAATCGATGACCCCCTTAAAGACAAACCGAAAAATAATTGAAAAATAATAAAACATTTTTTAAAAAAATTGGAATATTAACAGCGCTAGAAAAATCCGTCGAACACGGTGGGACACACTGTCAACATACTACAGTTTTAAACTGAAATATCAGCTTTAAATATATGAAGCGATAAGAATAATGATTTATTTTTTTCAAATACAGAGCCCGGATATTACAAAGAAAATCATTTCGGAGTCCGTCTGGAAACAATACTAGAAGTGATACCGAAAGTAATAATTACAAATTAAAAATAAGGCACGCATAATACGTGTCGTGAGCAAATTAAGGAGTATATCTTATTAGATTAATTTTGTTTTCGTTCCTATAACCATCACGCAGAAATCATTAACAATCCCTAAATCATGCTGTTTAGCAAATTATAATTACTTTTTTGTATACAACTATAATAACATGCAGGTAATATGACCAAAAAAAAAAAAAAATAAAAAAATAACTACGAGCCTATTCGTCGACATAGCTCCGTCATTATAGAGTTAAACTTTTCACGATCTATTTTGTATTAAGTACCTGTATAAATATTCTTTGTGAAACATTAATAATCAAATTCACGTACCTAATATAACCACTGTACTACAACCGTTATATTAATTCCTAAAAGATACTTTCCCCCCACCCAAAAACAAGACAAAAACCAAAAGGCCCAAAAGTGAAAAGGTACATCGTCTTTTACGCGTGTGTCGCGTACGCATTCCGTTCAGAAATCTTCGGGGGCGTTCAGAGCTAAACAATATTCCTACTTTCGCAACCACTGAAATCAATATTGAAATTAAAAACCACACTTAAATCCACCCACAATACAATTCCGGTTTCCGGGTTCGGGACCCTTTGGCCCGGGAGGAACTGCCGAAAGTGTCCGAAAGTTGCGGGGAAAAATACAAATATGCATTGTAGCAGACGCGACACTAGTAACACGGTGCGATAGTCTCGGGGGATCATCGACGAACACCGAAAAAGCTTTTCCCGATGCAACTCTGCCATTCCAAATGGCTAATTGCGATAATTTGTTACTCTACGCATTTTCAACTTTCCGGACACGATTTCTCCATGCCGCGACATCATTACAATGACGTTGTTCATTCGTGCTGTCGCGGTGTCCGCATCGTACAATCGACGTTCCCGTAGCCCATGAAAACTCGACCACCGATAGGCAATGGAGAACGACGTGATAAGCGACGGCCGCGCATCTAATAGTAGCGGAATATTACACGAGTGCAATCCACTTGTACACTCGTATATAACATTTAAGTCGTTAAAACCCGCACGCTTTCTCATTGTGATTTTCAGAACGAAACAGCGGGCAAGTATTTGACGTTTACGCCGATCACATTGGTACCGTTCGAACCGAAACTCATCGACTACTACATGCTCAGTCCGAAACAAGTGCGTCTAGTAGAATATACAATGCAGTACGAGTAGAGATAAACAATTTGATAGCCTATATAAACAGGGTATAAAGATGGCGCGGGGTTTTCAGTAAATTTACCGTCGATTTATCCGGGTTACCTTGGCGGCACGGGCGGAAAACAAAAAAACAGTTATTATTAGTTGATATTTGGTCGTTACGGGAAAGTAGGTACTATTTAAAGAAAAAAAAAAAATAATAATAAAGAAAATACCGGGAAACGACGGTCAATTGTGAACGGGGGGGGGGGGGGGGGGGTTATTGAAAACGTTTTATTTCCTTCTATTACTATGCAACAGAGTCGTTCCCGTCCGAAACCCGTGCGGGACAGTTTCATATTATACGGGTGTTATAAACTATAATGTACCAAATGCTTGTTGGCGGTCTTCCGAATTCGAGTTTCACCGACGAAAATCATTTTCGCGTCCCCCGCCATGGCGCGCCGCTGTCCCGTCATCACGACGCAAATCTGCAGCTACGCGTCGACCCCCACACGTTATCTCCGTAAACTCCGCTCCCCTCCTCAACGCCAATCGTCGCGGGCTAGCCGGTTTTTTTCTACGGTCCGTTCGCCGGCTCGTTCCGCAACCCATCGGTTATTTATTTCGACGATACCGCGTTGTATTATTATTATGCGAAATATTAACGCGACGCATTATTACAGGTGCGCTGGCTGAACGCGTACAACGATAAGATCCGGAAAGAGGTGGGCGCCGAGCTGCTGAAGAACAACCGCAGTCGGCTGGGCTACGAGTGGATGATGGCCCGAACGCACCCGGTGTTCTCGGACGGTCGCCGGAACAATGGCCGTTATTTGGCGATCGTCGCGGCCGCCGCCGTCGCTCTGTTCGTCTCCGCCGCAACGGCCGTCGATTCGCCCATCCAGACACTGATATAATACACACGCCGACCCCGTCAAAATATTTCCGCTAACCGCATTTTATTATTATTATTATTATTATTATTATTATTGTTATTATTTGTTATCAGTTGTTATCAGACGTCGATTATAGGGAGATTAGGCGTTGCGATTAAACGCGAGTTAAAATGTACGCAGCAGGTATAGGGTCGGGATATTTACGCGCGTTAAAAAAAAGCGAAAACCTAATAAAATAGTCGAATCCGCCGGTGGAAAACGGGCAAAGTATGCGTTACGAAAATAATTTTTGTTTACACGAAATACACATAATTTTCCTTCAGATTCGGGCCAGAGAACGTGCAGATACACAGCTCCGTAATTCGATCGTAAAAACTACGGTTTTTCCGGGGACAAATCCGTGATAAAACTCTTCCCGTATTAATGTAGCGCATAGTATAGAATTGCTAAAATCGCGCAACGTTTTAAGGAAGAACTTTGTATCCGTGTCGTAGCGTTCGCTTTTTTCCTTCGCGTGTCGCTCTGCACTATACAGTCCTAGTTAAAATTTGATTTTGTTCGATTTTTAGTGTACAAACATCCTGACTCTAATTGTCGAGCTTCTTATATGTTAATAACATATATGTAATTATAACATTAATCGTAATATTATTAACCGTGCGTTTCAATACCGATGATATCGAACAATTTCTATGTAGACAATAACGTCAATAATACAATAAAAAAGGTATATATATATTTTTTTTTACCTACATCAATATAATGTAGGTGAAAAAGTATCCGAGAACAATAATAGACAAACAAAATAAATAACAAATATATAATAATATGTATGATGTAAATAATACATAATAAATAGATCAATAGTACACAATCTATCACAATAATAAATAATTTTTCGCGTTCCGAATGCGCGTTTCTCGATTAAATTTCATTGTTTTTTTAATTTTTTTTTTTTTTAAGTAGAATAATATTATTGTATAATACGAGTATAATAAATATATATATATAAGCACAATTTTTACAACAGGCGCGAATCCGAAGGGGTGGGCAGGGTGCCTAGGACACGGGGCCGTTTTTTTTAAAATCATAAAAAAATATTTTCAAACTGATTGATTTTATTATTTTCAAAAAAAAATCGCCTATTCTTTACATATAAAAATTCTGTGGGACCTGTATCAGCCGCAGCGTTCACTTAAAATTAGAGTCCAGATTTGTACATAAAAACGCATTTTTAACGGGCGCGTGCTTTTTGCGCGTGCAAAAACAGCACGTTTTTGTCGGAAGTAATCGGAAGTACGTTTGCGTTTTATAACCCGTAGAATCTATAGAAAAAAAGTTTTTCGTTTCGCGTATTCGTGCATATTTTCACCTTGGAGAATATTTCGGAATATTTCCGCTACATTGGATTATAATATTGTTAGAGAATATTTTTGAGGTTCTTGTCGAGTTTCAATTTTTAGACGCCGTTACTCGGCGGCAATCTCTTGTGATAAATTGTTGTTAGTCGTTAACGGCATGAAATCCGGCCGTAGACAATAGACAAAGGAAGGTATAAACAACAAGTATATTTGTACACAGACAGGCGGTACCCACGGTTTCACCAATATTAAAGATGAATATAGCATAGATACAATGATTATCGCGACGCCCATCAATATAGGTACCGATGCAGTATGACTAAGGTCTTACTGTTTTGGTTAACCGTTAAACGTTTTTTTTTTTTTTTCGTGGAGAATATTTTGTAAATTTTCGCTCCGTATAAACATATCATATTTCAAACGTTTTAACAGAATATTAACCAGGACTCTACTGTCCTGGATATCCTTTTTTTTTTTTTTTTATAATTATACCTATATACTGTAATTTCGTTTAGGATTTTTGTCGGCACCCCATCCTCTGCCCCCCCCCCCCGCCTCGCGATAAGTATTATCGCTATAGCGGATCCGCCCCTCTCTCCCTCTCCCGATTTACAATATTATATTATATTTTCGTCGGGTATATTATAATAACGTTACGTAACACTACGTTTCGGCTAGGATCGGCGACGACGATGGCGTTGCCGCAACGGTCGTCCGGGATCGGCCGTCGCCGTCCTTTAGCGCTTTGTGTATTCTGGTCAGCGCTTTGTCCGTCGCGTTTTCCTCGTGCTTGCACACGTACCGGTGTCGGTTGCTGCACTCGGCGCCCGAGTACGAGTACACCTTGGTCGCGGCGTTGGGCGTGAGTCGCAGGCACCGCCCGGACCCGGCGATCTGGTCTTCGGGCCTCGTCGAGTCCTTCGGCACCACCGGCCGCGCGCTGTTCGCCCAGATCCACAGCAATCCCGGGTTCAGACCGCCCGTCCAATAATCGTAACCTGTTTAAAATTTATCGCGCACGCGACAATTTATAGAACTTACAAAATATTTACGGGCGATCAAACATCCTATATTAAACTGTTTAGCAAAATCCAGAGGATATAGAATAATGTATGATGATGAGAATATATTAGACGATGGTAGAACAATCAAACGAGTAACAGATGAAAGAATTAGGGGTAAAGACCCTTCGGAAGGCTCCTCCCTCCTCCCCCTCGAACACGATGAAAGGACGTGCGAGTGATACGTAACGACAGAGCGATACAGTGGTGGTAGTGATAGGACTATGCACATGACCCGTTAAGCTATTAGGAAGAATACTATTAGGCGCGTTTTGGCGATGTGATTTTGAGCAACCTGCAGGTTGCTATCATAGTTTGGCGAACACATTTTTTTTTGGGATATTGTTTACTGCAATAGTATTGTTTAACAACGGAATGTACTTTCGACAACAAAGTTGCCGGAACCAGTAAACGGTTAAAAGCTAGGTTTTCTGTATTCGGTTATTTACTGCAGGTTATCCGTTGGTAAAATGCTATACAGTAAACAAAAAGTTTTAGCGATATTGCAATCGAGTAGCAAACAATACAGCAAACCATGTTTACCGAAAACTCCAGCGCCAAAATACGCCTATTAGTAGCAGAAAATGAATTTGTAAACAAAATGCGTTTCCCTGTCCCACTCAACTTCTTTCACTATTATTACACAGTTCGAAGGCGGTTTTGTAACTTTTACTATTTCTGATATTACCGCGGCTTTCAATTGTGTAAAATTCGTAATTTTTCTCTTATTAAATATAAGTAAATGGCTAGCTTTAAAAAAAATGAAATCGCAAAAATTATTTCTAATACATGTTTGCAGTTTTCGCTCTTTAAAACCAAACGTCATCAATAACTTACAAGAATAAATTTGTTGTCATCCATGATAAAATTGCACGCCACAAAAAAAATAGCCGCTCTCACATTTAAAGTTTAAAAGCGTGATAGGTAAATTAATATTATTAATTGTTGAGGCTCACCTCTCAGGTACTTGTCACCTACGAGATACGTCAGCACGTCGATCTGTTCGTCTTTATTGTCGAACTCCAACAGATTTCCACCCAAACTCTTGCACATTGACATGGCCGATTTCCAGTTGTACTGTCTCTCGCTAAAGTGATAACAGGCGTGTACGATTCGCGTGAAATTTCCGGGACAAGGATCTGCGCCAAAATATAAACAGTAATAATAAAAGTGTACGCTAGTGCACAATGTGCACTGCAGTACAACCAGGCACGCACACAAAAAAAATTTCGAGGAGCAGTGCATACAATTAAAAAAATTATAATGTCGAACTATAGGACTAAATGCTTAAGAAGTAGAATTTTTCATATTTCGAAGGGGGATTTGGCTCAACTCTAGACACGTGCCTGTGTGCAGTGTACATCGTATAATATACAGCTACATTATTAAATTGTGTATTAATTATAGTTAAATAATAAATATATTTATTATTATTAATTTGTATTTGTATTCGAGGGTGCCCATCTGTAAAAACCTAAGGGGGTGATAATCATAACATAAAAAACTTAAAAACTAAGATACAACAAAATTGATTTTATTAAATAACGAAACAAACATAAGTTTTCATATATCGGTTTGTAAAAGTAGATGATATTATTTTTCACATAGACTTCGGTTCGGCATTTTAACACAACATAATAAAATTATAGACGCACATAATTAGTATTTTAATATTGCGGTTAGGTGCGCTTTGCAATTTTTTTTTTCTTAAAGTTCTATTATATTATGTTCCGATCTAAAAAGAATATATACATAAAAAACAAACAATAATAATTATTGTTTAACTATTGAATTTTAATAAAACAGAAGAATGGTAACCAATAGCGTAATCAAGGGGGGTAGAGGGATTAAGCGCTCCCATGGGTCGTCTGAAGCCCTTCCCAATTTAGAGGCAAATCCCCCATGGATCAAATTTATTTATTATTATGATGGGACTCAAGTTCTTTCTCCGACATTTATGAGCTGCTAATTGCGCAACTGATAGTTATGAACTATAGGTATATTTACAGTGCGATGATAAACATAGTGCGTTTTCAGAGTAGGTATAGGTGTTTAAGTGTGTCTACCTATAGTATATTATAAATAAGATGGCACCATGATAATAGTTGAAAAATGATATATTTAAATATTGTTATCTCGCTATTTATAATGTCAAGTTGTTTGAAAAATACCATATACTTATATGATTAAAAAATATTAACTTCCGAGTCGCTGTTATTATTGTTATTTAGTTGTTTTATCGCACATAATTATTTAATCACTGTAGCAGTAACATCCCAACTATTAAAATATTTGTTAAAAATGTATGATTATTATATTATGCTTATTTTAAATTTTAATTTTTAAGTATACAAAATATTATATTATAATTATAATAAATAAGTAGTTACTGTCATTATTTTATAAAAGATCGAATTTTGAATTTGATTTTTTTTGATTTTGAAATAATAGATATTATTAACAGGTAATTTACAATATATAATTTTAAGTTAACAGCAAAGAAGTAAATAGATTATATATAATTTAAAGGCCAATATATTTATACACGATAATGCGCATTGTATAAGAAGTACCATATCGTACTTTATTTAAAATATCATCATACTGACAAAGTTCGACAAAATTTTAAAATAAAAATTGTATATTATATTCATATTTTATCTAGTCAATATCATCATAATTATTAATTATATTATACGCGAAGAAAATAATAAATGTGTTCTTCTCATAATCGTATTTACAGTGATATAATTTTATTTAAATCGAATGAAAATATATTCGTTCGAAAATGTACATACCATATATCTTTGAATTTAAAAAAGAATGCTTCACGTCAATTTTTGTCTTTTTTTTATATATCATTTTTTCCCCAATGTTTTTTTTCCGCTCTAAATGACACCACTACATAAGTGTATGTATTTTCAAAATTAAATTTGCTTGTATTGAAAACTATAGACAATGACTTGAGCTCTTCTACCCCGGGACTAAAGATATATCATAAATATTTTTAATTTTAACTGCATCATGAATTATTCAAGTGAATAGATATTACGACCAGGTAGGTCAGGTTAATCTGAATGACGTTTCAAAATGTATATAGTAAATGAAAAGTATAAAACTTCCGAAGGATATTTTACTCTGTGAATTGAAATACAATAATTTCTATAACTCAAAACAATTATTTGTTTTGTACATTAGGTATGCAGTATTACTATTCAAAACTATCCATATATAAGATATAAAATGTCCTTACAATTTCCTCGTACTTCAATGACATCTTTTGTGCGAAAACGAGACAAATTGAAAATTAAAGCTCAGTGCAACAATTGTTTTACCAACTGTATAAGTGAGGTCATCGTAAATTTAAACGTATATATAAAATATATAATATGCTGTATAATTATAGAAACCATACATAACCGCTCATACGATAATTCGTATCTATACGAAACTTTTGGTTTCAATAGGATAGGTTAGGTTAGATTTCGAACGGTACTTATAATATACGAGAATACATTTAAATTAATCAATATAGGCGAGAAAGAATATTGTTTCTAATTTAAATTTCCCTTGAAAATCTGTTTAATTTCGTTCTTTAATGTATGTTACAAATTAACAAGCGATAAAAATAATTTCCTTGTAAATTTTTCGTATAAGGTGTCTACAATTATTTATTGATAATATATAATGCAATTGTTTAATCTAAAAATAAAAAAACTATTTAGTAATTGCAAGTGATTGCCTAATAAATAATGGATACATAAACATAATATCTACACACTTTAGATTCGAGTGTAGAGAAGTAATATTAGTGTATTAGTTTTACTAATATGCATTTTTTTTTTTTTTCTATAAATAAAAATGTTCCAAATTATTTGTATCATATCTACCTTAACAAATGCGGTTATTCATCCGATGGTAATTTATTTAAAAATCAACGAATTTTCTAAATAATTTAAAAAACTGATCATAAATAACATTAGGTACATCAGTTTTTTTTTTGTTGATATCTGAATTACCTTTTGGCTGTAAGGGGGAAAAAACAGGACTAGGAGACTAAAAACAGGACTACCTACTCATACTACTCCGCTCGGAATCAGTTTTGATTGCAACGATTTATCGTTAGGTACCTATTATTGCTTTCAGTACACAAAATATAAATATAGTTACCACAGTTAGGTATCCCATTCACATCATATACTTTATTTGATTTATAAAATTCTTTAAGTATACATATTTTTTTGCATTATTTATTAGTAATTCTACAAATAATGGGATGATAAAAATACAAATTCCATGTTATACATTATGTCACTACAAAACCTAATCTTTAGCCCGGATAGTCTAATAATTACAACAGTTGCTATTATTATTCGACTAACAGTTCTAATTTGTTATTAGGATGGATATTAAAAATAAAAAAGTTTTCAGTGTAATTGCTCTATAAAAAGTACATACCTACCCATAATAATATATAGCAGCCATGTTTAGTAATTACTATAAATTACCAACCTGCGTATTTTTATTTTGAAATGTATGTAAATTAGTCAGGTACCTACTAAATGATAATTTACAATAACTACATGTTACCCAAAATTAAACCATACAGTCAATTATTATTACTAAAATAATCTATTTATAATTTTAGATTCTGAGTGCAGCGAGAAGGAATGTATATTGATTCAACTATGTGCGCTTTTTTTTTTACATTTATTAACAATTTTTCTACCTGGAATCTTGTGCCAATCAACAAATGACACGAGAGGTTTTTTGTAGTACGTTGGAGCAGGTTAGCGCGTAGTAGATGCCATTTTTTTTTTATTTTCCTTGCGGTTTTCATAATAATTTGGAAAACCCGTAGGAAAAAAGAGAAAGTTTACGGAATTAAAGCTTTCATTAATATCGATTTTTTGTTTTTTTTTTGTTTTTGTCATTTGGTTAAAAGTAATCGTAGAAACTTGAAAATCGCACCGGATACTTTTATTAGTCATTTCTAAATATGGTAAAATTTTAAAAACATTCAATCGAATTTATTAACTATTTGTAGGAGGCATTTGACGTTTTCTTGTTTTTATTTGGTTTTAGGTACATGATTGAAATTATTTTTATATTTGTTTTTAGTCGGTATCACCTACGTGATAAGTATACTATAATTATTATACCTATATTCCGAAATATACCTAATCATACATATCAATATTATTATAATTTTCGGGGGTATATAATAATTATCGGATAAAACAAACGCGTGTTAAGTTTTTTTTTTCTTAACTATTTGTTATAACATTTAAATAATTACAGCAGAAAAAAAAAAAAACTATAAATGTGTAAAATACGAATAAAGAAATAAATATTTAAAGAAAAAAACTATGCCTGGAGTATTATAAAGTAGTGTGTATTTAAAACTGGTTTCCAAAAAAATCATCATAAAATACGACAAAGGCGGAAAAATAAAACTTAAATACAAACAATCTGCATAGGTACCTACTGCCTATTCCAGACTGAAGTTTTTTCTTCGTGTTTACTATTTTATTTTCAAGTAGATATTAATCTCCAAAATAAATATTTTGTTTTTTTTCTCATAGTTTTTATTGGCCTATAGTAAATAACACGTGTTAATTTAAAAAATAAATAAATAAATTGTAAACACTATTACCTATGAAAATAATATATTTTTAAATATTTTCGAAATACTAATTACCAATTGGCAATAATTATGCCGTTCAGAATTATAATTAGTATTTAACAAGCCATAAAATTCATTATTAATTACAGCCTGTAATTAAATCGTCAGCATAAACCGCATACAATCAAAGGATATCATATACCTTAAATTCTTAATTTTAACTATTAATAGAATTTTAACATTTAAATAAGTAGATACTTTAAACAATCGTTTCAGAAAATAAAAACCCATGTTCGATATAGTAGGTAAAAATATATTTCTCACATAACTTTGATCAGTTTTAATAATCAATAATACCCCTGCATAGATTAATGTTATTTTTTTGAGTCTCGGTGCAATTGTTTGAAAATCATAAGGTGAATGAACACATCGTACCTATACAATTTAATATTATTTTCAAAATACATACTTTAATCTTAATGTTTTTATTTAAACGGTTTGCAGCTCTCGGACTCATTAAAAACTAACACGATTCTATCTTATTTTAAAAATTACATAACATATTTTACGTATGTATAGCTTACCTTCTCTATTTGCTGCACTCCCTTCTACGATGTGCTGAATAAGTTCTTCTGAACGTTTTAATCGTTTTTCCATTAAATCCATTCTGTGCACTAACTTTTCTATAGCACCGAGTAAATACATGTCGGTTTCCGAAACCTTTAAATACGTTAGGTATAGGTGAATTCAACAGGTTAACTTATATCTTTATAATATTTTAGTCCGTTTTTTAACTAAACTTTACAATACCAATTAATTTGTAAAGCGGTTTATTTTTTTTTTTTTTGGGGGGGGGAACTATGTTTAATACATTTTATACGTACTTCTTTATTCTGCCCGTCTTTGTTTACGTCCACTCGATCTCCGATAGCTGCAGTTTGACTCGGACGGTTTACGACATAGCCGGTGGGCAAAGCGACCGGTACGTTTAAGACGTTGTCCCGCGTCGCTAAATCTTCAATAGTCAAACGATGGACGAAATCTATAAATTATGTATTACCCACTATATTAGTTTCATAGCCACGAATTATTATAGACATTCTGGTTTTTCGGTATATTGTATAACATGTATGTTGTTCGTAATTAATATAGTAATAATATAAGATTAACTGATGGATTGCTTACCTCTGTTGGAATGGACGATACACGATAATTGCACAACACTGCACACGGTGTATATTAATTTAAATAAGATCATATTATTGGAGTATTATTCTGGATTAGGAAATACAAAAAACGATCAGCATGTGTTTTTAACGTAATGCGATGGCGCGGTTTATAGGTACGTCAAGAATACGTTGTGCACCATGTGAGATCCCAGCGCCACACTGAACGTAGAAAACAAAGTCAAGGATCTAAATACGCCGAACGCGTGTTACTAATTACATACTGACCTAAAACCATTGGACCTTAACTACGTCTGTTTGATTGGACGGTAACATCGTAGAAAAGTCAATGTCAGAATTTTCTATAATTATAGTGTGAATGGCGAAGCAGCAGAGAAAATTATATCGAAATTCACTATTACTATGGCAGGTAATGGTAGGAATTTAATGCAAGAAACGCGGTTTTTTTTTTGTAGAATTTAAATGGGAACCACTGGCCACCAAGTGAAAGTTTTCCGTGCACTAAAACAAATGGACTGTAAAAAAAATAATAATAATAATATTCACAGCATGAGGGCATCCTATTCGTATCAGTTATTGGCATCATTTTGCAAATTATCATATTATCATATAGGTAGGTATCGGTGACAAATGGGTTTTACCTCTACCACAATATTAGAGAGCAGGTATTAAATATGTACCTATTAAATTAAATTAAAACACTGTATTCCAATTTAAACAAATATTATATAGGTATATTTATTTATGTATTATAAAAAATGATATACATTAACTTATTTATAGGTAATTAAATATAATACTATTTATGTTCATATTATATTTTTTTGTTATTCTGGACGGTTCGTAATATTATTAAGTATATTAATGAGTAAACTGGACGGAATATTATTTCATTTTAATCACAATACAAAATTAATAATCTAAATTAAAATTATATGTCTAAATATATGAATACAAAAATACAACAAAAACAATAATTTATCTTTTCGGTTTCCCTTAACCTATAATAGTGTCCGCATATCCACGAAAAAAAAAAATATTAAGGGACTTTAAATACAATCATAGGCAGTGAGTGCTTGTTTTTCAACATAATTTCTTAAGCGTTAATACTAAAACATTATAAATACTGTATAATTATAATAAGTAAATAAAAATAACGGTGAGTAGTCCCTGAGTTTAGAGATCGAATAAGTAATAAAAAAATTTAAAAAAACACAGTATAGTTAAACCAATACAATCTTTGCACCACTCAAAATTTAAAATAAGGTAGGTACATTTTTATAAAATATACAATATCACATTGAGGTTTCTAATGGTTGGCTATGTGATCTGGGAGGAGGTGAAGGTGGTTGATCTAAATTTGTTTCGAGTACTTCTGTACTACTGTATACTCCTCGACTATTGTCTGTCCAAATACCCACTGTTGATGCAAATGTAGAATTGTCTCTAAACCCTAAGTAATAAACATTCCTGTAATAGATACTAAACTATCTTTTTCTGTTTTAAAAATAAATAGTTTACCTTTATTTTTGTATGCTAAATCATATTCATTTTCTATATGTATGGGATCATTGATATTATGCACCTCGTATAAATCACTTGGCTCATATTCGTCAACTGACGAATTGAATTGAGACTTAATTATGGAATCAGAACTTCCATTTGCTTTAGTTGATATTGTGTTAAAACCACTAATATTATCAATCATCTAAAATTTAGAATTTAAATTGAAAGAAAGTTAATAATTAATCTCTATTATTAATACACTGTTTAAATGGATACTATAAACTGAAATTTAGTTTCATTGAATTTTATAAAAATAATTTATTTTACATACTGGTTTACGTCGATAATTTAAATCAGAAAATGCAGGCTGTGACAAGGATAATGATCTCAATGAAGTCAATGATTGGCGAATTGAATTTCTCCTGTTAAGCCTCTGCACTTGCCTTCGTTTTGATTTCGTCCACCAACAACATAACACAGATGCCACACAAATAAAGCAACCGAATAATAATCCTGTAACGGCTATGTTAACAATATCATCGCGCCATTTCAATGGATTTATAATAACTTGAGGATCTAGTAAACAAATAGATAATAAAAAATAAAAATAATTTTTATATTAGTTACCTAATGTAAATTATTACCCATTTCACAAATAAATGCATTACGAGAGGCACATTCTAAATTAGTATGTATCGTATTAAAACCTAGAGCTGTACACTGTCCAATGTAACCAATATGCTGAACCCATATTAGGCCATAATCAAAGATTTGCAATTGTAGTGTTCTCCTGATGTTTGCATAGTCACCAGTGATGAATGGTACAGAAGCATTCATTGTCTAATAAAATATAATATGTAATAAATAAATCTAGATCTCCAAGTTTACTTCATAAACATACCATGCAAAATGTTTTAGCTTCATTAAACGTCATGGGAACTGCAATATATCCATAACAAGTATTAGAAGTGGGCATTAAAATCCATGGTGGAGGACATTTTTCTGACTCAAGAATAGTTTTGTTTGACAAATAATATGGTATTACATCGACAGGCATTAAGTCAATTTCATCTTTGTAGTCTTTAATGCGTCCATACACAGCAATTGAATCATTAAAACCCCAATAATTATGACGAGCATCAACAGAACCATCAATAGCGTAAATGTAATCACTGTATTATAAGTGTATTATTAAAAATGAAAATAACAATAATTATAATATTAAAATAAAATAAAGAATTATCTTTACTGTGATCTATTATTACTGGTCGCAGCTATGATTTCATAATTATTTTCAGGATCATAAAATATATTATGTATATAATATTGACCATTCGATAATGCCAATATTGTTCCTTTGTTCTGTATGTTAGTGGCTTCATTCCTATATAGATATTATTAAAATTAAATAAATACTTGGAAATATAAATAGTAACCAAATTTTTACCAATAAAATCCATTGTGTGATGTTGATGATTGTAATGGCAATCGAATTCCTTGAAAACCAGACATTTTTAATATATGAAAACCAATGTTGCCGAATACATAATTGAAAGTAAAATTTGAAATAACCTGAAAACAGAAAAAAATAGAAGTAAATATGATATTAAATTATTAATAGTTATATAATTACCTGCACAAGTTCAATTATATTCTCATATGGTGCAATGTTATCTGAAAAAAAGTTGCGATACATTGTTATGTGCTGTTGAGGAGCAACACGTACACCAGTAATATTTAAAACTGGCAAATTAACATTTTCTGCAAATAAATTGTTATGTATGTTTGCTTGCAAAGTAGTAGCATATCCACTCGAGTCTGCTGTTACTTTAAGACCACCTTGGTTTTTCATAACAAGGTTATTCTAAATTTAAATTAAAAAAAATAAAAGCTATACAATTTATAGGTACTTTTAATTAATTATTACAATAAAATTATATAAATTTACATGAAGTTGTAAACTTTGAGTGTTTTGTAATTGAAGCTGAATAGGCATATCACATGTACTAATGTTTGAATTGGGTATGTGTTGACAATTATTGGTTATTTTATTCCAAGCAATGCTTATGTGTGGATTTACCTCACCAGCACAGGCATAATTTATAGCACCCATAAAATTATTATTAATCACTGAATAGGAAATATTATGTTCAGTATTGCGATCTGAAAAGTAAAATATCTATGAGAAACATTCATAAATAATAATAATTATTATATTATAATTTATTTACCAAAACCAATTGCAGCTATTGGAAGAGTAACGATTTCTGCAATGAAACCATAAATACGAGAAGAAGCAGCTTGTGCGGCAACCTTTAAACTAATGCTACCAAATGTGGATTTTATGAATCTTCTCCTTTGTGATTTTGGAGATTTTACTAGACGAAGAATTTCAGAAGTTTTATTATACAATATACCATCATATATACTTATATGATCGGTTTCATGGGCTAAATTTAATTGTAATAATCTGTAATATCCATATATAAAATACATAAATAAATAATAAAAGAAAGTCCTTCAAAATTAAATGAATAATTATGATTTGTGTACCTTAAACCTAATGATTTAGATCCTAAATCACTGCGGAAAATTTTGATACAAGACAAAGGTTGATCACCATATTTGAAATGTATAATCATTCGTTCGTAAACTACTATGTCTTTAATAGAATCACACATATCCAATAAACCAAAAGTATCTCTAGGTAAATTCACTTGTTTTAAAACATCAAAAGAACTTTCAAGGTTCTCTTGGCCTTCTCCCGTTAATGAAATTATGTTTATACCAAATCCAGTATTATTTTCAAACCTGAAATGCCAATAATAATATAATAAGTACAAAAACATTTACTTTTAAAAATATTATAACAAACCAGTTGGAAAAAAGATGTATATTTTGATGTTTAAATGTAATAACAGATATTCCATCAGATGCTGAATTTGTAACATTAATTGAATTTATATAAGGTGACTTTCCAATTATCAGAACAGCTGGAGATAATTTATTATGTAGGACTCCAGCACCTTCTACTTGTACATATTGTAGTTGTGATTGTATATTCGATTTCAATCCATGGTTTTCATCATCATGTAAATATTCAGCATAATCATTTACTTCAAAATCATTATTAGCAAATCTGTATAAGAAATAATTATTAATATTATATTATGTTATAAATTAAATAATCATCTATTTATTATTTTAACAATAAAATTGCAAAATACCATTTTTTTAACAAAATATTTATTATTTTACATGAAATTTTAGATTTTGAGCAAAATGAAAAACACGTTGATACTGTAATATGTAATTTTTTTTAAGTGTAAAATATATAATAAAGTTATATTAAAATAATATTTTTGTATTACCTTATGCCACCCCAATGTTGTTGATTTTTAGAAAGAATGCTTTGAGTACAGTACACAAACACAAATGATTCATCATTCCAGTCACATGATAAAAATTCATCAGCAAAGTTTAAAATCGGACAATCCATGAAATAATTTTCATTTCCTAAAATTGAGAATTTAATAAATATATATATGTAATTTTTTTTTTTTTTAATATAATTACCTGAACATCTAAAATGTTGTGGCCAACTTTGAGCAGCAACAACCATTTGACTTTCGTTATAATAATGTTTTTTCCATGTAAACCAATTGTTTAAGGTGCTACTATTTGACCCAATTTCTTTACATACTACTTTAGCATTAGCTTCAGTAAATGATCGATCACAAGTTGGTAGCCATTGCATAAGAGTACTATTCCATATTTCCAAAAATCCATACATATTTGTATTTAGATCATCAACATTTTTCACATGGTTTAACCGTATAGTAGGCCTTAATAGACAAAAAAACAATCAATTAAAGATAATTTAAAGTGTTTAATGATCAAATATGTATTATAAAATTATGATAATACCTTGATTTTAAATTATGTGCATGCGACAATATTACTTTATTAATAGGCTTAAATGTTATTTCACCACCAGTATACCCTTTGGCAATCATAGATCCAAGAACAAGAATGCCAACATTGGGTGCAAATTCTAGTGTAGTTCCTGGCAATATAGTTAAAGTTACACTGGGCATTACAGTTATGTCTGATAAAACTAAGTATGGATTTTCTTGTGGAGCAATTGTTAATGATTCTGAAATTGTACCACCCAAAACTCCGTTAGAAATACGTAAATTATCCTCCCAAGTCATCTAAAATTTCAAGAATAAATGTTATATTTTTTAATCTAAATTTATAATATATTATGTATAAATAACACTCACAGATAATGATGCATCAAATGAATCATCAATTAAAAATGGTGTGAAAACAGTAACTGCATTATTATTCCAATCATCAAAATCGAATATTAGGTCTTTTATACGCTTTACATCCAAAGATCCCCACCAATTATTTGCCATATTTATTGCATTACTTGTTCTTGATGTATGAAGACCAGCAATAATATTATAGTTCATAGTATTACTTGATGACATTAAATTACGATCAATTTTAACATTTTGAATGCCATCAAATATAATTAATGCTGAGTTCGACTAACATAAAATAAACTTTAAGTTATAAAAATTCAAAAATATAATGTAATGTTTAAAATACTTACTCTTGTTGTGAATGATCTAGAGTTACTTTTAAACATATTCTCCCTAAATAATGCAAATACTGAACTCATGATTTCACATTGGCTTTTAATATTAAACATTATCATAAAATCTCCAGTATTTGAAGAGATTATATTTTTCCAGATTAACATATATTTTTCCATGCCCGTAATCATTATTAAGCCATCTAAATTAATTTTAATAATTTATTACTAAAAATTACACATATTTTAAGAAAATTATATTAAGGTATTTTTAGAAATTACCTTTACAAATGTTATTTTGTATAATGTTACGGGTAATGTTTAACTTTGTAAAATGTCCACCAATATTTACTCTCAAATTAGAATTGTGAATAAATGTGTTATTATCAATTATCACAATGTGTGTAAGGTTTTCATTGTATGAATATAAATATGGTAATGTCAATTGGATACCATCTTTTAAATTACGTTCAAATGAATTTCCAAACAACTCCAATTTAAAAACATTTAATGAATTTTGGGTATTCCTATAGTATAAAAATAAATAGAATATATGTATATTATATTTATTAATATCAGAATCTAATATAAAAGAGACGCATTAATAATGTGTTTTTAGTCATCTACACTTTTAAAAATTATTATTCTGTAAAGTATCAATAAGATTGTAAACATACTTGCAATGGTGACTAATAATTTGTCCATTATCTGCTAATATTGAACTACTGACATTTATATGAATATGCGATTTGTTTAAATGATTAAATGGAAATGAAAATGGCTCGATTTCACTAATCAGCAAACCTTCATTTTTGTTGTAAGATATATCACAGTCATATAAATATAATGTTTCATTTAAAGCTCTTAAATAATACTGCCCTTTTTTTGGTTTGTTGTTATATTTATGACTTTCAGCACTCATAAATCTTAACATAAATTATTTAATAAATATAACAGAAAAATTATAATATACAATAGACATTATTTGTCTATATATAAAACTTATTTGCGCAAATACTTACTCGCTATAGTATTTAACAAAAACTCCAACTTCATTACTTTTAATAGCAGTTTTTGTTACAAATAATGTTGGTTCTGGTTGAACTAATAATCCTTTATATATTGTAGCTAAACATGATTATTTAAATAACATTGACTAAATTTTAAAAAAAATGTACATATATATATTAAATATTTAAATACCTGGTACACATGATATGAGAAGAACAATATTACCCAGTGGATTTATTCCACTATTATAATTTAACATAATACCATTAGAACTACTTTGAGTAGGGAAAATGCCAACATCTCGATTTGAACTCCATAAAATGTTATCATTAATCTTGTTACTGTGAATATTACGAATTAAAATTTTTTCACTAGTATTGTTATGAGGAGTATTTAACATTTGAATTCCAACAACATAATTGATTCTTGTACACTAAAATAAATTTAAAAAATAATACATATATACTTAATTTAGCTAACAGATTATTAAAATTAATAATTACCTGAAATACTATTTTTGATTGTACCGGTTCTATTAATTGTGAGGATATTTGTTTTGTAATAATATACCTAAATTCATTAGGTTTTAAATCTATTTGAAAATTTGATTGGTCGTAGGGCAATAATACTGGTTTATATTGATATGAACTTGTTGCAAATGGTTTAAACCAACCTGCCAGCTCTCGTTGTTTATCAATACTAATTGAACTATCATGCTGAATACCATATTTGTTTCTTTCAATTCTACTATCTGTAGATTAATGGACAGATTTATATGTAAGGTACATTAAAATACATTTAATATTTAAAATGCTATATTTACCTTCAATGGTTAAACCAAATTGTTTGAAAAATATCCCAGCTCCTTTATTACCACTAAACTCTGAATTACGAATATAGCTCAGACTACTATATAAATCAGAATAAATTACTTCTACACCATTTCCAGCGTTTTCTGTGACACGAATACCTTCAAATGTATGTCTATTCAAATCTACTTGAAGAGCTATAAAAATAAAATTTGTATTAAAAATTGTTTTATTAATCAATTTCAAACACAAAAATGTGTATAATCTAATATTTTATTTATTTATTTTTGATCTAACATAATTGTGATCTTAAGGAATAGGATACTGTTGTTCATATTATATATATATAAACATAGATTTTATGTATACTTAATTTTTCAACCAAAAATTGGACAATTTTATACAACTATATGAAAATTTAATAAATGATGAAAATAAATGTTTAGCACATTTTTTAAATTGTCTAACCTAATTTAACTTCAGAGGTTTTTTAAAAAACGTACCAGGTCCAAATTCATTAGTAATATAATCAAAAAGTCCAGCTTTCTCAATTGTAATAAATTGTAGATTGCACGTATCTGCTAATACACCCAATCTCAATCCTGACCAACCAGGTTGTTCACATCTAAACGCAACGTCTTTTGAATGATCACATGATTGCTCAGAGTCTATTACTTTTTCTACTTTACAGTTAATCAAATCTACATCTTCATCAGAACAAGTCACATTTCTATAAACAAATATTAGTTTAATATTATAAAATGTATACAAATATATTCCTTAAGTAACATCATTTACGTAAACAATATTGGTTCTGAAGGATCCGCAATAGGTACATCGACTTTCCAATCAGCAGGATTCAAAACTAAGCCCATTTGTCGACATACTAAAGCAGCATTTTCAATTGTCCAACCATAGTTACAAACTGATCCCCAAGTATTTAATTCCACAGAGTACACCTTTTTTAAATAAAATATAATGACATAAATAATAAAATAAATTTAAAAAATGACATACTTGAAGCCTGCCTTCGTTAAAAGTTCTTCCAGCAACTAATCGCACATGAGTAGGGCTGATCGATTCATTACTTATAGAGTTCAAATTTTCATGTAGAGTAAATTTGATGTTATCAAGACTTCGACCTCGAGCTTCTAATTTTCCAGCTACCATAATACCCACACCAGGATTAAATCTAAATTATTTTTTATTTTAGATAATATTATAACTTATGACTATAATATAAATGTAATTAGTAATTACTTCAGTGTAACATCAGGATAAATAATTAATTTTCCACTAGATGCTACATTAATGTCTCTTGTGACAACATATTCACCACTGGACACAGTTTCTAAACCATCAACTTCTCCTCCAAAATCATTAGGTTCTTTATACAGTTTAGTTACGACTGTGGTCACCGGCATAATTGAGGTGGTTCCGGGATTAGTAGGATGTAACAAGAAGGGAACAAATTCAATTTTAGCCAAATTATAGCGGTCGCGTCTATTAATTAAACATTATTAGGATAAAAATCAAGAATTATAAAAAAAAGAACTATAAGAAAAAATAATATAATATACCTGTGAAATAGTCGATTAATAATGAAATGATCATCAGTGTTTCCTAACCAATTATAAGTGGTATTCACAATAAGACTCTGATCTTCTAGTTGAACTCCTATTTCATAATTGGACAAAGGGTTTTCAATAATATTCCTAGTGACAAGTACATTAGAAGATGCAACTACAATTACTGCAGATACTTTATTTCTTGAAATTAGTTTAAAAGGTTGAATTATTTTGTTGTTTTTCAAATAGTTCCATGTAAAAAGCAAATTATGTAGTTGACTATAAGTGCTTAATCCCAAGTTTACTACATAACTTCCACTGTTATCATAAAATTCATTATTTTTTAATAAAGCAGTTGAAGGAGATTCATCAAAATCTTCATCAAAGTGTTCGTTTCTAATTAATATACAGCCGTGTTCTTGTTTTTTAAACCGATTAAACTCCAAAATTGCGTCCATATTGAGCATTGGTTTTATAAGTATTGCCAACTTTTTATTATAAGAAAATTCATTGTAAGATATAATTACATTAGTAGTTTCTGCTTTTCGTTCAATACATGACTTTATTTCTAATGCATAAATGCTAAAACTGAACAAATTTTCTGTTACGTTGATCTGTGATTTTCCACGACACCATCCATCAATTTCTACTGAGTTGTTCGTAATTTCTGAGTATGTCAAAATTGTTTTCTGAGCTATATTGCTAATGCTTTTGTCTAATAACCTAACAGCCATTCCTGGTCCTGAATTAGATTTAATTAATGAATAAGTAACATTACGTATCCCACCATTATTGTTGGTTAAAATTCCAAATCCATTGTTATACATTATTTTTGAACCTAATATAGTAATATCGGATGAACCATTAAATACATTTACTCCAGCACTTCCACTATTATTGTTAACTGATGAATTAAATATTGAAACAGCACTGTATAAATTCTCAATAAATAATCCAGAGCCAATATTATCAGATAAAATGCTTTCAGATATGTTAACACTATGCCACTTCACTAAACAAAAGTAAAAATAAAGAATTATTTATAATCTAACAAAAATTGTTAATGTCAATATTAGCAAACAAGCAATGCCAGGTATAATTAATGAGAGAAAACCCAGAGGCCACCTCAGGTAAAGATGAATTGATATATTAAATGTATGCATAAGGTGTTGGAAGAGTGAAATTAGACGAGAGGAAATAGTAAAGCAGCAAAAGTCTTAAATGGGTTATAAAAAAAAGAATGGCAATTTTCTTATATTATCTTACCAAATCCTGATGTCACTCTGAGAAGACCAAACACATTTGTTCTAGCCGGTGCAACAAATTCAATTAGTATATTATTACGTCTTGATGTGACTGATTGCGGTATTGTATTATTGTGGACGTAAATAGTAGCTAAAAGTCTAAAAGTTAATTTTTAATATTAAATCAATATAAATTAAATAATATATTATTCTAAATTATAATACCTATCGGGTGATGATACTTCTCCATCATAAATGTTTAAATATGAATTATTTTCAAGCTCATGAGAATTAGTGTGTTCAATGTTTACAGTTAATATTTGACCAATTTTTGTGAATAAACTCTAAAACCAATAATAGGTACATTTTATCTATATAACAATAATATTGTTAATAAAACTAAAGTTGTATACCTTGTAACAATTGATTTGTTTAGCATTATAACTATTTTGTTGTATAGAAACAAGAACAGGAAATGTTTGACTAGTTGTTGTCGGAAGAGAACACAATTCGTTTACATTACTTAAGAGATCATTATCAATACTGCCTTGTACCACATGTATGCCATCTCCTTTGTTATTTGATACTAAAGTTTTTGTTAAACTTAACTGACCGAATGATGAATTCATAAAAATGCCATGTCCTAAGAATACATTAAAAAGAAAAGCTTAAGCAATTTTATATTTAATTAACCTGGGAGAAGTGTCGTATTAAAAAATTTAATGAGAAGTGTCTTGTGTTAGTCTTTTTGACCGACATATTATAATTTGTTTTAAATTGCTGAAAAGTTAGTTTATTAACATATTTGGGTATATTATGTACAGGCTATCCCACGAAGATAATACCCCTTGAATATCTCCTAAGATAATAAAAATAAACAAATTTTTTTTTTTTTTTTTTTAAATATATTACTCACAGGAATGAAGACTACAAATATTTATATTTTTTTAAAAATAATTTTTTTCAGTAAAAAAATTCAAAAATAACTTTATTTATTATTTTAAGAAAATGTAAGATAGCCATTCTATAGATGTTATCTAGAGAATAACTAACTGTGTTAAACAATAACATTAATTTTCACACTAATAAGTAGAATTTGAAACTGCTGTTACTTAGAAACTATTCATCGAATATATATGTAATTTATAAAAATGTTAAGAAAAATAAACTACAAAATGCCTATTTTAAAATTTCCCGATAATAATAAAATAAAGTAATTTTTTTACTAAAAAAAATAATTTAATACAAAAATAAATATTTGTAGCCCTCATTCCGGTGAGCAATGTATATATATATATATATATATATATATATATAAAAAACCAGAATTTGATAATGTTTATTATTTCTGGATATATTCAAGGGGTATATCTTCATGGGATAGCCTATTTAATACACACATAATATAATATACACTATATAAATAGGAGACCACCTTAAAGCCCAACTCTTTTCCTACAGGCAAATATTTAGTTTCCTGAAGCAAACTTCTCAAATAATCAGTTTATTTCTCCATTTTTCTAAATATTATAAAACAAATAATTGCTAAATATTAATGCATTGAATGCAAAAATGACTGATTATTGATGAAAACGTTCAATTGAAGCGATACTAATAAACAAGTTTAATCGAAAAACATAAAACTGATAGTATACACATGTACAAAAGGTAGGGAAAATATCCAATGTGTCGAGTATTATATCACTAGATAATCACCAAACTAAAAATAGCTTCAGTCAAAAAGACTTCCGACAACTCTCTAAGTTAATACAACAATTAGGTTCAATTTTTAACACATAAGTATTCATTATTTAGGATGTATTTTAAAATAAAATAATGTTATACATGGTAAGCAATATACAATTTTTATTTATACCTCTGTTGTTTTTTATAATACAATCATGTAAATCTAGTATAGAATCTGATGTTGTTATGTTTATTCCATTATATGCAGAATGTAAAATTGACACATTCTTCAATGATGGTGGAACTCCATTAACTTCTATTGCAGAAGTGGTTTTATATTCAGCACCAACACCAGCATATCTAAGTACATTTAAATTTAAATTAAAAAGTAACTTTTACATTATTTGTATTTTTAATTTTATGTTGTTATAATATGCAGCATTTTTAATTATTGGATAACGAAAACTTAAAATGTTTAAAATTTAAACAAAACAGATATCAACAACTATTTTGAACAGTTTGATCAACAATTAGATTCATTGATAAAAAAATTATTAAAATATAAAATAAAATTGAATTTTAAGCCCAAAGTATTTGAGATTATTTACTTTGAAAAACAATAAATTGTTTAAAATAAAGACATTTTTTATCATTAAATGTATTTTTCACTTACATTTTTCATTCCACAACAATTCAATATCATACAATATATGATAGATATACTATGGCATATAAGTGTGCTATAATTGACTACAAATAAAAATTTTATTAAAAATATACAAACTTACGTCAATATAACATGACTCAATTCTGATAATGATATTGGTTGATAAAGAGTATTATAATGAATTAATGACTTTTTAAATTGTGCTTTTTCAAATTTAAGCCCTTTCCAATAACTTTTAACAGCATAGCTATTTTCATAATAGGGCTGACATTCAATAGCAATATCTTGCTTAAAATCTGAAAATTAAATTTAAACTAAAAATATTTCATTGTATAATATTATGGTAGAGGTATAAGGGACCATAAATGTATTCAACATAGGTAAATAATAATTAAAACAATACTTTGAGATTAAATATGACTCATTAGGTAGGTAGTCATTCTGGACTAAAAATCAAAGTAAAATTAAAAAATAAGTTTTCTTACAAATATTTAAAACTTACCACAACTGCCAGACCCTAATTTTTTATTTTCCCATCCTTTACAGCTAATTAAATTATTTTCAATTCCTTTACATTGTAAATTAGACAACATAAGTCGTGTATAAAGCTTATCTGTTTTAGGTTCCATCCAGCGTAAAAATTTGCCTCCACGGTAACCCAAATGCCGACATGTAGTTTGGAGATCTGCATTATTCCATCTATGAATAATAAAATAGATGTTTTTTAATTAATTAATAGTAAGATACCTAAATAATAATTACTTTTTACACTTACTGTGTTGACGTACAAATTGATCTCCAACCACCTTTATAAAATAATTGTAAACGCCCAGCTTGTATACTAGGACCATCCACTAATCTAATATTTGAAGAAGATTGACTTAAACCATCATCTAAATCTTCTATATTAGTACTAGATGTCATCACAATTTTATTATGTGCATCTCCCTAAAATTAGAATAAATCAAATTTTGTCTGCACAAAAACAATTTAAAAAATGATTATGTAATAGTCATTACATTTGCAACAATTGAACCCTTTATGGTAATTCCTGTTTTTGGTGAAAACTTTAGCGTTACACCTGGGTCAATGATTAGCTGACCAGTATCTTCAATGACAACATTATTCAAGACAAAATAAGGACTTTCATCAGCTTTTAATCGATGATGGTTTGCAACAATTCCTCCTGACCATTCTGTATAGCCTTTTGTCGATTTAAGTTCATTCGACCAGGAATAATCATTTGCATACGCATGAACAACAAATAGATTTATAAACTGGACCAAGCCCAGTAACTGTACCATCGTCCAAGCTATTTCCTTTAAATTCACATAATTTACACAATTGATTTATCAAAAAAAAAATTATGATTATAACTGCAACTATATTCGTTTTACTTTAGACAAAATATTTAAAAAAGAAAAAATAGTTTACTAAATTACGAAAACAATTTACTAACACTATTTGAAATTTTACACCCGATTAATTTTGTATATGTTCGTAAGGTACTATCAATACAGTTATAATAATTATGTTATGAATGTAGTGATGGAGGGGATCAAATGATCATTCAACAGGTGAACGGAACAAAGATATTGTAAGTGCATAATAGTAGGTACCCACCATAAGTCATAAATAGTAAATTCTTCTTTAACTGTAAACGTTAGAAAGGTGATAGATATTTCATATCAAATTGTGATACATTATTTACCATATTTCTATGTGAACTTATACACCATAACCATGATAAAAGACATTATGCTATAAAACTAATTTTATCATAGTTGCTCCTGTATCTACATCCGTGTACATTGATACTAAAAATTATATTATTATAATATTATATTATTAATTTAATATTCGTTTTGCCAATATTATACAGTATACTGAAAAAAAAAAACAAAACATTTGACGCTACAGTTTCCGTATATTTTTAATGTTTATATAAACGATGTTTTATTTTTATTTCTTTGNTATTAAAAATAACTTTAAACGTGAATAAAAATCATAAACATGATAAAATGTAAATTAATAATGGTTAACTAGTAGACACTAGACAGTACGCAGTAGGAGGTTAGCACCTTTAATGAACTTTAATTAATTATTTTTACTTCAATTAGGGACTCAGTGTACCTACCCAATCATCACTTAACATTTTATAATTTTTCTACAAGAGGTAGAATTAAACTTTTCTTTTGTCATATTTTTATTTCAGTTATTAGGGATAACAATATTCAACTTAAAATATCTAAATATATTGATACTTGCAATGAGTGTAGGAGGTATACAGTATCAGAGCCAGAATAAAATTTCATGGTTATCCTTTTTTTTTAGGATGATTAAATATACAAAAAACTTAAATAACCAATAAAAAATGAACAACGGGAACATGGCACTAGTTCATTTCCTCCTCTCATGACTATGGCACTGCAGGTAAGTATATAAAACAATAAAAGACAAAATCACGTTCTTGTATCCAACATGATTATAAATATTAACTCCTAATGAAAACGTTTAATCAAATGCGTATTAAATTTGTTTTTTTAAATAATACAACAAAACATATAAACAGTACTTATTTTTATAACGCCCGTTTATAACAGGTATATGTTATTAATATACCAATAACTAAATGTATTAATAAATCATCAGTTCTTTTTAATTAAATAGGCAAGCTTTTATAATAATAATACAAAAAAAATTAATAAAAATAAAGTGATAATGATCAATCTAAAAATGAATCTCCTTCTATGACTTCTTTTAAACTAAGAACTTCCATGTTAGTAGTACCTTTTGTATCTGTTCGTACGAGTTCATCTATTTGTCTATAATTTCCAGGATCGATAAGTAGAATCTAATTAATAACATAAACATAATAAAAATATCAAATAATTTAATGTAATATACATGTATATGCCTAGTACCAAAGTAAGTTCCCCAGAATCCCAATGTAATGATTCAACTGTTGACGCAAAAGTTGAAAATTTTTCTAATAGTTTTTTTGCTTCTTTGCTAGATGATTCAATTTTTAATCGCATCATAGCTCTTTCAAGTGGTAACACAGCTTTAATTAAATGTATAACTTCAAGAGCCTGTACAAAAAAATACAATAAATTAGTTAAAAGTACCAGAGTACTAAAGATAATTGATATTTACTTGTTGTTTAGAGTTTCTATTTGGTTTTACAGAATAGTGTACATCTTTCATTGCTTTTTCTACCATAGTTACTGAGTATGGTCTTTTAGTTTCAGGATTCACACATTTATCTGAAATAAAACCTTATCAATTATTTAATTACCTTATATTTAAATTTTAATTATTTATTTATGTATCATTGTGTGTTATTTTATACCAGCTACAATAGTAGCAATATCTTTGAAAGATGCA
>CABPRJ010000518.1:325424-441157 GCA_902439185.1 Cinara cedri | reverse complement strand
AGTGTAATGCGCAATATACCGATACTGTACACCGGACAGGGTTTAAAACAACCGGATATCCGATCCGCATCACGGACAAACCCCCCACCCCATCCCGCCGACGGCGTATATCGTGTTGTAACGTATTGTCAATATTGGCGAACCGACGACGACGTTCGACCGCATAAAGCGATTGTCATTTGGAATAAACCGTTTGGAAACGGTTGACGGTTTTGAAATTGAAACCGTCGTCCGCGCGTTCTAGGTACGCGGTTTGATTTGATTTTTTTTTTTTTATTGTTATTTTTCCCGTTATCCGCGATCCGCCGATTTTCTCGGATGGTTTTAAATAAATTTGATTCTGGTTTATCGAGTCGTTATGAAATCGCCAGTGAGCTTTTTTACTTTTTTGGTTATTTTCAAATTGGACGTATACTCCGCGCTTCAACATTTCTCACATCGCACGGTATACCGTTTGGGGGTAACGGCAGTAATTTATTTGTACGTCAAATTTTCCGGATAGCTCCCCTGCGCTTCCGGTCTGAATTTTATTGTGCTGGGTTAGGTTGGGGTAACTGGGGCAGTGCACTTTGTATTACTGTCCGATGATTACTGTGAAATGCTCGCTTTGTTATGAATTTGTTTCGTGTATTTTTGAACGAAAACAAGACGTCGTGTTATTTTTAATTTGTTGATAACGTACGATTTAAAGAGCATTTTTCAGGGTTTTAACAGGTGTTACATTCCCAGCTCTAGTGATAGCTCACAAATGGTAAATCCAATGGAATCCCCGTATCAACATTTTTAGGAAACTGTTCTCTTTTCGAATGTGATTTGCAAAATGGAGGAGGTTGCTGTTTAAAAATCGAAAGTCGACATACCGGATGATCCATTTATGTGGGTACACTCATTATTTCGGAAAGTATTAAATTTTTATTTGTTTTCTAGAACATTTAAGAAACAAGCTGCTCTACAATTTTATATTTATGTTATGTTTTGCCATCCTTATTTTTAGAGATAAAACGAGTAATTACTTTTGATTTTCAAATGGCAACTTATATTAAAAACTCCATAACAATACAGATATAAAATTGTAGAGCTGCTTGTTTCTCGAATGTTCTAGAAAACAAATTCCGGAAAAATTTAATACTTTCCGAGATAACGAGTGTACCCACTTAAATGGATCACCTGGTATACTTGATGAAGTACGGTATAAGGGTAAAATTATGAACATATTGTAAATAAGGTAATTAAACGATTATACACTAAATTGATTTTACTCGAAATTTTCGTTGATATATTCGCGAAGGCAAAATATCACACTGAAAACATACTGAATAACGACTGTGAGTCACACGCTATTCGATTTTCAAAAAATTATAATATTGGTTAGATTTGGTTACTATTATATAGTTAGTATGATAAAATGATATTGTATTTCACATATTATATTTTTTGTTCAAATTAACTGAAGCCAATTTATTAACGACGAATCATATTTTAACCCAATCTGTCACAGAATAACTTTGTGACAAGCAAAAAGCCTCAGGAAGACTCTGTTCTACGATAAGGAACTTACTATAGTAAAACAAAAAATGATGCGTGTCAAAACACGAACACAATAATCATTATTGCGAATAATCTTAAAAAAATACAAGTAAAAGTAAGGGGAAAACGAACTATCAGAAAATGTATATTTAAGCTAATGTTTGGATTTTTGCACACGCAATACACGAAAAACACACGTAAACTGCATGATGTAGTCGTAACATCAAACTAAAAACTTTCGTTTATTCATGTTACTAATTTGTTTTTCTATTCCCGTGAGAAGAGAAAGTATAATTCAACAAATTTATAAATATTAAAATATGACGTGTAGTGTATACCTATAGTAAATTAATACTGTTATGTTTGCAATGTTTTTTTTCAGTAAAAAAAAATTATTTAAACATGTTCCAAAAGTATTATTAATTCCACATATACACTGTTTCAGGTGGATAACCTAATACGGAAAATAAACACCGATTAAAAATGCTTACAAAAGAAGTTTTTCGAAATCTCTGCGGCTCGCGACGGTCTCTTGTGGCCAGTGTTATGTTTTATCCAGTTACGTAGACTGCGGAATTTTACCTTTTTTCTTATCTAGATATATGGAAATTAGTTATCAGAGCCGTTATCTAAGGTAAATAATTTAATCATCTAAATTATTTAAGTTATAATTCATGTACGTACGTATTTACCTAATATATCTAATAAATACGTTCAATTTATATTAATATCATCATGTTAAAAATATCGTATAACCTTTATGGAATCTAGACTTGTGTCATATCCGGTATACTTTTACTATTCAGTTTTATGGTAAAGAACAAAATGTTGTATATTTTTTTTATTCGGATAAAAAGTTTCTGATAATAAATCTTTATCAAGGTAATTAAATTACTATGCATCTTTTATCTTTATTTTCCGGTATACTAATGTATTTATATAACAACGGGTTAAATTGCTCCGGGAAACATAATATGAAAGTTGTGTATATATTTTGCTCTTCCGACCGACGGGTATGTGCACGTATTTTTGTAATTTTTTTTTTTTTAGAAAATTCGTACAAAACAAACAAGACGGTCCAGGGATCCAAAAGCTGTACTTCGTTAACCGTTGAAAAATCAATTGATTCGATTAAAGAGAAAATCGAAAGAAAAAAGAAAGAATCCCGGACAAGGAAATGGACCGAGTTGGCAGTTCACATTTAAGTGAACTCACAGAAGTCAACACGCGTCGTGACTGGGATTACAAATTGCGTGACAATGGGTAAGTCAATGTTTATAAATACAAGACAGTAAGGTATTCGTCAAACAGACACTATAGACAACAGTGATAACTCGTCGATAACGAATTTTACTCGCGAATTTACTAGTGGCTTCTACGTCGGTTTTATGTGGATAAACGAGTACAAGTTACAAGTCCGAATCGCCCGAGAAAACAGAACCGTTTTCCACACTGAAATTATTTGCTAGATCCGGCACTGGGCTCTCAGTATCTGCTAAACAATAACATGTCCGTATTTTTTCGAGTGAAAATAATATTTAGCAAATTGCTTTAGTAACTTGGCCGAGTACTATCTCATTGCGAACAGTTATAATCGCGACGTTTCGAGAGCGTGTCTATGACGCGCGATTTCCGCGTATTATTTAATAATATATTGATTACGACGACGGCCTTTGACTCGCGAAAGCATTTAATATTATTATCCGGGGCGTTTCCGGGCATATAATCTACGTAATCGGATCGCGGTTGAATTTTAACCATTGTACAGTTGCAGAGTAATTTATAGGGCTAAATTACAATTTGTTACACGTTCGGCTAGCAAGCATACTTACGCGGTAAGGGGGCGAAATGACAAACGCGTATCAAAGGCACCTACGGTTCCATTAGAACTCGATATTGTAGTGTAATGTTTCGTAGGTATGAGCGATATGATTAAATTCTCGGACATATATCCGAAACCGACGGCGAAACACGTAGGCACCCATTCATAAATAGCCGGTAGTAATTAACGCCTTGTAATAGATCCCGTCAGATAAAACGATGATAGTCTATTTTCTTTATTATTTTTTTTCTAAAAAAAACAGTGATCGTTCCATCACAGATTCCTGCACTGCTGTCGATTTCAACGGCAATTTCGTTCGCGACGATTAAATCCCAAGATTATATAGAACTCGGTATTATGTCCGAATTAGAAATCAAAATCGATAAATATAATCAATATTTGAATGCAGATTAAAGATAAAGATCAATGAAAATAAACTAGAATTTCTGATTATCTAAATAACATAGAAAGATAATAAAGATATTATTATAATAACATAATTTATACAAATATGATAAGTAGAGAATATTATAGTATATAGATATTTGAGTTTCAAAAGTCAAAACATATTAACTAAATAATAAACGTTCAAAACACCATAGGTGCACTTTAATACACCTGTCTAATACTTTAAAAAAAAAAAAAAAAAAAAAAAAAAAAAAAAAATGAAAAACCAATGTTCACAATGCCTAAAAAAATATTATTATTATTATGAAATTTTTGAATTACAAAGGTTAAAGTAATCGTACTATTATTTAGTCTTAGTCCAGACAATTTGTAACATTTTAAATCAACGTATCCAGGAGAAGGGGTAGATAAAGTGTTTAATTTTTTACTTATGAACTTGCCTAAACCCTCGGCTCCCTTTATCCAGATTTTGTTTGTGTGCGAGTTTTGACTGAGTAAGTATTATCGTATTTTTTTTTTTTTTAATTTGAACGCATTAATCATATAGGTATTGCGTACGAAAAGAAAAAAAAACCCTTATTGGAGCTCAGGATTAAAACGGTACCTAATAGGTATAACGTTTGCTTTTAGTATTTCTTCCGGAGGGTTTCGTTATTTTTTTTTTGTCTGGGCAAAAAATTAATAAAAACAAAGTGTAATAAATCTGTAAAGCTTTAATGCGAGTTTATTGTTCCAAATATTTTCCGATTAAAAAAAAAACATCAAACAATAGATAGTTTTTTTTACCCGGTGCCTCTGGAATGAAAAACTATTTCTATAAATCCTAAGACAACGGTTAATACATTATACGTTTTAATTTATTTGCATACCTATGGTCGGTAAAAATCGTCTTGTACACAATATAAACGTACTCAACTCCGACGATGCGACAAGGATTTGTCAAAGAGGAGGTCCAGACATAATAAATGATTTCGTTGCGTGCAACAAAATACAAATTTTTAAGTTATATGTATACCTGATGATTAATGTGACTTTTATAATGCTATAGCGAAAAGTAACACACCGTAACTATCGCAAGCCAAAAAAAAAAAAAAAAAAAAAAAAATAAAAAGGTTGTGTTAATGATTCAAATATATAACCACAATATACTTAATACGTGTTTTATTACTACGACATTTTACAAGACTTTGAATGCAACAAGGACATTCTGTATCAGTAAAAAAATGTATATTATTCAAATAATTTATCATACAGTATTATTTACGGTGAAGAATCTAATCGCATTTTTTGCCAATATCAATTTGAGTGTCTACCAATTAACCGTGACATGTGTTCCGTGCATAATGAGGAGAGCTAATCCATTGAATCCGTTTTCCGTGTTTGGATTTCTGACTTTCTCAGATATGTTTTAAAACATTGAAATTGCAATTTATAAATAACAAAATATTCGAATCGATTTTTTTTTTTAATATTTATGCGGACCGAGGCGGAGAGGGTTACAGACCCACCCACATGCGCCACGTTACTCATATTACACAAAGCAAGGTAAAGGGAATATTTATTTAGTTTTTTTAATTTCCAGAAATATTTACCTACCCTAAAAAGACAAAGAATCGAATAAATTATAATATTTAAATGTTACACACCGGGGATTTTCGAATAGTCGGTACGCCAATTAAAAAATATTATACTAATGTTATTATAATTATTATTTTGATTTAATAGGGTTTTAAAAACCAGAGGGTTTTGGGAATTGAATCTGTTGAAAAAGTTTGTTTGGTTCTTCTCTATTATTATTATTATTATATTTTTTTTTATTTCTTTTATAAAACTTTTAAAGTAAATAAAATAAAATATAATCATTTAAACTTTTCACTTATGAATGAACAAGTTATAAAGCTACTTTATATTAACCTATTCCATGTTATTTTGAAAATAAAAGAAAGATATTTATACTAGGTACATATATAGTTTTATTTCATGCCGAATACAAAGTTATTCGTTAAAAAAAAAATATGTATATAACGATAATAAAACCTATCTGGTATGATAATAGTTTTTTGATTTAAACCATTTCAATTTCGCACAAGAACCCTATCCACTTAACAGTAGAAATTTTGTATTTTATTCGATTTATTGACGTTACAAATATTATTATTGTTGTTAACTTGTGTTGGATGATGTGATGTGATCTTGCCACAGTTTTCCTATGTTATCAAGCATAAGTCATCATATCACAGGTATAAATTTAACTTACGGTGAAATTAGAACTAATAGAAATTATTATTATCAATTGGAAAATCGGTAAAATCGAACAATCCGATGGATAATATTTAGACGGCGACGATAAACTTCGGAACAATATCCGACAATGAAATACTATCGAACTGTAGAGTTTTCGAATGTAAGTGTATAATCATTTTGATTGAACAACGCTGAATAATTTCGAGAGCCATCCTAAGTAGTAATATTTGATTTACAAATATAATGATCGACTTATCGTGTAAAATATTTTATTAAAACGGGGATCAGTTTGAACTCGAAACACTCAAAAGGAAATGTCTCAATGGGAGAATTTTGTAGGTATTTATAATTTTGTATTGTTTCGAATTTACAGCGTATAAACAACATATAATTACAATATTATTCTAAAAAGAGAAAACGAACGTAACGATTACGCGTCTTCGAATTGGCCGACTATAAATTACAAATTCTTTCGGCTGTTCGATCAGCGCTACATTATTAGTTATTGTGTAGTTTAGCGGGCGTTTCTATTTTTACAAGAACATTTCCTTTTAGATAATTTATAACGTCAAAACCATCGTAAATCGTATACATGTAAACGCGATTAGAGTTTGTTTATCGTCTCGGCCCGAGTGAAAATCTTAACAAATAACCGAGGGACATAAAAATACGAGTGCCCGACCCCGCTTAAATATTATATTCGGTGGAGGGTCATACGCGTTTATTGCTGACGGTCGCTAATCACTATTATATCATATAATAACACGAGGTGCCTAAATCAGTTATTTCACGAAATACTCCGTTCGTTCACGACATTTTCCCCCCGAAAACTGTTTAAAAATGCAACAAACTCCGTTTAAACGACGAGACAATAAGACATTAAGTATGGAAATGTAATATGTTGTAAAACACCGAAAATTCCCCTCTCTCCTACCACAAACATGTATTTGTATGTCTTAACATTTTTAACAATAGTAAACCGATTAAATGAAAAAAACAAAAGAGACCTTTAGTTTATGGGAATTCGGGAACGTAGGCTACATAAATGGTTATTTTATTTATACGGAAAATCAAAAACCGATTTCCTTATACATCGACAAAACAAAATAATTTTCTTTTAGGCAACGCGCTACATTTGAATTTCGCTGAGAGATTTCTGTTTAAAAAATCAAATCGAAAAAATTTAAAAATAACAAAATGCCACGACGCCTTAAATATTTGTCTGTTTTTTTTACACGATAACTTTTTCCGGGTTGTCCAAATTACTATGAAAACCGTTTGGAAAATCGAAAAAATATCCTCCGTAATGCGCCAATTAGATCTTAAATATATTCCTGTGAGTTTGTTTTTACTGGAACAAGATTTCTGGTGGCCAAATTTATCACAGACAGAAAAAAAAACCCTATACAAAACACAAATCGAGCATAGCTGTGCTCAGCATATAAAATTACTCTCAAATGAAAAAATGCCAACAAATGCAAAATAAAATTTTTTATTTTTATTGAAAAATACGCGAAACGAATTTGTCGTTAGCTACTAGTACTAGCTACTCGTTATCCGGGTTTTGACATCACTATTATCCGACAATACAACACAACGAGTATTGAGTAGTCAAGAACTTGATGGTTATACACCAATATTGCTAGTGTTAGAATACGATTTAAAATTCGAATTTTTGATCATAAAATTCTAAAAAACGTCACGAAAAACCTCGAAACGCTCTGAAAAATGTTGAAAACACGAAGAATCGACTTAAAAATCAAAAACCGTGTCAAAAAACCTCGCTTATACAACGTCAAATTCGATTGAAAAATACGCTTAACGCAAACATAACATAATGACCATCGAGCATCAATAGTAAGCTTTGAAAAGTACGGTGAACACCATAATCATAATATTGTAATGTTTCGTTTGATTTTCGATTAATCACGAAAGTAGCGATATTACGTTATTTTGAATACGCATAATAATCGCGGAGTGCAATGCCAATAGCCATTAATTATAATATCTCGCCGGTCATATTGGTACAAAAAAAATAAAATATATCCGTTTGGTACTCAGTCATCACTCGGTTAAATGTCTTTCGACTGTTTTTTTTTTTACGAATATAAAAAATCAATAAATTTGCGGGGGAAAAAAATGAGCGAGTAAAAAGAGTATATTTTACGTAGTTCATTAAACGGACGCTGTGGGGTGTATACAAAGTACACCGAGTACACATAATAATATTTATAGGCAGGTACCTAATGATAATAATTTAATCGATTAAATAAATATTCTACGGAGTATACTGTTTACGAATTATATTGATATTGGGTATCGGTGCGGTATACAAAAAAAAAAAATATATATATTTGATGCGCATGCGATGATAATAGTAATAATAAATTCACATATATAATATATATATATACATACATAATCTGTAAAAAATTGTGAATGGATTGTAATATTAAATCGAACGCGTATAAATTTATTGTAATTATACGCGAACTTTTGGTATTTTTTTTTTTATTTTTTAACGGATATTGAACGTAATATTATTGGTAATAATATAATAGTATTGGAATATACGAAAGTGTTGCCAAATGAAATTCGTACATAGTCGGTATAATTTTTTTCGCTAGCCCTATAAATATTTAGTATTACATAATATTATAATTTTTTTTTTTTTTTACGAATTCGGAGCGTGGCGAAGGACCTTTTGGTTTTACTATGACGACGTGTGCGCGGGTGTGTGTTTTTTTTTCTATTTGCGGACCATTTTTCAACCGGGAATCTCGCTCTAAAGTATCAAGTGCAGCATCACTTCTAAAAGGAAAAGTTCTCTAGTTAGTGCGTTGAAGAGGTAATTTTCGGATTTTTTTAGGGGATTTCAAAATGACCGGAGAAAACCCAAATGCAAATTATTGGTAAAACGCTAAATATTTACGTACGATTCTTCAGCCCTCCCCCCCACCTATCAAATTTTTGTTGTTTATAATTATTTAGTATTTTTTTTTACGAATTTGGACGATAACTCTTATAATTTTTACGGCTATAGTTTCAAAGTGATTTGCGAAAAACCTGGGGGTAACTGGAAAAACGTTTCTCCAGCTCCCCATAACAGTTACAGAAATATTGGTGAAAAACCTGGGGATCTGAAGAAACCTATCTACGATAAATATAAATTATAAGTACTGGTTACTATATGTATACCTACTCTGTATAGAAATCTGTAACCTATTGTCCTTACGCATTACACAAAGATACTTGTTGAAAGAAAATGTTATCTAGTGTGTGAGTTAGAAGGTCGTCGTTTGTTCTTCCGTATAGTTTTCCTAATGATTACGAAAAACCGGGAAAAAACGTAAGAATTACGGCAAAGTGTGCGGCAATTGGTTTTTTTTATGTTGTTATTCGGTTAAAAATTATTCTAGAGTCCCGTAGTTTTCACAAAGTACTTTTATTAATCTTGTGTAGACGTGGTGATATTGTCAAAACATTCTAGCTATTTTTAGGTATTTGAAAGTTTCTTATGATTTATGTGTATTTTTATTTGGTATATGTCTGTTATTAAAATTATTTGACTAAAGAGAAATGCTTGAAAATGTTTTTACAACTTTTAATAAGAAGCCCAAAAAAAAACATTTGAGTTTAGAATACTTTCGCCTAGAACAATTTTTCGTGCTAGGTTTATCGTTTTGTTAAGATATAAATTAAATAATTTCATGTATCCTACTCTCATTTTTTAAATTTTTTTATTATCAAAACAGATAAATCAAAATAATAATAAATTGTTAATTGCGAGCAGCAATAATCATACGAACGAAAACATATTTCATAATAATTTACTTCTATGAATAGGTAGTGTAATATACAGACATAATGCGTTTGACATTTAATTTTTAGATTCTAAATGGAGCGAAGAACATATTTGTTCTGTCGTGACGCATGCTTATTTTAGATTCGGAGTGTATTTTTATTTCCTGTCTGTAAACAGTTTTTCTACCAGAAATCTTGCTCCGATAAAAAAAAAAAAAATGAATTTTCATTTATGTTTAACCCAGTTTTGGCGGATTGAGGCCGTATCAAAATACTACGTCAAACTCCGCTCAGAATCGTATTTCATATACAGTTATTTGACGTTGATAAATTAAATAGCTCTATATTGATGTATTCTATCTTCCCCGGTCTACGACGTTGGTGCACCCGTCGGCCATCAGCCGTATCCGCTCTTTTTGTTGTTTGTAAAATGGCTTGAAACTTTAAAAAAATTTATCATTATTTTGTTCTTTTAATGATGAAACACTCGGAAAATGAATGTATATTTAATACCCCACTTTTATATAACTTCACCGATTTTAATTTACGCGACGTTTCAAAATCGTCTCGATACGATAACAATCGGTGCACCGTAATATATTTACGTATTACAGAAATATTTTCGGTTTCGGCGCAGTCGATAAAGATGTTTAGGACCGTAGTCTCTGTAGCGATAACGCGATGCGTTCTTATAGTCTGATAAATTGTCGTTTTCGATAAACAACGTGTACCTATACGATGTGTAAATCATAATCTGAGGGGACAATTCTCAGCATAACCTCGCTGTTTGCTCCCGCCTCCCGCCAATATATCATGTAAGAACGTTTACCAGTAAACCGGATATTTTTCGTTATAGGCACGAAAAACACGGAACCTCAAAAGCCTCGGGATCGGCAAAATGTACATAATAATTTATCACGTTTACAGCACGCCGGTTTTTCGTATTTTTTTTATGATCGACCAATATGGATAAGTACCTATCGTCTTAAAACGACTGCGCAACGACGGTATCAATTTCTTACGACATAATAATAATTTAGTCGATAGTATTTTTTTAGATTCGGAGCGTAGCGAGTTTTTAGTTTCGGCAAAGGGAGAGTAGTGGAACACTGTTCAAACGCCGCCCACCGTGCTGTGCCACCACATAAGTTTTCTACTACTCTCTCTCTATCAAAAGTAAAAAATGAAATGTCTCCTAGACGAGTTGATGTAAATGAAAAAATTCAACACCAACATTTTTTAAAAATAATACTCTATATATTTATGAAATATAATCTATTAAACATATATAATATAGGGAATATATTTTTGAATATAGATTACCATATGAATATTAAAAGTTTATTACGAAACCTCCGGAAAAAAAAGATTGTAAAAAAAAAAATAAATTCTCTTACATGTTTATAAATCGATCAACTTTTTTTATTAAATATTTCGCTCTGTTTTATGCATTTAAAGAAAAAATTGCTGTAACGTTAAGTTCTGATCACTGTAGCTATGTAAGTTAAAACGAACGATAAGCGCATAACCTACCCAATAAATGTCCGTTATATTCACTCAGTTCAGACTCTTAAACTTGTTGGATTCCGAGTTCTGAAGCGCGTAACACGTTGTCGTGTACTTCATTTTCTGGAACAGCAACGGCCAGTGGTCAATATCAAGAGACACGATAATTTCGATTTTATATGATTTTAATACGCCTATAAATAACAAGAAAGAAAAGAAGCGGACCGAAAATCTGCCTATACCTACTTAATTTACCTACGAAAGACTTAACGAGTTGCCGTTAATTAATGGGCAAAACGGTAAGTATGCGTAATTATAAACACGAATACTTGAACTGCGATAAGCTCGAAGGTTACCTTTTGAGTAATCGATTTAAAAAATACGGACATACTTTGCACGATTGGTGGGCCACTGTTGTAGGTAAGAAGTTGGTAAGTAGGAAATTCGGAAAATATAGGATATGGAAGGGAATTCAAAGCATATCTGTATGCTATGTTAAAAAAAACTATACTACATTAAACTCAACTTTTTCTTTTTGTCCACCAAGCGCAATTTTTAGTAAAATTTCTGTTCAATTTTCAAGCATTTATGTTTAGTCTAACAATTTTATCCACAGAGTACCGACCGAATAAAAATTACATAAAAAACTCACAAAATTAAAATGTCTATAAATTCCTCAAAAATTGGTTGAACGTTTTGAAAATTTGATCTCATCTAGAATATATTAATATAACGTTTTCGTTCTAATTTCAATTCTCTACGATTATTTAGAACTGAATAACAACGAAAAAACAAAATAAAAAATAATAAAAACATTATTTTCGTAAATTGTCGCGTTTTTTCATATTATTATGAAACTGCTTGGAAAATCAAAAAATATACCTTCTTTATAGTACCGATTAGATAAAATTATTTTTAAGAAAAATTGCTACATTTGATATATCGGGGCAAGATTTCTGGTAGAATTTAAAAAAAAATAAAAAGTAAACGTCATCGTAAAACCAATACATTCCTTGCTCCGATCATTGTCTTATAAATAAATATCATATATTACATTAATTATTATAATATTATGGTGCAGTTAGGTAATAGAAAGTAGTTATCAATAGCTATCAACTTATCGAATACGATAATAATTGCAAAATATAATAATATCAACAAACAATAATAGATGTTGATTATGTAAGAACCGTGTTTTATTGCGTTTGCTGATTCGACACTATCTGTGAAAAATGCAAAATAAACGCATACAAAAAAAAAAAAATGCAGACTGCAAAAAAAAAAATTCAACAAACATCATTATAATAATATGACAATACATACACACTACATATCGATTTGAACAGATAAAATAATAGAATCTAGAAAAACGAATATAATTGCTTAATAAATATACTTATGTAGTACATTAATATCATAACTATATGCAGTGACGAATCCAGAATTTTTTTTTTTGGAGGGGGGTTGAAAAAATGTAACAAATGAAATTGTTTTGAATTTTGAGTGTATTATAATTATATTAATATTAATATTAATTATTTTATTACTATTTTATAGCGCTAATTATATATAATATTTATCTTTTTTAAAAATTATAAATGTATATTCATTTTTCGTTTTGATGTTTTAGTAAGTTCATCTATAACATCATTGATATCCACGTTCATATCCCGATGAATATATTTTAGTAAGGCTAAACCTATTAAACGTATTTGTCCCAAAGAATTTCTCAAATACGTTTTCAAACGACGGAGTGTTGAAAACGACCGTTCTCCCGTGGCAGCAGACACTGGAAGTGTTATGAATATTTGAAGAAGTTTAGATATTACTGGATAAACATCTGGATAGTTTGGAAGTATACTTCAATAGTATTTTTGTTCTTGAGTTTGGAAGATGTTAAATTTGAATATTTAGTGTACCGCAAATCCAATTCTCCGTTTAATATATGATCATTTAAATTCGAATCGTTTCATTCATCAATTATATCATGGTATGTTTCTTGTAATTGTTTGAATTTACCTTTGATATCTTTAGATATTTTCATTTCTATATTAGGTAAAATACAATCAAAATTATTCAAAACAATCATGTGCGATATAAATCTTTCGTTCGGTCTAAACAATTATCTATAAAAGGCATGAATACTTAAAAATATATTCTGGATCATCTGATTTAGATTTACGTGGTAAATTAAGAGTAATATCGAATTTTTCACAGACAGTTTTTACGGATAAAAATAATTGTTAAAACTCTACATCACAATTTTCTGTAGAAGATATCAGCTAAGTGGAAAACTTATGGAAATTTTAACTGTTTCATCGCAGTAAGAAGATGAATTGCAGAACTAGAAGTGTCAGAATCTAAAGAACTAAAAAATGGCCATGCTGGAATATTAAATTTCAAAAATAAATATGATAAAATAGTTAGTAAATTGAATTATTTAGCGATTAACTACGTGAGAATAGTTTTAATTTACTTATTAGTAGGGTTAAAGATTATTGTATTTATAACCAACAAAATAGCGTTTAAAATCTCAAAATGCTTTGAAAGCACTTTAAAAATATTTAACAAAAAAAAAAAACTTTAGAAGGGTTTAAATTTTGCAATTATTATATTCTCGTTCGGTTATTATAGGACTTGTACAAAATGTTTCTACTAGTAATACTGAACTGAATGTTCCCACATAAAAGCAAACAATAATTATTTTTGGGTTGTTTGATTTAAGTATCATCAACCATCACCGTTATCCAGGAGATACCACGAGGCGGAAAGCACTCTTTTAAAAAATGCGTTTGTTTGTATTGTTTAAACACTCGGGTTTTTTTATGTTTAATAATTTTTAAAAATTGTGTTGAATATTATGAAGTGGCGGATGGACATTTTTGTAATTAAACATTTTAAACGACATCATCTGTAAATTTACACATAGACATTCTGCAAGTTCCGTAAAAATTGTTCTTTGTCTGTTAAAAAACTGTTAAAACATTATAAAGTTCAGAGAGTCAGTTCAGATTCTGAGTATAGCAAGAATTGTATTGGTTTAATTATGTTGTTTTTTTTTTTTTTCTGTAAACGAAAAACTTTTATATCAGAAGTCTTCTCCGATCATCAGCTGTATCATCTTTTCTAAAATCAAATTTTGTCTAGTTAGTGTATTGAGGAGGTTATTTTTTTCGTTTGTCTTTTAGTTTTCTTAATAATTTGAATTTGAAAAAGGCGTAACATTGACTGTGTTTCAAAATATATGTTTAACAAAACTTTGTTCAGAATCATCTCCGTAGCAATTGTTTATCGCTGTATACATACGCACACACATACACACACACACACACACACACACACACACAAATTACATTATCCTATCTTCGTAACTTTCCATCCGTAACAGTGGCACTCACATAACCAGATGTAGTTTCGTATTTGTGTGTATGTGTATCTGACTGTGTCACGTCTGGATAATAGTGTCAACCATATACCGGTAATATTTGGTTATCCCGGGTGTGTAATAAAAATTTTAATATAATTTCGATTGAAAACTTTCGCAATAATTATTAACGATAGCCACCGATCGAAATCCCTATCGACAAATACAAGAAAAATATTTGATCTCCGGAATAGGTTCAAACATAACGTAATAAAAGAAGAAAACGCACCGGATTCGATTCAACCGGTGACCGGTGGTTGAAAACAATGTAAAACTATAATATCGTCATTATTACACCGTAACATTATGCGTTTCATATTTCGTAGTTCTACAGGATGATCAAATAGCATTTAAACGATCCAATCAAACTGATTTAGATATACCGGTAACGTCTAATTAAAACTTTGCGCTAATAACGTACATGAAAAAAAAAAAAAAAATGCAATTATCGTCACGTGTTATTTATTGGCTGAGATACGTTTTATAATACACTGTAACAAACTTTCGACACACGCACGAACTTTAATTTTCGGTACAATTAACATGTGTTATCGCGCGGTCTAACGAAAAACAAACCGTTTCCGGAGTTAAATTTTTGTGTTGTGTGTTTTTTTTTTTTTTTTTATGAATATCGATTTTATGGAATATCCAGGTTCGCGCCTGTGTCGCAGTATACGCGGGTTAGCGACGATACGGATAATTTAATAATCTGTACTGTACTTACGGTTTTCCGAAAATGAACGCGAAAAAATCAACGTCGGTGCCCGTCACTTTGACGGTAATCGCGGTCGCCGCCCGGAAATCCATAAAACGAAACGCGTTCTATATGGTCGCCGATACGTTTTCCCCCGGAGGACTGCCATTTATTGGAGTTGCCCGGATGATTATCGCCGCCGGGTCGATTTACGTTCTCATTAATATGTTTCGTACCTATACGTCCGCGGCGGCGTCTGTAGGTTTTCCAATCGTGGTCCGAACGTCGCCGCTACGCGTGTCGTAGGCGAGCACCTAATCGCGTAACGATTTTGAGATTTCGAAAAATTGATGGCGAAAAATAAAAACCATGTTTTACGCGCCTCCCCGCCATTATCGACCGGCATAGATAACCGGCACGTGCCGAGACCGCAATAGTTTTCGGACGTTTCGTCGCGCGGAATCTGAAAAAAAACCTACAGACACCCGTTTAAAATCGCGACAATATGAAAATAACTCGAGCCGATTTTAACCGATAACTTAGCTTTGATTTGACTCGACTTGTTTTTATTTGTTTTTCACAATATCAACTAAATACATGTTTGGTACTGAGAATCAAGTCGAATTTATTTTTTTTCTGAGCTATATTTTACACAAATTGACTTTTCGGTTTTTAATTTTTTATCTTGTTTTATGCGAATAAAAATTGTTTTTTAGCTGAGCAGAAATGTTTGGTGATTTCACATGACGTTCGTCGTAAGTTGATGCAGTTTTGTTTTTTTTTTTTTTTTCTATAGAACAATGAATTTTTAACGCAATAATAAATAACTCCAACGCGCATCGATTCGGTGCATTCTCGATGCACCGAAAAGATCAAAAATGATACATAGAATTTCTTATAATATTTTCGATTGGAGCGTACGAAAATAAAAATAAAAACGACTCACCGGGTTTTTTCGGAGTTATAATAATAAATGTTTTATTTCACCAACAGACACGTTCGGTGCGACGAAAACAACTTTGACGATAAACCCGTCATTTGTATAGTACTTATTTAAAATTGTTATTATATTTTAACGAAGTAAATCTTCTACTCCTTTGAAGAAAACGACTTTGCGGTAAAAATAATATTATACAGTTTATACGACGTGTTGATTTCCAGACGAGTTTTTCCGCGTTTTATACGCGCGACGTTATAATATATAGTAATAACGTTTAAGCTCGATTTTATAAATCATTCGTATTTCTTCAAGATTTAAATGGAGCAAAAGAAAAAAAAAAAAACAAAAATCCATAATTTTACTACTATCTTGACATGCGTAATATAGTCACGGTTTAAGTCGAAAAACGAGGTTTTTTTTTTTTAATATATATATAATACGTGTATTATATGTGTAATATATTATTTCGTTTATTCTTCTCGCGCGATGCGTTCTCCCTCGCCGCTGCAGGCGTAATCTATTATGGTCATTATAAAGCTTTTTAGATAATTTGAAAATATATAGGTGCGCGGCGAAAACACTGCAATAATATTGCAACGAGCGCACAACTATATACGAAACGAGTAGGTGCGTTAATGTGCAAAAACGTAATGGCCGCATCATAAATGATGACGTGTAAAACGTGAAGTTCTAACCGAACCGAACAGTAAATAATATTATTATTTTCCTTCGGAAACCCAAATGTACCCGATGTAATAATATTAATAATGTTTAGCCGTACGCAATAATTTACATTATTTAACGTACGTATACACACGCGCGGACGCATAATAATGCAGCGTAATTATTATTATCGTTCGAAAATATCAGCTATTCGTGTTGTTGTTGTTGTTGTTATTTTTTTCGATTATTATTTACTATCATTCGGGGCTGATAGAAAACCGTGTTTTTTGTATAGAGAGAGAAAAAAAAAAAAAAAAAACGAAAACAGAAGCCCATTTAAACGTGCATATTTGTACATTTCAAACAGTTTTTAATGAGGTTAAATAAACACCGGGTTTTTTTACACCCCACCTCCCCTCCCCTCATCGCCCCGGAAACACGTTTAAAACAGTCATAAATTCTAATTCGCATTCGGCGGTATTCTTTATAATATTATTATATTATGACGGTTCGCCATAGTCATTCGATGTCCGTTTTTATTCAGCGTAGACAAAACAAACTAGTATTAACATACTAACCACACAGCGTTGTTTTAAAAACGATACCGGTACACGAGTAAATCGGTTCAATATCTATGATTAAAAAAAAAAAAAAAACAAAATAAAAACGAAACGAAAACACTTTTAGTCGTTTTAAACAATTTTATCGTTTCGTTTGCCCCGTATCGATCAACAGTAATAGAGTATTATAAATAATATGCTACGTATCAGTCCATAATCAACTCGTTATAATATTATGAACGCGAAAGTTTGTTCGGATGGATGCATGTTTGTTACCACTTCTCCCCCTAACACAACAACGGCTTTCGTCGAAACTTCGCATAGACCAACAACAACGTATAGCAGGCTACTTTCTCCGCTCTCCCCCTCCCCCGTATTCAAGACCTAACGAGTGGATGGGAAGGGGGGAAACATTGTTGTTTGGTCACGTAATTCTAATTCAGTATGAATATCTCAATATTATTATTTTGTTTTTATTTTACGGGTAACCCTACGGTGACACGGACGAAAGAAAAAGAACAAGTTAAAATAAACAAAACTAAAAAGAACAGACCCATCCCGGGCGGGCTGCTGTTGTAGAGTAGTAGTCGGGAAGGTAAGGTATAAAGGGGAACTATTAAATTTTATCTGTAACGATTAATCGTCGCAAACAAAAGAAAACGATTCTGAGCGGAGATCGCTCAATAATATTGTATTTTTAGAAATGTGTATTTTCACGAAAACAACGAAGTTTAAAAGAGATTATAAAATAACAAAAACTTAAAACTAACAAAAAAATAAATAAAAGCGGTTGCAAGCGACAACCTCACTTTTAATCTTTTAATTTTGTTTTTCGGTTTTTCCTCATTATCTCGAATATTAATGAGAATTTCAAAATAAGACGTTTCTGAAAGAATCAACTATAGAGCCATAATGAAACCGAAAAGGTCTTTTGTCCTGTTTTTATCTAGGAGGATTTTGTACATAGTACCTTTAAAAAAAAAAAAAAAAAAAATTAACACCATTGTAAAACCAATGCACTTCTTTCTTTACTTAGAATCGAATAGGTATTGTTATTATTGGTATGAATATGGTACTTTGCGGAGACGCATGCTATTATTTCTGATGATGTCTGTTATTTCTTTTGGGTTTTTTTCGTATCTTTACTATATAAACAAACAACCGATATTATTATTTCGATTCATTACTATACAGTGATAAATAATTATGTTTTCTTATAAAAATATTCATAATAATAATATTCATGTTGTTAACGAGACCGGAACAAAATATTACGATTTTACACTCGATCGGACTTATCGGTTACTTACGGTCATTCGGTTATCGGTGAATTCCGATATTAAATACGAAACGGCACGATCAAACATCAATATCGTTTTTTTTTTTTTTTATTTTTTTTATTATTACGTATTATAATATTAGTATTTTATTATTATTTTTTTTTTTTGTGTTATGCGGACGCGAAATTATTCAACCCGTAAATATTCAAAGCTAAAATTATCGTTCAGAAAAAAAAAAAAAAAAATTAACTTCTACACCATAGTAGTCAATAAAACTATTTTATTTAGATTGCCCGTATACGATGTGATCGGACGCGGGCAATTTGTAATTAAATTGCCCGCGTGTATCATAATTACTTATAATTCGGCTGTCGCGGTCAACTGTCTATCTAAAAAAACAAAATGCCATGGAACAACGCGGTTAACGGTTGGGACAGGGACGAAGGCGGACAGACGGAGGGGAGACACGGGGAAACGCGTTTTTATTTTCGTCTCGTTTAATACCGCGCGCGGACAAATCCGTGCGGTATGGCCGCGGTCCTAAAATAAACGTCGAACTACAAAAAAAAAGCCGCCCGGCATTAGACGTCGTCCGTGTTTAGCGGCGAAAATCGCGTTTCGCCGTTCGCTTTCCGCCTTTCATTAATAATTCATCGCCGGCGCCCGTCCCTTATTCCCGGCTACGCGCAATTATTACGCGTTCGTTTTGCGGGCGGCGAAAATGATTCCGGTGTCGACGACGCCGAGCGGTTGTTTGTCCCGGACGCGAAACGCTGCAGACCGACCGCGCTTTGATCGGCCGCGGGAATCGTCCACCGGCGAGTCGTCTCGCCCGCCGCGGCGGCAATAAGTATTACCCCGTTCGGGCGGTTCACGGCGCAAACGCGGCGGTGCGATTTCGCGTTACGGGACGTGGCGCGGCCGCACGCCGCCGCGTCGTCGTCATACTCGAACGGGCGTCCGATTTCCGCGACGCCGTCGGCGGATGATGTTTCGTCCGCGTACGACCGGCTCCTCTCGTGCGTAACAGCGGCCGCCGCGACGGCCGTGACGGCGCCGGCGACGCGCGCGTCGTTCGCCCCGCGGTCCGGTCGCCGACGTGCTCGACCGGCGTACCAACTCCGGTGACGGGTTCGGGCCGAAAACCGCGTCCGGGATCGGTACGCGAGCGAAGGCGATTGCGCGTTTCGCTCGCACTCTTCTCGATGGTCCCGGAGAACCGCCGGGGGGGGGGAGGGGGCGGCGAAACCGTCGGCTCTCCGCGGGTCAACGGTAAACGGCCCGACGCTTTCGCCGAATCCCGTCGTTTTCGAGACGCGGCGCGTTCGCAAAACCCAACATCGATGCCTCACCGTGTTTGACGGGGAAATACTTGTTTGCGAAAAAAAAAAAAAACACATCAGTTGTGACCGTTATTTTGTCGACAAATTTGAATTTTAAGTTTGGGGCGGAAACGATATTTTTTATTTTGTCTTCTCAATGACGACAATAAAAGCTAATCGACGATAGTAATTTATATCGAGGACGTACAAACAAAAAAAAAAAAAAAAAAAAAAAAAAAAAAACAATGAACAAATTCCCTATTTCAACCGGAAAAAAGTCATTGCCGACTTAAAAACAAATAAATATTTTTTGCTTCTCCTGAAATTGTGTCGTTTAGACCCTTTTGCCGTGTAACCGTCGATGTTTTGTTGGTACAACTTTTTGAGTTGTTTGAAGTTTTCCAGTTTTTATTTTTAAATTTATCGAAAAATATTACTCCAAATCATTTTTTTTTTTTTGGTTGCGACGGTTGTATAATACGGTATAAAAATTAAATCCTACACATTTTCAGCTTCCCGTTACTTATACAACAGTGTCCGCGACACATTTCCCGTTGATAATTTTCGAAATGAATATTGTGCGTAGAAATTTACGAAAAACCGTAAAAAACTATAAGAGGTTATTGTATGATATACGTATGTATATTGTTTTGAGTAGGCACATAACGAAAAAAAAAAATCCCACATAATTAATTGTCGTATTTTTGTATAATATAGTACACCCAAGTTGGCTATTAACAATACAACGCGCATTGCCAGGAAGAGACGTTTGAGCTTCGCCACCGAAAAAAAAAAAAAAACTTCTTTTGTCAGCTGTATGAGTGCTAGGACTCGTAGTATGCGCATTATCTCGTCAAAAAGTCACGTCTAGTTTTTTACGAGCTTTGATGATACACTATCGCAGCGTTGCATAAAAAAAAAACTTAATAAGGCTTACCTTTCAGCAACGGTTTGTTTTGAATAATAGTCTTTTTTTTTTCAAATATTACCAGGCCTTGAGTGGCACACCGTACATACGACTACACAGCACAAGAGTCGTGTAACGAATAAATAATAAACGACATGTTATATTATTGTAGTTGCATAGGCGAGTCGTGATGAATTTTTTTTTTAATCGAGAACTCCGAAATCCAAAAACAACAACTGCGTTGTGTTCTGTAATCGATTAACACATAACGGGGTGGAGAATTTTCCAAGCTGCGCTAAAGGTAATTAAAAAGAGTTAAAAGTTACTTTTTTTTTTTTTTTTTTACATTTATCACCAACCGACAATTTTCTCAGAGAATTAAAATCACTTAATAGTGAATTAGATATCTGTTTCTTACGATCGAATGTTTCGGGTAAGTTTTTATATTTTTCGTTCATGCAGTTGTGCGAATCGGCCGTCGAACTTGTAGAAATCGATTTGTTTTTAGAATTACTTACAGTTGATTTTTCACTATAACAAGTTAAATACGAATTATGGAAATTATTCGAAAATGCGAAATCGGAAAATGTATATCATTTGCTGGCGTTGTCAATACTGTATCCATAAAAAAAAAAGTATAGGTAGGTATTAACTTGGAAAACCTCAACTCCACAACAGAATATATTAATTAAACTTAGGATTATATTATAAATAAATATTTTTTTTTTCTCTTTTAGTATACCTACGCGAATCCATGAATTTAAATTAAAAATTACAAAAATACCATAATATATAAAGAGTAATAGTATTAATAATAATAAAGGCTGCAATATAGGTGTTCGTATGTAGATAAGTAGTTCAATTATGACGGGGGTTTATTCTTATTGTTATTATTATTTTTTTTATCTTTTTCGCAGAAAACTTTTTACGAATTGAAATATTCAACAGGGATAGAAGTATTATAAATCGGTTGATTTTTTTTTTCACAATATTTATACCGTTTAACTCATTGTTACGTGACAATGAAGAGATTCTGGCTAGCTATTTTCAAAGTGGTCGGAAGTAGCATATTTTAAAATACACGTCTTGATATTAAAAACCGCTATTTAAATTTCAATCTAATAGAGTGACAAAAATGATGTGTTCTTTGTTTTGAACATGTTTTGATGACCGTAGATCAAACCGATAATATGCCGTATTGATGAATACAATTCAATATGGTCAATGTAAGCCCTTGTAAAGATAGAAACTTTTCAAAAATATTGTTCTGAGATAAAATCATTTTTTTAGTGATTTGTTCAAAGTGGTCAGTAAAATCTCACGAGTATTTCTTCGTAAATTCTATTTTATTCGTATAAACGAAAATACGTTTTTTCCATTTCGTTTCATTGAGTGTTTAGATGGCAAAGTAAAAGTTGTAGCGAGTTTAGAAAAATAGATCTTTTTTTTTTTTTACATATATTACAATTTATTTAAAAGTGATTTTTCAAAAAATCAAAAATTAGGTCACCTACCTAAGTATACATTATAGAATTTATGAAAATCGTTTGGGATACACAAAAACCTGTTTAGTCCTTGGAATTTCCCCTTCTTGATTAAACGACCTATATAAACACCGGCGATGAAAACTACTACAACTTAATAAACTTCATGTTAATCGTCCACGTCAAATAAGAAAACACGTTGAGCTCTCTCTTGTCCTTCAATGCGACCCTCTACATTAATTATTATGAAATTTCTGACCCATCGACGTGAAAAATGTTATCGCGAGACGAAATTAATTTTTACATTCTGAATGTGGCGTTAAGGATATTAGTTTTATTAAGATGCGGGGGTCTTTTTTTCTCAAAAAACATTATTTCATTCGGTTAAGTATAGTAAAAAATACTCCTATTTTTTCACGTAGTACCATAAAAGATGCGGCATTTCCTAACCATACTTGAATCGCTTGTTGAAATTCCCAATATACACTTTCAGGTGAATCGCTTATTATTATTATTATTATATTTCATTATTTTTTTTTAAATCACTTTTTCGGTTAGCGTAAATTTTCCACCAAATTGTTCACATCGTACATTAAAAGTTGTGCGTTTTCTTCCGGCGGTACTTACTTTATGTAAACATTTTTTCTAGATTCCCAACGGATTTTTCCGAAAAATTAAAAACGACAATAATGAAATATGACGGGATATCGATTTTGTTATTGTAGATTTCCGGTTTACCTAGATGACTGATAAAGCCACCGTGACACGGAAGTTTAACACGATAGTTGATATCGTGATAACCTTTATCACAAAAACAGTGGTAAAATACACTATAATACTATCATACTTACATGAAAGTTTTAGTTCTATCGCGATAACGATAGTGACATATAATATCACTAATATTATCATGGTGCGAACAATATTGTTTATATTTTTCACCATCACATTATCGAAAACTGAACGCTAAATCTTTTAATTCTCTAATTTCGTAATCGATTGAAATTGATCTTGCGATACAAAATATTTACTCACGTAATGACCAGCTCAAGTTGTTCGGATAATTTGTTTGATAACAATACTAAAATAATAATAACGCACTTATGATATAGTACTATCATTCTGTCGATCACGTCATGGCTTAAACACATGATGATAATAGTGATGGAAAACTATAGCGAAAGTAGTGTTGATTTCGTGATAACGACTATTGCGTTTCACTGTCATCGTGCGACGGCAGCTTAAGAGGAAAACAAAAATACGAATACTAAACGTTTTAATAATAGTCTTATTATTATAGTTTACCGAGTTACGCTCAGAATCTCCAATTGATTGCGACGATTTATCGTTATCTCCGGCACATAACAAACTCTATATGCCCTTAACGTTCCTCACGCCGTCTAAAATTGCAATAGTTCGCTTGATGTTTCGTCGACCGACGGCGACAAATGTAAATACTTTTGATCCGCGTTTTATCATAAAACGAGTTGTTAAAATAGCACTGAATACTACTTTTTCGACGAGATACTCGGCGCGAACGAAATATTCTCCGATAATATATGTTTATGTCCACGCGCGCGTTATTATTAATCATTCGCTCAAAAATTATTACGGCGAGGTCGTATATTTTATTACGGTACATTCGGTTTTTACCAGCGACGATAGTCCGCGTTTATATTATGCGGCCGGCCGGTACGATTAATTTCAATTCGAAATAAAATATCGCATTGTTTGAACGTTTAATAATATCATATTAAAATAATAATTCAATTACCAAAAAAAAAAAAAAAAAAACAAAACGAAACTTTATCCGATAAAATAGACGCGCGAAAGATTAATTACCGATCCGAAAATTATTCGATTGTTCCCACACGTCCGTCGAAATAATAATAGGAGTACAAAATAATAGACGAAAATTGATCGTGCCCGGAACGAAGAAAGTATTATTGAAAACAACGACCGTGTTCGTTTACCGCGAACGTATTATTTTCGCCCGCCGCAATGAAAAAAGATCGTATTTCGATTTTTATCGATTTCGAGTTAATACCGCCGTCCGATAGAGCATTTTTTCGGCGTCGTTCCCGAAAAACCGCCGTATCTCTCCGTAGGGATCAGATGCAATTTATTTCAATAATAATTTACCGATGCGATCTTCATTTTCGACGATAACAGTTGTATATTATGTACGGATAAGACAAATAGACCAACATAACCGGCGTCGCCCACGAAAAAGGTCGTAAGCGTATAGACCAGACCTACGACCTTTATTAATCTGTGTAGATAGGTATTACTTTTTTTCCATCAACTGGCCACCTACACAAATGTCACATGTATCTCTTGAAAAAAAACCTCGAAAATATTACGATTGAAAAATGAAAATTAACACGCGATACTATTATGTAGCTCTGAATCGTACGAATACCCACATTTTTACACATTATTACGTTCAAAAATCATAATTAACATTTCAATGTTTTTATTATATTCGCTCTGAAAAGTTGGAAATCTCGAGTGTGATGCGGCTTTTTGCGTAGTTGCAGGCGATTTGTCCATATGTTCATATTAGAAATGCCGATAGGTAGGTAATAAAACAAGTGACCTTATTACGTCTGCGGATGCAGTTATTCGCCGATATCCGCGAATTATTTTCAGCGAAAAGCATATTAAAGGTTATAGGTACCCGAGGGTTTAAAGAACCCTCTAAACCGCTTATACAGGTAGCTGGTAGTGCAGGCATCGACGATCCTTTAAACACATTAACGAGACCGTTATAATAAGTTAATAAACCTGAACTTAGTTTATTATATATATAATTTATTTGCTAAGTTATGTAACTACTACATGTACAATAATAATTGTTCGGGCGAAATAAACAGCGTGAGAAAACGTCTGGAATACGGACAAGTATAACAGTGGGTAAGTACAACAATAATGTATTATACTATTATAAGTTTCATTGTTTCGATACACCTTATACACGCGTTTTAAATATCGTATTGAATCTTACGGGTAAATAAGTGTATGAGTTTCTCAAAACTCCGTAAACAGCATTTTGTGGCCACACGAATATGTAAGCAACAATATATTACTAAGCATAGACCAGTACGGCATTATACTATACGCACATATCGTCGCAGATTTGAGAACGAAATTATTCACCGAAATAGATTTCACAAGTGTATGCGTTTACAAAAATCAATTTGCCTACATTGAATACTGTAGATGTACGAAATTGACCTAATCAGTCCCCTTCCTTCCCGGGGACCAAAGATGTATGATATCTTTAATGTTGCTCGAGTTCAAAATCCAATTCGATTCGAGTATACAATATTACCGTATTTAAGATTCTGAGCGACCGAGGGTTAACTATAAATATTATGATGTGATTTGATGTGTCTGTGTGTGGTTTTTATGTTTGTGAACAACTTTTTGATCAGCAATCTTGCTCCATTCATTGAATTTAGAATTAACTCTGGTGGGGAATTAGGGGTGAACGTATTTTTGTTTGGCATTCCTAACACCTTGAAAACCGGAAGACCGGGAAAGTTCACGCAACATCTGTTTTTATTGATTTCGGTTTTATGCGTTAAATGTAATTCAATGAAAAACATGACCGTAGACATCCATAATTGTCACCTAATATTTAAAAACACACTTTCTAAACCTTCTTCGTGTTAGAATTTTCGATTTAAGTTTTATGCGGCTAAAACATTTTAAGTTTGACCGCTTTCTATGCCATTTATCAAAATACAGTATTAAGTATAATTTTGTACATAGAATTGATTTTTGCACAAATAGTATAATAATATTACACTGACCCGTACCATCATATTATATTATAATAACACTCGTCGAACACCACGCACTGCACTGCCTCCCAATCGATGTTCCACTACTCTCATTCTATCTAAAAAACGGCATACTTAATAATGTAATATCTCGTCAACGGGTCGATGGGAATTAAAAATGCCACCGTAGATAATTCATCTAAACTAAAACGTCATCTGTTTGTAAAATTTTCAAACTTTGTCTAAACTCGCTACTTAGGAAAATCAAAAGTTGATAGGTACTTCATCCCCAAACATATACTTGAACCAATGATTCTAAAAAAGTCTTTATGCAAGCAATTTGTTGAAAAAACAAGTTTTCATAGAAAATAAATTAAACTCGACTGTAACATGAAATTCGGGAGACCCTGTAATTATAATTCCGAAAACGCACTGTGCTCGGTATTTTTATGTTTTTTAATAAGTAATAATAGAATAGTAAGTTTACGTTCATTGTATTTTATGTACGCAGTCATACGTTAATCGTTCCCCGTACATACCAACTCTCTCGACTCTTATCTGCAGACTGGAAACGTTATTGTTATTATTGTTATTGTTGTTATTTCTTTTTTTTTATTCATATTCCATGGAGTACGTCGTTAGAACGTACTCCAACGTACGTAACATTGTAAAATTCCGTCCGTTAAAAATATATTTTCGCCGAATACTGTAATGCGCTTTTTAACCTCGAAATGTCATTTGTTTTTAACTTGCTGTCGATATTTAAATATAATAATATTCGACGGACAAAGAACTACGCGGTTAGCCGTGACGGCTAAATGACCCACCGAGAAGGCATTTTAATCCATCGGCAGTATAGATACCTACTTTGATAAACGATTGATCGACTTGCGTTCACAGACACTTTATCCACACGTCTATCAATGATAAAAAAGCACACCCATGCGAGTACGTTATCCAGTCATTAGAGTGTAAATTTTCAGCATACCGCCGACAAACAACGTGTCGTCTTAACGGCGTGCACCGACTTTGCGACTTTTGCGATCAGTTGATAACTGACGATAAACTAACGTAAAACAAGCGAAAAAGCGAGAAAAAAAAAAAGCCGAAAATGCGCGTACAGGTAAAAAAAGGCCAAATAAGGCAAAATAAACAATGTTTATCCGTATTCCGTCGGTATCGAAATTAAGTGAAACACTTTTTTCTTATTTATCGTTCAAAAAATACAAAAATAAAAGGCCATCTTATTCGAACCTCGATTGTTATACTATACCTTGCGGGTATTCGGCAAAACACAATCAACCACCAACCATACAACCCATTATTAGTTTCCACCTAAACGAGTATTAAATATCGGTTCTAATCCAATTACATTTTATTTCGAAAATGAAACTATAAGTACCTATATAATTCACCGTTATTATATTACCGAACCTAACGAGCGATGTAATTGGTTCAACATGGATGCACGTGCATTTTGTCTTAACGTACTCGTATATAATATAATAAAATATTATTTAGTTATACAAACGTTTAATTTTCCGGAGGAGTAGTGTCCAAATGTATTGTGCAACGGTGGTGATTGAATTTAATATACGAATAATTATTAAATGCGCGAGGCGGCAATTTAATGACGCGTTTACAAATTCGAATATCTCGTGGAAGATTAAGGGTAACCTATCGAAAACATATGACGCGTTTTATAATAATTTTAATTATAATTATTTCTCTGTGCTCGATTTACTCGGTATATTATTTAAATAATTCTCGAATTCCCTAACCGAACTCCCCTCAGAATCCTTCTTCGTCAGCAGCGATTTATCTTTCCGCACAGATATATTTAAATAACTTTATTATGTAAATTCTACATTTTCGATTTTCCACCTACAACAATGGCACACCCATCAGTAGCATCAGCTCAATATATAACACAGGTGTCCTATAGTGTTCAATTCTATCCCTATTTATTTACTTTTTATTTTTATCCCTGTAGCATTGAAAAAAAAAAATAACTATGTTTTTCACTTTTCGACATTTTCAAAATAGCAATTTTTTAAAAATGTTGAATGTACCGTACATTCATACCCGACCAATAGTAATAGCTGTTTTTTAAGTTCTAGAAAATTTGCGTGAAAACGATTAATTTTTAATAGAACAACGCGGTAGATTATGTTAGGTCATCATCACAATCAGCATGGTAATTCTTTATCTTTTATTGAAAATTAATTGTTTTTACGCTAATTTTCTAGCAATTAAAACGGCTATTACTTAGAAACTGTTGATCGGATATGAATAACTTTTATATAAGACTGTAGGACACCCTATGTAAATTTTTTTTTTCCGACTACGGATAATGTAAACCTTGGAATATTGATTATTTCCAATGTCCCGCGTGGCCGATGGTTTTATTAAAAAAAAAAAAAAATTCCCCTAACATCCGATTTCAAATATATTATAATAATATGATATATTTACCGTTCATTAAAATAATTTCTATTATGCAAAGTTATAAAATATATTTCATTTTGTTTTTTTTCGTTTTGTTTTTATTGTTAACACGAGAGAAAAAATTAATGTAAACATCGCTACAAATCACTTTAACGATTTAACGTTTTTGTAGGTGCTTATAGCCTAAATTAATTTTGATGTTTGCGATTAATTAGTGCGTTCAGTTTGTTGGCCAACCGTTTACATTATTGTTTTTTAAAAAAATATATAGTGTTTACGTATCGTCGTGTTAAAATTGGTTTCGATAGTTTGTTTAACAGTACGTACAACGATACGTGCATTTTACTTTAATGGATCGTTTTTATTTTTTTTTATTTAAGTACGCCTTTTTGTTTTCGAATAAAGTTGCACACACTCTCCAACCGCTATTGTAGGTGCCCAGTAAAGGAATTATGGGATAGAATAAAGGATAATTTAGTTTGTATAAGGAAAAGTACGGTCAATCATTGCAATCGAAAAATGTTTTTGAGCGGACTTTGGTAAACTGGTGAGATTGAAATGTTCGTTGTGTTTTTCCCGTTGTAGCCCAGACAATCTAACCCGAATATCAGCAAAAACAATACTTATGCATGAACATAGCTTTTCGGTATTTTAAATTCTTAGAAAAATTTTCCGGTAGTCTAGATATTTTTTTAAAATAAAGTAACAGCGGACGAAATATATAGATTTTTGAATAGTGCGTGAATAAATCGTAGTGTTATACTAAACAAAAAATTTTTTCGAGAGGAAAAATTCATGTTTGTAAAAATAATATCTTTTTCACTACGCTCTGAATTTAAACGAATGAAATCTTTATCGAAAACACACGAATTAAATAATTTAAAAATGTCGTATCGATGAATTATTTTACAAAGTCATTTTAATACGTCTGTCGGTTTTTGTTTTTCATCGAATTACCTTTGTGCGTGAGAAAAACCCATCAATTCCAGTCGTCCTGCACTGTATGCATTAAATGTGCCTTGTTCGACCCTAATCAGGACCCGCCTGTAAACACATACGCCAAAGTTTATCAAACTATATGTAAATCAGCGGGTCCTTTCCGAACGGATTCCAGATCGCGAAATGGTCGTTTCGTTACTGGAAACGGTTAAACCGCGGTGGCTTTACCGACCGAGAAATTTAGCTTGATAAAAACGACGATTTTCGTTGCATTACTGAATTTAAAACAAAAGACGTCTTAGGATAAAGAGGACGGGTGCAGCTACTGTTATAAGTAATTTATTGTATATCTTTTAGCGAAGATTAACTATTGTTAACGAAAAAACGATTCTGAGCGATTCTGCACAATATGTACACAGCCGTTGCAGTGCATAAGCAATTCAATATTTCACGCGATTATTTTATCGTTATTTCGGCATAAAAATCTTATATAAAATTTATAAAATTTTTAAAAATTACAAACGAAAACATGTCTAGACCGTTTGAGTGCTGGACATTGGAGGAAATAAAATGTCAATACACAATACGAATTTTTATTTTATTTTATTTAATACGGACATGACCCAAAGTACAGTAGAATTGAACGAATAAACATGTAGACAACTCAGTGAAAGTGAAAAATGGAACCAGGTAATGAGATATTGATGGTATTTATTAACTAGGTATTAGTGTAAGAACGAAGAGTGGACGTTAGCAAGTCGTATCATGCGGTGTAAAAGATTGTTCAAACAATAATTAGTGGTGTGAAAAGGGACTGCAAAAATAGTGGTCAAGCAGGTAGGACGTGGATGGGCTCTAAAGTTGACGGGGGAAAGGAGCGATGGTACGTCCACAGAACCGCCGATGTGGTTACGGAGGAACTTCATGTTAATGTCAATTCTTCTATCGGCCAGCGTAGATAAACCAAGTACGTAGGGATCTAAAGAATAGTCATGCAACGGGTAAGATATATTCAGCACATGTCCGGAATAGGATAGATAACGTTTTTGGACTAGCTTGATGATTGCAGAGTCGGAGACTGTAACCGGATCCCACAAAGTAAAACCACACTCAAGCAGGGGTCTCACTAAGAAACAGTAAAAAGCCTTCAATGGAGAGGTAACCTTAAATGCAGTCGATAATCGTTTTACGAACCCTAGAGTCTTACATGCCTGACAGCTTGTTAATTGGAAGTGATAGTGGAAATTAAGGTCAGAGAATAAAAGAACCCCCAAATCATTACGATTGGTTGATACAAGATTAATATTGTTAATCGAGTATGTGTAGCTAATTAAATACGAGATCCGGAGAAGGACATGAAATGGAACTTGTTTACTAGCATTTATTTTTTTTATTTTCCTTGTATTTTTCCGAATAAAAGGAAAATACTGGACTTTTTTTTGTATAATTTTTGTTGATTTATCGATCACCAACAAGAGAAAAATATGACTAATACGACTCTCCTCAGAATTGTTTTTCATTAGCAATAGTTTATTTTTGCCAACAGATAAAAATACGACTAATTTCTATTTTTTTCCAATATTTTTCCTAAAACAGTCGTACAACTATCCGCAGTATTAAACTTTTTTTCGTTTTTTAAATCGTATATTATAGTTTATTTTTGTTTTATAATGCTACGATTATCAATCTATCGTGTACAAAAATGTAATAAACGTCGAATTTTTATCGTAGCTTTGTACTGTCGAAGCATTATCGGATAACAAAAAAGTCTCGTAGGTTTTTATTCTTCTTTTTTATTATATTTTATATAAGTAAAAAAAAAAAAATCAGCGTAACGCAAATCGCGCTATACAGAACGATTCTTTTATCCAAGGAAAGAGTGACTGTCTACGAACATTTTAAGTAGGAAAAAATTTCGATTTGATTTTTTTTTTTCTGTTTCGAAATCACGTTTAATGATCGTAATTTCAATTATATTTTCAACGTATTATCGTTGTTCCTTTTTAAACAAATAGGCGTTTTATAACAATCAGTGATTTTAAAATACCGATATCCGTCGAATCGTTAATATTATAATGTACACGTATTGTATAAAATAATCGACGTTTAAAGGAAAAAAAAAAACGAAAGAGATGATGACAATTACGATTGCCCATTTGATAGTGATAATTTGTTTTAATATACATCTGTTGTATGATAATAATTAATTTATAACAGAATTTAGGATTAAACGTTTTGAAAATACACTTTAAACAAAAAAATAACCACTGAAAAGATTATTAGCCATTCTTTTATAACGTCTGAACCCAAATCAAATTTTTTTTTTCAAAAATCTTCGCTCAGGCGATTTTCTAGAAATTTTTAAAAAAACGATCGCGCTGTATATTATGTGCGGTGCCCCGACGACGACTTTGCCATTCATTTAGTATGCGGTTTTTGTGTATTGTCCGTATATTTCGCAATGGCCGACGTTTCATCTGTAACGGTCCACCGGACGTCTTCGGTTCGTAGGTCCGCCACGCGGCGTTCGATATAACAAATGAACGATCGATAGGAAGAAATACACAACAGTACACAAAGCAGCGCATCACGAGTCCATGGATATGATAAAAACAATATTAATAATATTACACGGTATATGATACGCTCAACGTGATAAATTAAATATGGTTAAAACCGAGGAAAATTATATCGTTATTATCGTATTGTATACAAAAAAAAAAAAAAAAAAAAAAAAAACTGTTATCTATAACGCTTAATATCGAATATCTAAATTTGCGTTTGATCACAACACCGACGAATAGGAAAATCAGTGAAATATTGTTACCGTGCATATATATATATATATAACATAATATTTAATTTCGAAACTATTTGTTTGTATTTTATTAGTTCTTAATTTGGTATTTATTTACGTTTTTGTTGTATTGTATTTGCATTCCCGACGGTAGGACGAAAATAAAAAATAAAATCTAATCCAACGCGCATTTTCCGTATTCACAATTTTCTTACAATTTGTAAATTCAAACGAGTTAAACACGATACGCATATGGTGATCGGAAATAAAACTTACTAGCTGTGACCTCGCATTAGAAAATAATACTGTCGGAGTTACCGTATTTTCGACTAGCGTTGATTATATTTTCCTTAGTGAATGGATTTGTTGTGCTCAAGTACGTATACGTATACTTCAACGTCAACGTCAACAGTACAACATTTATTACCCTTTTACCCTTTTTTATAACCACTGTATCGGTAATAAGCCCCATTCGAAATATTGCCATCTATATTATATGTTTTTAAATGAGTATTGGATTCATTCCGTTTACTTCCGTTTCGCGTTAAATATCACTTAATGTGGTTTGGTAATAATATTATGTATTATCGGTATAAGTAAAATACAAATATTTTCACAAACGATAAGCGTACGATTCTAACAACTATTCGTAGCGGTCAACCTAAGTTTTCCTAAGACTATGCTTTAGCCGAGGCTTTTACATGGGCAACTTTAAGACTTCGCCGAAGTCCCGCTGAATTGAAAATCCGGTCGCGGTACCTCGATGACCTTTCAAACTCGTGTTGTAACTTTAATGTTTGTCTTAGTAAAGTAAGTGAAATTTTTTAGCCGGTTTTCTTTCTTTCTTTTTTTTTTTTTCTTTTTTTATCGCGAAAAAACTTGTTTATTTTTTTCGTTTTTTCATTTTGTTTATTTCCGCAAAACAAATCGTCAACGACCGAACCGACCGTAGCCCAAAGACGAAAACTAATCGTTTGTGAGCTAAGCGCACGAGAAATGTTCGGTCCAAATTTCCGTCGTCCGTTTCGACCGCACCGTCATCTGCGAAATTCCCAGACTGCTGCAGTAATGATATAATATTTTTCGGAATGAATAAATTTTGAACACAGCCGGCAAACGTAAACCCTACGTTATAATAATATTATATTACTATCCATACTAGAGATAATTTCCGGAATTCAAATAACCGTGGAGTGTCTATGGAATATCATTTTACAAATGTCGGAACAATATTGTTGCGAAAAACTTTCTGACTACGTACGCGCGTGAGTAATCGACTCGTGGTAAATGACTCGTTTAAATTAAACAGCAAAAAAAAAAAAAAAAAAAAAAAAATAATAGAAAAACGACGTTTTAAATTTTATTAAGGAAAATGCAATATTTTAACGAACCAAACAGGTATTGCATATTAATTGAACTATTTAGGTACATCAATGGCCATGGAGCTATGTACAATTATCGGGTAAACGTAAATTTGACCGATGATTTTATTTTTTTACCTTTCATAGAATCGATTTACCTCTAATTTTTCAAAACTTCTACAAACCCAATAACATTTATATTTAGGCGTTTGCTAGCCTATACAGTGTACATACCGTGTTAAATTGAAAATTGTCGTCGTATATTATATATGGTGAAACCGATCCAAACGGTAATTCTGAAGTTTTTAATTCCATTGAACTATTGATTGGTTGTATGAAAAAAAAAACCTTTTTTATTAATTTGTTAAATTTATATGTACCGTTACAAGTCTACTTAATGTTGTATTGAAATTCTTTAAAATAACTGTTGTCATTTTTATTTGTCGTTTTAAATAAAATAAATAAATAAAATAATATGAATATATACGTAAACTCTTTTAACCGAACCCACTCAGAATCGGTTTTCATTTTCAATAATCTATCGTTGAGTACAGTTGCACGAGTATTATAAACATAATTACCTATATTTTATCCATCATATACCTTACTCCACTTATTTATTCCTACAACAATGGCTTACTCATGATTATACAATACTCATGATTTTTTTTTTTTTTTTTTTTTTTTTTTTTTTTGTAGTTGTAGGAAAAAAGAATTACCGTCTTTGTATTTTATGTTTTCAATTATAAGTCGAGCCAAGAAAGTTCATTAGTTTTTTCAATTATGACGTGGCATTTTTGTTTTCTTCGGGAACGTATTTTATTTGAAATAAAATATTATAAAACAATATTATATTTCATTTTAATGTTCAGTGGCCACAAATTAAATGTTGAAAAGAAATTAAAAATCGAAACCAAATCGTGCGATACGTAAAATATTATGGTCGACTCTACGCAGTACAATAAAATGATTCCTTTGTCACGCATTTGAATTTATCGACTAAAATGTTCACGTTGAATATTGAAAGTGTCATAGTTTAGCGTTTAAATCAAATTACTATAATTTATCGGTCTCGTTTTTTTCTCCTCGTTCATTCGAAACAATGCATTTTTAAATACAACAATAAATTGTGTGTTGCGATTTGTTATATTGACGGCTGAAACGGCAAAAAAATAATAATATGTATATGTATCATTCGTTGAATAGAAAAACGTGAGTCGTATAATATCTACTAATGTTTTATAAAAACGTAAATATATATTATTGATATTATTGCATTTAAATAGAATAAATATTTGCAAACAAAAGCCACGCCGACCGGGAAAATAAAACCGTTATTCGACTACCACGCCGTATTACTATATTTCAATAATTATGCACAATAATAAATAATCTAAAAAATCGTTCGGTATTTGTGTACCACAGCGAGAAACGTGATTAACAAGAAATACAAGGCGGTCAAGAACGAACTGTTATGCTATTTAAAATTATACGATACTTAGGGAATTTATTCACTTATATAAACTTCGTGTAAAGTCCGCAAGCGTTTCTGCCTGCCCAAAAAAATTGTGACTAAAGTAATTCGACTATTTCGAATGCTAATTAAATAGTTCGAAAATATCCAGAACGTTTTGAATATTTTACCTTGTATTGAAAATTCCAATGAAAATCAAATTCGTGACAATTTCTCTTTTACACGCGACAATTTTTTTTTTTTACCGAATTATATACAAATAAAAAAAAAATCGAAAATAATGAAACCGAGTTATTGCCGTCATTTGTTTAGGTCTTCTTATATTTTTTCTTAGGTTTTCTCAATAACGTAGAAAACTGCAAGACGATTTGAAAAAAAATGTCTTGCCGAAATATACTGAAAATATAGAATTTAATTTCAGAAAACACGCTGTATTTAAAAATTGGAGAGTATCATCTGGTAGTAAATTAGCTTATTTACAGACAAAAAAAAACTAAAAAAAAAAAAAAAAACCGCACTTATATAATAAAAGCAATACACTCTTCGTTGCGCTAAGAATCTAAAACCCAGACAGTTTGAATTCACGCAAGCGTTAAAATGTTCATTTTGAACTGTAACATTATGCTGAGAACAGTTCGAATACACAATAATTTATCATTCAGTATGCAGTTTTCGAATAACAATGGAATATCAAACAAATGTATACACGCTCCTGTCCACGTGCCCAAACAATCGCGCTCATGAAAAGTACGAAATCTATATTTTACACTCTCCTTAAAGAGTATTTCATAGGATTTTTTTTTTCTGACCGATATATATGACATGAATATTTATTTCACTCGTATATTGTCCGCTCGTTTTTTCACATGCTGCATTCGTATTCAGTTTTATGGACACACGGACGCACGGTGTAGTTCAACTTGTTGTTACGAAAAGCAAAAAACAAGGGATCCGAGATTTGGGATTTGTTTAAAGAAAATATCTCTTATTACTAATTATTGGATTTTACGGCGTCCCGAAGATTTCGGCCGCTTCTGTTACATAAATCCCGTAAACCGCACAAATCCGTAACAACAAAAATTGTACAATTATATAATTTACCAAGTAGAGAAAATAAAAATAAAAACGTTAGATGTTACATTGACATTCACTTGTTGGCGTTTTCAAACATTTTTCACAAAAAACAAAAAAAAAAAAAAAAAAAAAAAAAAAAAAAAAGCTACATTGTGATATAGAGGACTCTTATCTAAAAAATTATTTTCTAACAATATCGACGATAACCATATCATATCGAATAATGCTATCTGCGGGGATATAAAAACAAAACATCGTGTGATAATATACGATAAACGGGGAAATAAGACACAATTCAATTTGTGTGGTTTCCAATGGTTCACACTCGACTAGTAATGTACAATAATATCACATGTAATAATTAACAATTACGTAGTGTGTAAATAAGCTTTGGTCCTTTGGTAGACGTTTGCCGTACCTAAATAAAGAATCATGGTCTAAGTTTGCGCACTAGTACGCTCTTTCCTACGACGACGCACGAACGACCGTTTTTAACCGTAAAACATATCATGTCAACAAGTATGCCAGTGTCCTCTTACGATAAACGACATCATCGCTGATGAATTAAACGGTTGACCGTAGAGTCACTTTTCATTAAGCGGTTTTTCTAGTGAATACTGTAATTGATGTGTTATAACAATTTCGAGCAACAGTTTAAAAAGAAGTTTTCCTTCAAATTTGGGGCTCAGTCCCACGGAAACTTTTCGAAAACAGTAGCAAGCTTATGGTTAGTGTTATAGATTCTGAGTGTAGTGCAGAATGTATTGGTTTTACTGAAAGGTGTTATTTATTTATTTATTTTTTTTTTTTGTACTGTGCACTGTGTGTTAGTGCATTCTTGAGAAAGCAGTAGGACGACTGGAGCTGAAACTCGGCAGAAATAAAGGGGGTCATCGACGGAACAAAAAAAATAAAAATCTTACCAGATTTATGTTGCACATTACAGTGTAAATTCACCGAGATTTAATAATGCGATTTAAACTGTATACGGTTATGCAAAATTATTTATTCGGTATAGCAATGCACCCATTTTGCCTATACAACACGCCGCGGTATGTGTACACAAATAGTATTGTAACTTGGTGTATTATACAAGTATTATACTTGTACTTGTGCTGTTATAATAACAGCACAATAACAGATAAACAGTTTCACGGCTACCGACATAATAGACGAATTATTGTTAATTTATCAACATAGTAGTTTATTTTGGAAAATCGATATAGGTACGCGGCATAGGTAATGATAACAATAATATTATTATCGTTTCGGCGGAATAGTTAGGAACACCGATCTGCTATAATTGCGGCGTTCAAGTTATGCAAATGATGGTCGATACGCTATTCGACGCGTATTCGTGTAATTCGACATTTCGAATATTCCAACACTATCGTGCTTGCAGGCGACTGTTTATAATAGTTGAAACCGTCGCGCCGGTGGACATATTGCCGAAATGTACATTGGACGACTAAAAAACACATAGATTAGGCCGAGGGTTCTAAACCTTTTGGGTTACGTGCCCCCCCCCGTGCATACTATTTCACGATGCCGCGCCCCTTCACCATTATAACATTGAATCGTGTTTAATATATATTTATATGTCTTTAATGTCGGTTATGGATTCATATAAATGAAAATCGATGAAATTTTTTTTACGTTCCGAGTGGAGCGAATAAACCTTATGGTTTTACGATGTGTGTCCGTATTTTTAAACATTCAATGCATTTATTTGTCGGGAAAGAAATATCGCCATAAATTAAAATTATAAAACAAATTATTTAATGTTCAATTTCTTAAATATTTAATTTTAAATCTATTATCATAATGTAGATACAGATTAATAGGAGAGTTGGCATCGCTTAGTTCCATTCGATTTTTGAATGTTTTGCGATGACTGTGATAACGCGCATCTCAGATCATATTCCACCAACATTTTCACGCCTCCCTTGAAATTTTGTCTCGCGCCCCCCGGATTGAGAACCGCTGTAATAAACCGACGCCATTACACATTTCAAATTCACTTGCCATTTGCCGCAGTATTTTAACAAATACTCTTATCAAGCCATTAAAAACACGATTAAAATCATTAACGTTTAAAATATCTCTGTGAAATGAAACATACACGATATTCCAACCTAGATAATACTGTCCAAAGAATGTTATGTGTCCCAAATGTAAATTGCAAAAACCTTATCGACCAAAAACCATAACGGGCGTAGATAAAACAGGATCAATAAGTGCATATCGTTTGACCTATGATTATCCGTTTAAAATTCGGTAATTATTTAGAAACTACGTTAATCCGTTCTGACCTGAGCCACCGCTCTTACGATAAGGCGTGAATCGGTTAATTAAATACGCTTATTTACTATTTAACGGGAACATCTTGATAGGTTGTACACGATTGGTCAATTTAATAGTGAGGAATGTAGTTCACGCGATCCGCAAAGTCCCCTGCTCTCGTATTTTGTGTAAAAACTAGTGTTGGATCTATTCGAATATTTTGCTATGTTTTAAATTCCGGAAATTCGCGATGTTCGGGTATCCTAAGATAAATATATTCGGGTATTGTGCGTAATATACGTTTGTATCTGTAACGATTCGAGTATATTTATCAGTTGAATATCCATAAAACGTTATCGAAAAATATCCGGGTAATAAAATGGTTAAGCTCAGTTTAAAAAAAAAAAAAAAAAATTATTACATCCACAGAAACAGCCGCGATAAAAATAAATTTTCGAAAAAAGTTGAAAGTACAAAAATCCGAGTACAATAATAAATATCGGTATATTACGGTTGTTCGGATGTTGCCATTTCGATTGTCCGGGTATCGGTTTCCGGTTGTCCGAATATTAAAAAAAAAAAAAAAAAAAAAAAATAAAAATAATAATAATAATAATCGGAATGACGTACGACGCGACAACAATACGAACCATAACAACAATATATTGTCGTGTATTTGCATAAAAACCCGAAAATTGTACAACGACCGTGTTATTTTCGAAACACAAGACGTGTAGATTTTTATCACTTCCGAGACGCGATTATGTACGCGCGAGTATATCGGACACCCAATAACAAACTGTCTTGTACAACAGTAAGTTTTGAATAAAATATGTTTTCTCGTGGCGCGCAGCCGTTACCGAAGTACATAAATTACGCGAGGGGCCAAGGCCGAACGTACAGAAAACAACGGCAAGTCTGGTCGGTGTATTTTCCCTGTAAGCCCCGCGGCCGAATAATTTATAGGCGCGTAAGAAAATATCCACGCGCGCAAAACGGAATTACAATTAAATATCATCATGAATACGTTCTTTCCCCCCCACCCCCGCGCGAACGCGTATAGTGTGCCGGAACACCGGGCGTTCGTTATTGCAACATTGTTCGCGTGTAATATAGTGCAGTTTATATAGTACGAGTGCGAAAAGTTTTTTTTTTTTTTTTTTTTCAAAATCAAAAGGTGTTTAATATAATTGACGCGGAAAAAAAAAAAAAGAAAGACCACCCGGCAAAAATTATCGCCGTTGTGTTTGTTTTCGTTCGAGTTTAACGCGCGTCCCTGAATAATATAAATCCAATCGTTGTGTTATGCGACAACAAGTCGGTCATCATAATTTCGAGCGGAAAAAAAAAAAGGAAAAAAAGTAATCGATTATACATCGGTAGTCCGATGCGCGCGTTTACAACGTTTTTTTTTATTTTTTTCCCCGACCATTAATCACGGTCGTATTATGTATTATGCGTCGTGAATAGAGAGTATGGGTATACCTAGTTGTTTTCGGACAAAGAGTATCGTCGCCAAAAAGGTTTTTTTTTTATTTTTTATTTTATTTTATTTTTTTGTAAAATGTTCGTTTTACTACCCGGAGCGAATGATTTCGGCTTTTCTTTTTTCCCGTCCGCGGGAAATAATAATACGATCGCAAATATTACGCAGGTATATTCGTCGGGAATTTTTCGAACCGATTATAATACCACGCGGTTGCGCAGTGCGTCATGTGTCGGCGGACAGAACGTCTTTGCATAGTACACGATTCGTTTTAGACCAAAATTGAATTACGTCTCAATTACGTTCGTCGACGTGAGTACCGAAACGCGTTATTTTAACGGCGCATCCGTTTTACACAATCGCACAACGTGTTAGCACATTTGCTTTCAGCCGGGGCAAATTTCGTCGCGTCAATATTCATATTAGATGAGTGAACGGATTTATCGAACCTGGGTTAAAATTTAGATCAGAACACATCGGCCGTACACCTGTAAGTCGGGGTTTTAAATATTTGAACTATTAAAAGAGACACGATTAGCTCTACGCTTGCTGTGCGATGCCCGTGTTGTTGCGAATTCGCTTTACGTACTCTTGTACGCGTATCACATTTTTATTGTAATTTTCTTCATTTTTTTTTTTTTACACTATCTAAAAAGTGAATTTTTAGAGTTTTCGAATTTAAAATTTTATTTTTACATCTGTACAAATTAACATAGTTTTTACGTTGTTGAATTCGAATTTGTCAAGCTTATCGATTTTTTTTTCTTAATGCTGTTATGAAGAATCAAATTACTGTTTATAAGCTTCCATCGAAAAACAATATTATGTGTGTTCCATTTTGCACAATACGGTTATTGTAAATCTAAAATTACAGGATAGCGCGAGTCTTGGATTTGGTTAATTTCGAATTTTCTGCCAGAAAGACTATTGTTAAAACCTTTATTATAGTAAGTGTTTCATTCACTTGCCCAAATTGATTTCATAGACATGCTACCATAAGCTTTTAATGATTTTCGTAACGTTATGAATTATCAGGAATATTTACGGACGTTTATGATACTAAGACCTCTCAAAAGTAAACGTTTCGAAAAAAATTAATTTAATTTAATGCATTTTTACACCATTGTTAGAGCACGAACCATTAACAATTTAGACCCTGGTAGTGTATCCGTCGATCAAATGGAGCTCAATGAAACGGGAAGGAGACATAAAAATCTTGCACAGAATACCTCGACACAGCCAACCACAAGGACCATTTCTAATGAATAACTAAAATGTTACCATAATTGAATATCGATGTTAGGTATTTTATACACAGTTCAAGCAATGTCACCGTTGCCTAATATAATTAGCCATTGTCGACAACACTGACGGTGACATATTATACATACACAATATTTTGCCACCAGTCATCCATGACATACATTATTTCCAATCAATACATAACAAACAATCGTTAAAGCCTTAAAAATAAGGACTTTTTAGTAGTCGTTTCTCAGGTTTATTTTTTTTTAGATTAAAAATATTTAAAGAAATACATAAAAAAATCTACTATAGAATATCAGTATATTTATTCATTTCATAAGGTATTCTTGTGTTATCATTATTATTCAACAAAATAATGTTTAATAGAGTTTTTTCTCTTTCTTATAATATTATTCCGAGTGTGAAAAATATATCTATTTAGATAAGTCTCACGAAAAAGTATAAATTCGTTTATTTTTTACTATAAATTCTGATGAGCTCTGCTGATGCTACGGCAGCGAGGGCACAAGAAAAACTTTTTCATACAATCAATTGTAGACGGCGAATCTTTTTTTTTTTTTTATCGTTCACATTCAGAGGATAATAATATTACACTCTGTTAAGAAGAAATAGAGAGAGGAGACGTAAAAGGTACTGGACTGAGAGGGGGCGACGGGGTGACAACGTAGTTCAATGCTGTTGCTTTTTTCTCTTTCAGATTAAACGCAATAATAATTTGTATGCACAATTCTATATAAAAAAAAAAAAAAAAAATAGTTAACCGTATTGAACGGCTAAAAAAAAAAAGCTTTATGATTTTTCTACGTCGGTGCTATATTTTTACAACGGCTTTGTATTATCCGATTTCAATAATTTAATTTCAATAGAATGACACAATAAGAAAAACATAAGTTTCTTAACAGTAAAATGAGGTGATAATGTTTATGGGTTTGTTACTGTTTTGGGAGAAAATTTAGAAGGAATAATATAAAGTATAATTTAAATTATATCTGGCCATAACAATAAACAATTGATAATAATAAAAAAAAAAATGATTCTGAGTGGAATATAATCTGTTTTTTTTTTAATTCTCTTGTTGTGGTAACCCTGAAATCAACAAAAATTATACCGACAATTGCTGGTTTTCTCAATTTATTATGAAAATTGAAAACTACATGGAAAACTTAATAATTCTTCGAATCGAATCATATTTGAATAAAAAATATTTGTCCGTGTATTTAATGTTAGCACAATACTAATATTGGATTTACCGTTATTTACCGTTATTTACATAAGAGTATAAAACATTTAAAGTTGAGAAGTACAGGTTTTCACACTGTTTTCATGGAGTAAAATTTTTAATTTATTCTGGTGTTGATATTTTTTTACATTCTGAAAGCAGGCAAATTACGTTATAATTGGAAAAAAAAACAAAAATCATGTTAATTTATTTAATATCGTACAAGAAAATCATAAAATCATATTACATGACCAAAAGAAAAAAAATAGTCTTTTATAAAATTATTTCTATAATTTTACCGTATTTTCTAAAAAAAAACTTCGCTATTTTCGTTGTAATATCCGCGAAAACCGATTTTTTACGCGGAGACGTTTATTACCTACTTCGTTGTAATATCCTCTATATATACGTTCGTACGTTTATTTCTTTTTTTCCCACACCGCCCTTTCCATTGTCACCGTCCCAACGTAATCACGACGACGTGTATTTTATATCCGTAGCCACTTGAACGGGCCTATTATGAACGATAATAGATACAATACATTTTCAAATGCCTGGCAATCTGTATAGTGCCTTTGTAGTTTTCGTGATTTACTTTAAAGCTGAGCAGATATTGTTATTAATATTATTTAGTCAATGGCTTTATTGAAATTTACGGTTATTACGATTGTTATTATTATTTTTTTTTTAAATTAAAGATTTTAATTGCATAAAACCGTAATATGTACCTATAGTATTAAAATTACGAGAGGGCCAAATTGATTTCAAATTAAAGTCGAAAAATTGAGAAAATTAAGTATTGAAAAACATATTGCACACTGTCGTGTATAATACTATTAAATGATTTTCAATATAGGTTCTTTCTTAGATTTTTAATAACAATCGGTAACAACAAAAATATTGATTTCATGTAAAGACTTGAAATTTTCACGGAACACAAATTTGCAATACATCCCGGTGATTTCCATGCTATTGATAAGTATTTGACAATTTGTTTTAGTTTTTGTTTGATTTGATATCATTACAATTAATTTGGTAATACTTGATAATTATCTATCAGGTTCATCATATTATGTTGTTTGATGTTTACAATACATTTAGCCTGATGCAATTTTTTGTTTTTTTACGAGGTTCAAAATTTAAAGAAAATCAAAAATATCACGATGTATTAGAGAATATTTAACTGAACTTCGCTTAGAACCGTATCTTATTGATAATGATTTATTGTTGCATATGGCTATTGAATAACTATGTATCCTACCTTTTAAACTTTTTGATTACTGCAAGGGCACATCATAAGCAGAATCAACTGAACCTAACATCTTATAGTACAAGTTCTTTTTTCTATCGCGAAAATTTGGATTCATAATTTGGTCTATGGTTTGAATATTTTTTGCTCAGATTAAATAGTTTTAACAGCCATGGTAGTGGAAATTTGAATAGGATTTTTTTTTATAAGTAAATACAAACGATACTTTTCATATTATAACATGTTTAAGTGTTATTGAATTCAATTTGTTTTGGTGTGTAAAAATTCCGATAGAATGACCAAAGGATTATTAGAGGTTATACATTCATACTACTTAGTGTCGGCCGGATAAGGTTTTTTATGAGGCGATGGCAATTGGCCAGTGGTGGTACCCACAGGCTGATAATATAAATTACTGTCAACTGATACTTTATACTTAATATTTTGTTGTGATTAATATAAAGTAAATATATATTTATATTAAGTTAATATATTATATTTCACATAGTTGACTATGTCACTCAGTCGATTAAACGTTACACGTGTTATACGTATAGTATGTTTAGGTACCGCAAGTTTTATTTAAAAGATAAAAGTAAAAATAAAATGTACTATCCGACGAAAGGCAAAGGTATTTCGAATCACTTTTTGATGCGGTTATTATTTATATATAATACATATAGAATATAGAAAATTGCCGGGCATAAAAGACGGTGTCACTTAATCGAAAATGTTAGTGAAAAAAAACTAAATAAATCGCTCGTGCCGGAAAATGTGAGCATTTCCATCGAGATTCATAAACACTCGGGATCGTTTTCGATAGAATTTTCCTCGGAACAGAGACTACCACACTGCGTCGCGTCATTTATCGTAAGCGTATTAAATCAAATATTTCAATTCATTAAAAATCATATTTTATACTGCTTTCGTACCCTACTGTATTCACGAGAACATTATTACACATTTCATTATACACACAACCGTACTGAGAAATGACCGGTTAATTTTTATAATCGTCATTAAAAATTTTAAAAACTTTAATTTACCGTTCTTACGATAAACCTCGAACCCGAGGCAGTGATAAGTAACATAACAGTGATAGTCAGTTGGTTTTATTTGTAAGTTAATTAACTGAAAATCCATACGTCATCAGCATTCGATTAAATAAAACCCAGAACAAGTAAATTACATTTTCATCAAACGTGGCCGCACATTTGTCTGTTACGTATGTATCTATAAAAACGGCCGAACTCTTTAGACGAATATCGAATGGTAGATTAATAGAAAGTCCATATTATCATCAAGATAATCGTTGTAAAATGTAGAAAATAATTAATGCATTTTCAAAATTGAAGTGGCGTGTGCGAAAATCAGAAATGTATTTTTTTTTGTGTACACGTATTGTACGAGAAAAATTCCTCGTCGGCCGGTTCACAAATCAAACCTAACCAATCGTTAAATTCAAAGACGCAATTAAAGGTAGACGAATGTATTTTATTTTTATTGTTATAGTTAACTGATATTGTGGGGGGTGGGGCGTGGAAATACGGAGGGGCACGTTTTATATATATATATGTATATTATTTTTTTTTCATTCAGTTCATTGCCCGGGCATTTATATTCATTGAAAACGACTCCATTACCACAAAAATAATATAATATTCGTAAATAAAACATACTAATTTGATGATAACAACTAAAAATATATTTTACTCGTTTAATTGACATATTTTTTAATTTAAAAATAATATTTTTACGTCATAATACTACGTTAGCTACCATACAAAATATCGTTCATCATGGCAAATTTCAGAGTGTTTTTTTTTTTTTTTTTTACGGGGTCTTTCGTTAGTTTTTAATTTTTTACGCGTTAATAATAACACCGGGAAGTCGAAAATAATTACTCTTTTCATAAATTTAAATTTTTAAGCTGGCGCTATGAGCGTATATCATATTATAAATAGGTAATTAGAATTTCGTCTATAATTTATTAAAGTCGTTCAACGCGGTAATAATTTATTAAAATATGTTTGTCGGAGTGAATGAATCCTGTTTTTAATAATTTCTATTCAATATTCGTCTAAATTCTCATAATTTTCAAAATTAAATATACGTCGTGATTAAATTGAGCGCCGGTCTCATTTGTTTTTCCGCCCTTTTTTATAGACCAATAATAAAACGTATTAATTGCTTTGATAATGCCGAGAACAGGTAACCAGACAATCAGTTATCTGAAGTAAATAATTAAACAGTCCACATAAATCTTTTGAAATCGTAACTACATAATATAATACTTATTAGAAATCGCAAGCAAAATATTGGTTTGAAAAATTAACTTTTAATAGTTATCATAGAACCTATTTTTCAAAAAATATTTATAGCTATGTACCTAATCTGCATGTACAATTTTACTACGTTTATAGTTTTACGATAGCGATTATGATCGGTAACATTATTGATAACATCATACTATAATAGAGATATAAAAAAATAGCAAAGTTCATTTTCCTTATACTAAATCTAACACTTTTGTCGTTTGTTTTCCTTCCTGACCGCTTTACTTCCTTCTTTTTTCTTTGGCACCAAGTCTTTAAAACCTTTAGCATTTTTTGGCCATTTTGAAATGTATCTTTGTGCAGAAACTGTGCGTACCTACCTATCTATAGAAATGTTTTTATTTCAGGGTGTAGGTTCTATGTTAACGATCGTTGTTACAATGTTCTGCTAGACTTTTCGCTAGCTAAGTTAGCTAAGTGAACACATTTAGCGGCCAAATTTTAAAATTCCCTTACTATAATGTCCCGATGTACTACACCCGACCTCTTACGACTATTAAGTAGTTTTTTGTTTGCAACTAACTTATTTAACATTAGCATTAGGTTTTTGTAGACCGAATAACACAGATGGCAAGGAGTTTTGTGTATGACAAAAATTTCTCATTGTCGGTTAATTTGAAATTGGTAACGTACTGTTTTTTTTTTTATAAGCTAACTGATGATTAGTGATAAATTGCAGTAATAATTTATTAGAAACTGGTCACTCGAGTCTCCGTTACGTTAAGTTGTGTGCAATTTCAGTCAACAGATCTTCAAAATTTAGCGGGTCATCGTAACAACGGCTCTAAGTCTGTAACCGTCGTTGTAATATTATTATTATCAATATTATTGTTTGTCTCGGGTCACGTTGAACTGAAAACCTATTGTGCCAGCAGCATTTCACCTTTTGTCCGAAATCAATTATACGGACTACTGCGTGACGATAACGTTAATCTATTTAACACGAGTGGTGACCGTTCCACTGCAGCACCGGGACAAAATTATTGTATTATATTAGAGGCAGGTAGTTTTCAAACGCTTGTGCCCGAAACGGTTTAGCCGGAAAAATTGATAAAACCGACTAAACACGGTATACTCATAGGTGTACGCGCGTAATAAGTATTTACTTACGACGAGTTTCGAATTCCGAATTAGTTTGCGGATATTGGTTTGGGTTCTGGAGAGGCGATACCCGTGGCGAATCGATAATATGACCGTCATTTCCGTTTTTGAAATATATACGCCGTTGAATTATCGCTCGCCTTAACGGTTTTTAATAAATTCATTTCTATAAAACTATTATTATCGTAATATTTTGTGTCGGAGTGATGAGCACCACGAGTAGAGAGAGACAGACAGAGAGAATTCCGGCTAACCGAACGATGATGTGGCACAGTGGTGACATGCTTTTTTATATTCGAGGGGTTGTCGTATATGTGCCGTTTAAACGTATTTTTTAAAAAAAAAAAAAAAAACTGAAAATGTACATTCAAACAATTATATAGCTTTAGTTGAAATTATAAACCGCAGTGTTGTTTCCGTCGAAAAATAATAGATCATTTTGTTCGTTCATCATATCGCAGCGCTCGTATTGATTTGTCTGTATAAATACGAGCAAAACGTACAATTTATCCAGATCAAAGTAAAATATAATCGCTTTAGACAGATTTACACATTTACACACAGAAACAATATTAAACATTTAGCGAAATATTTATCTACTCCTAAATAAAAACAAGGCGATTTATTCGTTTAATTGTCTATTGTTGATAATAACGCAGCAGAAATATAGGCAATGATAATCTGGTGTCTTATACCATTATTTAATATTAACCTATTTAATTACATTTTGTATATTTTGTCTAGATAATTACTAAAGAGATGATATTGGCTGACCGTTATCGGGTTTAAACGTTATGTTAATTTTAACTTTTAATTTAGTTTGTAATGCTGAATACGGTTATTAAGATTAACTGAACTTTTAACTTAAATTATTTTTGTAGCATCAACTTAATAAACAACAATTTAAATTGTGCGCGGTTTGAATCTGAAAATAAGTAGGTATAATATATATAAAAATAGTAATAGTTTCTAAAAAGAAAATGACAAACTCCAGCATTAGTTAGCAAAAAAAGAAAATTAAATTTTCAAATTAATTTTTAACTTGTTGACTCGTTATCGTTTTTTCAATTGATTTGTTAACCCTAATTCATTGACTTATCACGCGGCCTTGTGGTTATTTTTCATAATTCTTGGGTAGCTGCGATGTAGATAATATTTAAAAATAAAAAGTTATATCTATATTTTTCTTAGCTAAACTGCCGTAGGTTATAATAGTTTTTGCAAATGATACAATATGACGCCGCGTGTTGGTAGTCACAAAATTTCACGCCATTTTAACTGGCGTGGGAAGGAGGGTGAAAACCTAGAGGGGAGGGGGGACTTATTAAAACGTCGCCGGAAATTGTACGCGGTGCTACAGTTAACGCGGGCGTTAGAATTTTTGGAGCGGACTTCCGCGGGCCCCGAGAGGATTGCGTGCGCGGTGCGAATCGATTTTCTAAAACTCGTGCTGCGCTCGTATGCGTCCCGCCAAGCACTTTAAGGTAAGCACTTCGTATATAATATTATACCGTCGTCGTGCCTAATAAACTCTTGGCGAAAGAGTTCTATGCTGTAAAAACAACGCTCGATGAATTAAAATATTTCCTCGCCAGACCGATTTCACCCCGAAACGCCTCTGTAGTACATGGTGTTCGGAACACGGCGATTGAAATTTAAACACGTCAACACCGAATTTCAACGCTGCGCAGTAAATGCGCCTGGAAAGTTGAACATTAAGTTATAATAATTCATTGTTTTGATACATTTTAATAGACTTGAGAAACAACTTAGTTTTTTCTATTAATACCAATATCAATTTTACTGAGTTATTTCGAGTGAAATTAATGATACTTCTAAAAAGTGATATTCGAATTGTTTTTAAAAAAAACAAAAATATAAAGATATCTAAGTTTTTATTGCATTTATTCGTCAAAGAACACACGTATTTTTACTTAAATATTATTATCGCATAACAAGACGTATTTGCGACCTATGCAGGGATTTGAAATACTCACACGAGGGTTGTATAGCAATAAGTCTCTGTACAAGTTTAAATAATAAAGTATAAAATACGTTTATGGGTTTATAGTAGAGGGTAATTTCGAAACAGTAACTTTTAACTTTCAACTGAACTAAGTTATGATTTTGTTAAAAATGTGTAATATAAGTAATTTACTCAAACGTATATATTTAATTTTTAAAACTAACTTGACTAAAGTTAATTTTTTTTGTTTTATTAATGAAAATTTACTGAAGTCGGTCAAAAAAGAAAATTGGTTACGTTCCGCTAATTTGCTAATATTTATTTAAACCCAAACTTCATTGATTTATGAATTCGATGTACGAAATTCTTCTCTGATGGAAGATCCAACAGCAAAAACACCCAGTTTTGACTTACCGTGAGGCCTGTGGACCACCTTAAACCGCATTAGAATCAAATAGGGAAAATGCATTTACCTATTATACAAATGGGGAATGGCAGAATCCCCTTTATGTGGCTAAGGGCAAGTGAAAACTGTCAGGCATATAGAAAATGAATGAACTAAACGAAATATACGGTAGGTTATAAGAAAATTCACTCAGTCAGCGATGATGCCATTAAGTGGATGGAAAATTTAGATGTGCGCCTGTAACCCGGTTCATGCATAAATGGAGAGAGAAAGAGAAGAATCATGTTACCAAATTTATTTATTTTTATTTGTGTTTTTTTCTTTTTATTATACCTTTTTATTTGAATGTAATTTTTTATTTTTATTAGCCTCAGTTTTAGTAGTTCACTAGTTTTATTAGTCCTAGTCTTTATTAACTGTTAGTTAGTTATGCCTTAACTATTAATGTCGGAGCCGTATTCTAAAAGAAAAAAAAATATTATTTATGGAATTTTATTACAATATAAGGTATTATTTTAAAATCAAACAACGGGTATTTAGAGGTTTTATCTTAAAAATAAGGACGACGACAAAAAATTAAGATAATTTAGCATTTTAGAACTGATTGTTTTTATTATATTTTCGAAAAAAAAAAACAAACTCCAAATAAGTTAATATATATTTTCCGAGATTATGAGTAAAATCGTACGTTACGTTGATCACCCTGTATATTATATTGTTATATTATTATTGTACAAGAATCATAAGATACCATATTAGTTTTGTCTTGTCCTACCCCGGGGACTATAATTTAAGTACCGGTATCTGCTACCTATCTACCGGAAATTATATAATAATTTGGTCGAAAAAATCATTGCCGACCAATTCGACCCGACCGCTTCGGACTTTATTATAACGACCAAATATGTTTATTTCAAATTTTTTTTTTTTTAGTAGCGCGTTATAATATTTTTAATCTTCGCCATTATTATGTGCTATAATAACTGTAAAGACAAATTACAGTTAAAAAAAAAAAAAAATAGAGAAAGAAACCCATGCTGTTTAAGATTTTATGAAACGAAAATAATAATAATAATTAAAAAACATATTTAGTTATGGTCATAATTAATGACTTACTTTTCGGCACATTTTATCAATCACCAGTTTAGATAATTTAAGCGCCGGTTAATTTTAATCCCCAGTTAACCTAGAAAATCTGTGTTTGTATTATCATTCGGTTAAAATGTTAACTGCAGGGCTTTAATCGCAGAATAATTAAACGGAAACAAAAACGATAATATAGTACAGGAGGTTCTAGACATTGAAGTGAGATACGGAGCATAAATGTTCTAAATAAGGACTGAATCAAAAAACAAATGGAGAAGTCTTCAGTACAATAGTCAGAAAACAAACGTTATAGTGACGAATTACACTGATAAATAATTGAAGGAATGACGAAAGGATCGCGATCGAGTAAAAGACCGTAAACGAAATACATTAGCCAATTAATGACGGACGCCGAAATCATTCCTTACAAACAGCTCAACGATACGGCTGACAAATTTAAAATATGGAGAAATCATTTATTGGAAATACATTTTTTGCAAATCGGTTTTTAGATTGAAAAAAAACGATTTAAAATTAAATCGATATATTTGATCGGTTAAAGACATTAAACTCGATACTGTGTTCAATGTTATGCGTTTTATTTAAATTACATTTTTAGTTCAAAAGTTTCTTTTTTCGTTGTAGATAATCGTTTTGGATAATCATTTCTTCGCAATTACCTATAATAATTTGATTTAAAATATATCTAGCTTATTTTATTAGCAATATAATTCGTATTCATTTTGTAATTTAATTTATTTTAGATGACCGATCTAATAAGTAGCATGGCACGGTAGTAGTGGTAGTAGTGACGTAAAAATAAAAAAAAAAAACCAATGGACATACTTCGCACGATGGTTGAGCCGCTGTTGTAGTTGAGAAGTTGGGAAGGTAAATGGGAAATGTAATATTTATCTGCACGAAACGATTAATATTTGCAAAACAAAAAAACGATTCTGAGTGATGTTCGTTTATACATGATTTGAAAGGCCGTAATATTTAAGATTTGAAAATAATATATTTTGTAAATTTTCCGATTTTTTTACGGGTTTTTCAATTTATTACGAAAACCACCGAAAAAAAATCAAAAAATAATCTTCTTTCGTGCCAGTCAAATTTCCTTTTCAAAAAAAGTGCTAGATCTGAAAATCGGAGCAAAGTTTCTAGTAGAAAAGTTGTTTGCAGACAAAAAAATAAAAAATAATTTTAAAACCGATACATTCTTCGCTCCGCTAGGGCTCTAACATCTTTAGATTTTACAAACTAATATTTTTTCAATAAATTACGAAAAACCTCATTTTTTATCAACGAGAATTTTGATTATTGAAACTAATGTGGTAACCGTGAATTTTTTTCGCGAGATTCCGTCCGTTTAAAAAACGTTTTAAATTAAAAATGGATTAATGTTATAATTTCAGGTTTTTACTATATTTCCCTATTTCTATTTGAATTTGACACAATGTTAAATAATAATTTGATAAAAAATTCGATTTGATTTGGTTTTTATACGTCTATTTCTAATCAAGTATAACGAAATTGCAAGTTTGCGGAACAATAATATAATTCTTATATTATTATATTACTATTATACGATGGGATTACGTCTTTTGTTATGATTCAACACTCGGTGGATTTTTAATAATTTTTTTTTTTCTCAAGTTTAAAAGGGTCTTTTAACTACGAGATTATATTATATTATTATTTTAAGAAATTAAGAAAATATCCAACTATGGCGAAAGTTTTAAGTCGAAATTATTATTATAACTTTATAAAGTTTAGAATATACTTTTTATTGAAATATATAAAACGTAATAATATTAACCATATAATACGCGTTAAAGTTGTGAAATTACTTCAATTATATCAAAACCCGAATCGTTGAGTTGTATAGTAATAGTTGCCCGAAATATATATAATTTATAAATTTAACAACCTTAAAAGAATTCAGGTCTGTCTCGTACTTCTTACCTAATTTTGTAATGTTGCCCGTATTATGTATTGCCGCCGAACAACACCAATGCAATACTATTATATCTGTCAGCCATACGGGATTGTTTGCAATTGTATTGCTTATGACGATTTAAACGAAATATCTACCGAAAATGGCGAAGAAAAACTATGTGTACAGAGCAAACGATTTTTTTGAGAAACTATTTATTTTGGACGATATGGGTGTCTAATTTACATAACATTGTTCATTAATTGAATAACTATACAAATCATCATAAATTATGGTCTTTATAAGTAATGACAATGTAATACAAATGAATAATATTATTATTATGTTTCATTATTACTACGCACGATGTTTTAGGGTACCAAAGCCGAAAAAACGCATAATGAGACTATGCGAGACAATCGTTTTTGGCTGAGACAGTTGAACGTGAACATTTTTTGCGTTTTACAAAAAATGCATGAGTAGGGTTACGTTTAGCTGTTGTGCGAGGTGCGGTTTAAATTCGTAGAAATAATATTTAGCGAAAATATCAACATTAAATATAAAACCCATACTTAGACTAAAAGGCAGTGAATGATCACAAAAATCAGCCCAACGACAAAAGTATTGGAAATTTCCTCACCCATATTTTATTTTAGATACGTCACGGACATATCGAATAATATTTAGTAAGCATAAAAGCATTTTCTAAAATAAACATACAAATCTTTGTAGAACTAATAGCTTCTTCGTTGTACTGGAAATCTAAACTTGTATAAAAAAAAAAAAAAAAAAACGCGTCAACACACGAGCACACGTCGTTAAAAAGAATAAAGGTACACTATGCTCCCTGGCCGGATGTATTATATCATGAGCAGATCTCATAAAAGAAAAAAAAATATGCTTCTTCCCCGATTTAAATTTAAAAGCGACAACGATTTATTTTTTATATATTGTATATAAATATATACAATATTAAAGTATAAGGAAAAAAAAAAGAAAGATATAAAGTAGATATGATTTAACGGTGAATAATGAGTTAAAATGTTATGTTAAAAAATGTAAATTAGAAAAAAAAAAAACAATTTAACATTTCGACTTACATTTCCGAGAAATTTCCGAAAGCGGTGGCGGGATGTATCATCTGGCGCACAGATCGCGTGATTTATCCGTCGGTAATTTTCCCGGGAAATTAAATCAAGTTGGCGATAAAGTACAATACTAATATATGTGATTATAAAAAACTCAAAAAGGATCATCAAATCATCGAAGATAATAACGTTTTCAGACCTACACTAACGGATTTAATAAAAATAATACGATAGTAGTATAATAATCGTTATTATGCGAATATATAGTATTATGTTTTTTTTTTAATTCGATTTTTTTTTTTTTATGATTTTCCGGGAAAATTGGTTTTTTTTTATTAATTTTATTATAAACAAAAATCCAAGAATATTTTAATAATAGTGTTTGAGAACATTATCGCGTAAAATGAATTTAAGGTCGGTGGCGTATCCAAAATTTTTAAAAGGGGAGGAGTGGAGGGAATGCGATAAATAAAGAAATAAACAATACGCATAATTGAAAATGCGTGTTTATAGTATTCGAAAAAAAAAAAAATTAATAATAATAATAATAAGATCCATTCATATTTGTATTTGGGAACGGCGTGAAAAAATCAGACCATTCGAAAAGCTAACCGAAAAGTAGTTTTCAAAGAAAAACCGATTTTTTTTTTTTTTTTTTAGAAAATATGTTTGGAAAATCGATAATTCAATGGTTCAATGTTTCTTATCAAGTACCGCCAGTGGGAAAAGTCGGAGCATTTTAAATAACGAAATACATACAACCCAACAGATTCGTTGGTACACGGTTAGAACCTAAAAGAAACCGTATATGTAATGCATTGTGGTATATACATTTTATTACGGCTTTTTGAGTAGCTGTGTGGACCGCGTTTTCAGATACGGAGAAAATAAATCTCGAGGATAAACGAATACGGTCAACGGCAAATTGAGAATCTTGACCCCCGGGTCCCCCTCTATCCAGGATGCCCTACTGTTTAACGCTCACGAAATTCGGCAGACACTTAAAAGCGTCGCGGGACACTGCGGCGCTAACGAAACGCGGTATAATTTTTAAATTAATAGCTTTGTCGTTTCTCTCGGACTGCAATAATAATAATAATAACTATAATAATTTAATACGATAAAATAAAAAATGTGTAAAATGTATGTAACAATTTGCAAGTTATTTTATGTTTTTATTGATCTCGGATCGTTTACGGCGCGCCGGGAAATATTGAGATCGATTGGTTTTGCGCCCACCCGCTACGCATACAGTGTCTAAACAATTATCATAGCGATAACAGCATCGCCCGAAACGAGAAAATAACAATACAACGGCGGTGCTACAGTTTTAGAAAAAACAAAAAAGAACCGTCGAATTTTTTCATAAAAATTAATATTTTTACAAGTTGTAATATTTATTTTATTACGTTTTTGAATTGTATAGATATTACGTATTACGCGATTAAAAAATTATAAAAACTCGTCAAAAGTGTTCGATCGGCCGACAAAAAAAAAAAAATGAAACACTTAAATTTTTAATTTTAAAATGTTTTCGTCCATAGTTTCTAATGACGAATATTACGATGTTCTACTTTTACAGTGAACAATAACGGCTTGATTTTAATACCCAAATTCGCTATGCGTTATTTATTTTCGGAACAGATCGTTTTATCGCGTAGCGTTTAACGAAATAACATTATGTATTTCATTTTTTTTTTTTTTTTTTTTTTTTTTTTTTTTTTTTTATTATTATTGACACGAATAAACGCCACGTTTTGTTTTTCGAGGGCAATATTATATTACGTTGAAAAATGTATAGATATTCAAGACGGTTTAAGCTCAGCTTGGCCGGACACGTGTGTAGATCCGAAGGAATAATTGGACAGGTTACGGATTGGACACCAAGCGAAAAAAAAATGCCAAGTGGATTTCCTAGACAAACGTGTAAGGACGGCACGATCGAAATATTGAAAGAATTGACTAACTCCGTTGAACGGACAAAGGCAATCGGCCGTGGTGGGAATCCGCTGAAAATACCGACAAAAAAACCAACGTCCACAAGAAGCAAAAGAAGCAAGAAATCACCGCGTGTGTGTAATGTATACATTCTATACTCTCCCGACGTACTACCTACGGCAGTGGTCCACCGCACACGGCGCAGAGTATACCGGTATTTTTGTATAAAAAAATCAGAGTTCACGACAAAAGCTCGACATTCTCAATTCGTTTACACTACTTGCCGTAACTCAATCGCGGAATGTCTCACGATTTTCTTTTAAATCCCGAGCACAGCGAGAAACGTTATTGATTCAGCTATAATGTGCGCCGCTTTCTTTTAATTTTTTTTTTTTTTTTAACTTTTCTACCGAAAAATTTTCTCTAAAGCGTAAGTGTGGTATTTTATTTTGAAAAAAAAAAAAAATTGGTCTCTTGTTGATGGCTTAAGGAGATTATTTTTCAATTTTCTTAATAATTATAAACCGAATAAATACAATTATATTTTCAAGGATATTGACGATTTATAAAATAGATTTAATGAAAGCAAAAATTAATTTATTATGTTGGCCAAGTAATGGAAATAATAGCTTTTAAAATTTTGAAAACCATTATTTTTGAACTGCAACAATAATGGACGAAACACAAAAACGTATATGCACCGCACGAATTTCATTTTAAAATGTTAAATTAGTTGATTCTATCAATTTAATTCATTTATTAGTTTATAACAGTATTAAAAATCACAATTTTAATTTTGCTGCAGTCCTAATCTAAAAAATGTTCTCCTAGTCTTAAATAATTGTGTACCTGATTTTCGTCCATTAAACAAAGTTAATAAAATACCTTTGTTTTTAATGGTTTTTGTAAAATTCATTTTCAGTTTAGCTTACTATGTACTAACAATTATATGTTTTAACACGACTGTGCGACACTCTATTGAACTTTAATAAGTAATACAGTTTTTGACGATAAAGATAGTAGGTATCTATTATCTTTTGTACGACACGATTTATTTTTTTCGTATCTCGTTTTGTACCGACCTAACCTAACTGGAATTATTCAAAAAATAAATTCAACCTAAACAAAACTATAACCGGAACCGAAAATTACAAAAGGCTCTAGTTCCTGGTTGTAATGTATGTATCAACTAGGCACTTTTCTACCAGACGTCTCGCTATGTAATTCAAGTCTAGCATCTTTTATGAAATTTAATATTATTTATTTTAAGTATTAGAAAGTAATTTATATACGCATTGCAGTTTCTTTTATTATTTAAAAAAATTGTCGAAAAAGTTTGGAAAAACAACGAAACAGTTCCGTTAATTTCAATTATGTTTTCCTTACTGTAATTCAGTTAAAAATAACCGACGTGATTGAAATTTTTTTACAGAATTCTAGTTTATATTAATCCGTTTTTACGGTACAAATTTTATAACATTCTGGAAATTATTGAGCTAGTTTTGAACATTTTATAATTTCGAATTCGTTTTTGTTTTTATTTAGTTTTGTGTGAATAAACTTGTCTTTGCTCCGCACAAACGATAGTAAATTTAACACGAGATTCGTTCTGATTTGCCCTTTGTGATAAAAAAAAAAAAAAAAAATGTATAATAGTTTAAATTACGATGATGGAAATTAGTTTAAATCACGGTGTTTCGAAACATGTTCAACCGAACCGTGCCCAGAATCGAGATACAAATTAAATAACGACGTGCCCTACGTTTCCCGCATCCCATCGACAACCGCGGCACATAAATCAACGGTATTAGCTCTCTTTTACTTTTTTTTTTCTTCTTCTTTGTCTACGTTTTAATTGTCGTATTAATGCGCCTATTGCGGAACACGGTGCACAAAATGACTACCCATTATATTGTTTTTACGTGCCGCGTTCTCCGTGCTTTTTATTTCGAGTGTAAAGTCGGACTTACGCCGATAATTATTATAACGATAGATCATATCATTATTGTTATTGTTATCATTATTACCTATAACGACCTGCGGGCCGTAAACGGTACGTGGCCAACGTTAACGGCGCTAGTTCCGCGGCGTAAACCTTATAATACCCGTAATATCACGGTATTCCTCCGGGAACGGTTTTAATGATATTATATACAATAATATAATTACACTACTTTCAATCGTTATTATCATTATCGTGTTATCGTATTGTATTCTTAACGGTGTCCTTAATGTCCCGACGAACGTTGAAACTGGTAACGCAGTAGGGACAGTAGCGCGCGCGCCGGTCGGGGGAGAGCACAACGTCTGATATTTGCTTGAAAAATACAAAAACCATTATTGTAATTGTTTCGTCGATTTCGGGGAATATTTGTGTTTGTTGTTTAAAAATCGATTTTTTCCATTTAAATTCCCGTATACGAAATTCGATATATGTTTTTACCGGTTTATGATAATTAATGAATCGCATAATATCGATCCGTTAAATAAAAATCGTCGAATTAACACGTGAAAAGTTCATTTTTTTTTTTTTTTTTCATAGACTAACTATAAGTTTAGTTTTGACCATATTATTTTTTCCACGATTACAAATTTAAATTTCCTATGTTCGTTACAATCGATCTATACTGACGGCACTTTTGAATATTGTGCAAAGCAATATGGATCACATTTAAAAAAAAAAAAAAATTAATAATTATTCGACTTGTACTATATCGTATTTTATATTTATTAAAAAAAATTATATTTAATTACTGTCGTGTACGAGAAAAAACCAATAGTTATTTGGCTAATTTCGTGTTATTTTTTTTAATACATTTATAATTATTTATTTTCGTGCCGCACATTTGTGGCCCAATTCCTAACCGCACGCAGAAACGTCTCCTCCATCCTCTCGATAGCTCATTTTATTAACAACAATAGTTGAAACAACACTATGAGAAGCACTATGACACTAGTGGTTTATAGTCCAGTGCGTATACGTATAATAATTAACGTCGTCCATACTGGAATATTAATAATGTGTTAAAAAGTACATAGACCTACGTTGCGATTAATTTTCGTATTATTTTGTTAATACATAACATTGTAATTACTTACGAGGATATTATTCATAACTATGTCGTCCGGATCACGGCTTCAAAAAATGTCCGATACAACGGAAACGATAAACGTTTTTCACGATAATTGTGTCGAAGTTATCAAACTCCGTTCGGCGTATAAAACAACTGCGTACAGAAACGTGAAATGTTTTCCATACGTTCATAATAAAATTTTAGCGAGTACTCAAACATCAAAGTCCCTTTGATTTTTTACTCTTCGATATATTTTATTAAAATTAAGCACAAATATAAGGGAACGGTGTGGGGTGGAGGGAATGCAATCCAGCTATCATTATAAAAATAATTATGATCTCCGCATCAAAGTCAATATTGTTGATTAACGACGGACTTTGAATACAAATAATATTTGTTTACAACATTGCCACACGTTTACGAAGAAACGAGAGAAAAATGTACACGTGTGTTCGATGAAAAACGTTTTTATTTTTACGATTAAAAAATGATTGATTTTTATGATAATAATAAATAGGTAGGTAGCTATACTGCAGTTGCTCGTGTTATTAGTTTTCAAATAAAATTTACGACATTTTATCCTTGTTCTGTCAGTTTTGGGGCCATAATAATATATATGCGTAGGTGTACTCGTAATATAAAGTTAAAAAAGTTTACGTCGGACCAGAATACAAAACAATATTATTTACACTTCAATAAACTTTCTTAAATATTACAGGGAAGGGGGAGTTGAAATTATGATAATTTTTCTCATGATCACGCCCGTAAACTATAATAGGTAGTTGAAAAAATACGCCGATGAAAAACAAAGGTAAAAATGTCCACTTACTTTTGAAATAAAAAAAAAAAAAAAAACGAGCTCATACTGCTGACGGATGTTCCTCTGTTAAAGGTGAGAAGTTAGAAGGTATGGTTGGTATAAAGAGTTATTTACACTGAGATAGATCTATGCCGAGGAGAAACGATTCTGAGCGAAGTTCGGTTTAACGTGTTTTGAAATGCAGTGATTTTCTTTTGCGATTATTGTACAAATTTGAACTCCAATGATTGAATCAAAAAAAAAAAAAAAAAAACCGGAATTTTTTCTCAATGAAATTCGTGTGAAATTTTCAATGCATTTATGCACGGCCAAAATAATTCGAATTCGCATTAAACTGGAAAACATCGTGGTAAAGCAAATATATTTCTCGCTCTACTCGGAGTCTAAAACCAAATAATCTTTAGGCGAATACGTGTGTATCACCGTTATAACGATGACTACGATAATTATACGACGTTCCAGTATTCGTTAATTATCGTTGATCGATAAAACGTTTCGGTTCGCACGAGTAAAATAAATGCCACAAAATGTACAATTGTACATCGGCTTATTAATATACATATACACGCAATTATATTTATACGCGTACGCCGCACGGCTGTGATAACTGACAAGTGGCAACGTCCGCAACGATTTGCCTATCTCTTATCGCGCGAACAAGCTCCGTTATCGCGACAGCGCCAACACCGCACTGCCGCGAATGAGCCGGCAAAGGCCGTCGAAAAATCCGATTCACGTCCGACGGACATCGTAATACGATAACGACCGGGATCTGTAAACGATAGTTTACCCCGGGGGCGACGGCGGCGGTGTCCGAAGAAGACCGACGAAAACCACACGGGCCCCGCAGTTAAAATAATAATAATAATAATAATAATAAAAAACATTTTATACGTTTTTACACTGTTCCGGGCGTCTCCGGGACCGTAATTTTTATATATTTTCATATAATATATTATATATATTATTGTGACAAACGCAGAAAGTTCTAATGGCCGTATTACAACTGCAGCACGTTTCGCCCCGGCAAACCGAGGTCGTGCGGAGGTCGCGGTTTTTTTTTTTTTTTTTTTTTGACGTAATATATTACGATAACGACTATGTTTATCTTAATAATACATATATATATCGAATGTAAATAAATATTCTTTTGAGTTTTACTCGCTTTATAATAAGCGGCTTAAAAGAACGGTCCGTGAATTATAAATTCCGAAATCGATACACGGTCGTTTATCGCCGCGGCCGGGGTGTTTTTTCCGGGGATCCGAGAACGGCGAAACCGGACGCGCCGGAATGAAACGCGCGTTTATTTTAACGGTTCGACGAGTGAAATGTGCGGAAAAAAAATGGATAAGAAACGTTGACGTTTTTAACGTCGAAAATTAATACGGATCGACGAAATCAACGAGAGATCGAAAGTGACAAATTAAAATCATTTTCCTGACATCGGGTATTCCGGGTACGTACAAACGTACCGGGGAATCTCACATTTTATTATGATATTTCCGAGACTCGATCCACGTGGAGTAAACAGATAATATTCCCTGCGGTTTGCCGTCGAAAATAGATATTTATAAACATCTTCTAAGATTTATATCGCGGACGGAACGGATTTCACGGACAGACAAGACGGCAATGATGTAGTTTACGGAATTAATAACGATTCCCGTCAAAATCACCGGTCGACGTATTTTTTTTTTTGCGAACGGATGTACCGTAGATCACGTTACCTCTCCGAAAATAACCCATCCGTTATTGGAATATTCTCGGAGGGGAAAAACCCGCTCGAACCGCCAAAGTCGATATAATTTGTGTTTGTACAATCCCAATGGATAATTTGACGAGACGACCGTGTCGTTATTGACAATCATTTTCAATTTTCCGTATTACGATAGTAGTTGGTAACCAACGCGCGCTTCCGTTCGACGGGAACACTCGTAATATATGACGCGCGTAACGTCGTACGCACGCTGTTATTACGATTGACCGACACAAAACCTTATTCATTCGGTACCGCGTCTGACGGTGATGTGTTTAAAGATTTCAAATTTCATTCCGCGTCCGGTGCTTCACGGGAGATTCCGTTATTGTCGTTTGACGTCCCGAGAAACAATGCGGCGCGCTAAAAACGTTATGCTCCGCCGGAATCGGATTCCCGATCACATTCATCGTTATTTTCCTCCGGCCGCGAGGCTCGGCGGCAAAAGGCGAACGAAGATACGGCCACAGTGAGTGTTTGCAACACTGAAACCGCAGTCGTCTGCGCGGAGCCCGCCGTAAACAAAACCACGGCGTTACTGATAAAGTATCGCGTATTATTATTGTATTGTTAGAGTCGATTTCACGCGTTCCCTGTCGTGGACTACAAGACACGATGGACTGTTATTGAACAGCGGTTAATCAATGGCACCGGATATTGTCGCGTAAGAGACGAGTGTGAGAGGCGAAAACGTACGTTCACGGTTCACAACGCCATCTATAACGCTATCTGAACAGCGCGAAGATACACGTGAGCAGTATTGCTCTATGATAATAAAACCGAGTTTACCCTCGCCTATTTGCAACAGCGAGATTTTTTGTAAAACAATAAGTATAATAACAATGTATAATACAAATATATATATATATATATATATATTACAGTATGGTAAAATGATTGCCTACCCGTACATTGTATACTTTCTTTGATAATATTTTTTTAATACTGTATCTATTTTCCCGGTCATAACAGTAAAATGGCAAAAAAAAAACCCAGAGCGTAACGATAAAACATAGGATGGACAGAGATAGACGGTTGAGTATAATTGAGTAGAATTTCATATTATGTTGTTCATACTGTCATCACCACCGTTACCTATATATTTAACATGCTATGGCTTTCTGTGAATATTGGTAAACGCGTAATATATAATTTTTCATTTTTACGATGACGATAATTTCACATTGCGAATTATATTAGAAGAGTTTGAAAATGTGTTATCTACGGTTGCATGGATTTCAGATTCTGAACGTAGCAAGACAAATAATGGTTTTACTTTGATATGTGTTTGTTTTCCAGTTTTTAAACAAATTTTCTACAAGAAATATTGTAACAAATTTCAACTTAAACGTATTTTCTGAATGCAAAATCGATTAATGGTCGCATAATGGAGATTTTTTTTTTGATTTTCCTTTGATTGGTTTCTCAATAGTTGTGAATAATCGTGAAAAATACGCGGCGAAAACGGGAAAATATTTAGATATATTGCGGAGTAAAAATAAATATATATAGATATAATATAGGCGAATTGGATATATTTAATTTAAAATTGATGTATCATTAAAAAGCAACGTTTGTCGAAAAAAAAAAAACACTAGTATGAAAATAATATAAAACTTGATAATGATTTTTGATTTAGAACGGTACAATACGTGAAATTTTTTTTTTGTTTTTTCCGTGTGTACAATATTGAACCTGTAGTCTTGTTGCTTGGTTTTTTGATCTTTCTTGAGAATGCAAAGTTATTGGCTTCTCAATAAATGCTATAAATAAATGTACGGCCAATTTAAAATCATCGGAAATCCGTGGTTTTTTTTTTGTGTGTAAGCGTTTTTTTTTTGGGGGGGGCTTTGGTACATAAAAATAACGAATCGGTTTTAAATAACATTATTATTTATGGTTATTTTAACCTTGCGAAATGCCGAAAATAACTGTGCGTTTAAATCGTACTACAATCGCGCGGCGTGATGGAGAAGCCGTTGTATAATTTATTCGAAACGGATTTATTTTACCACGCCCGTCGCGAGTTCTTCTTCGAGGAGAATGCCTTGGCGTTATGGTTAGGTACACGTAATATAACATTGTGTTTTATTCGTTTTGCTTGATGTAGGATTACACGCGTTTCCTTCGTGGCAAAAGTAAATTACGGACGACGAATTAAACGACGGACGGAGGTAGACGGGGATAAAAACAATAAGTTAAACGAACCCTGCGCAAATATACAAATACGCGGGTAACTACGCCAGAATCAGTGGCCGTAGTATAGGTAGTGTGTTTGAATCCATGTCGCGGATTTAATTAAATACTTATATCCGGTCGTCTGTGGATCTATTCGAGAAACACGACGTTCCTTGTTTTTTATTTAATTTTTTTATTATTCGAACAAAAAGTTAATTTTAAACGTATGTCGGGGGAAAAAATTAATTGACAAACGAAGACTTTTATGTTTTTGTTTCAGCTTACTTTACTCGGAATTGCGGAATTTTTGAAATATCGTAAAACGATAAATGATTAATAAATAAAATTGAGCTACCTACCGTACTTGAATTAAGGGACGGAGTACCTCGATTCATTTTTTAGAAATTTAAACGTACCTCTACTTACTATTTGTCATGTACAAGGACAAGGGGACCAGAGCGATTACCTCTCCCCTTGATCCGTGGTTTTTACGCACATAATTCTAATATTCTTCAATTGTTATAACATATTTTATCTTTGAATAACTCTTGAACAATTCCAGGCTCCGCCACTGATGTTCATTAATGACATTTTTTCAACTGATTATAATTTACAAAAAGAATTTAAATAATCTAAAACCAAATAAAATCCTAAAAAACTCGAGAGTTTCAAATAGCTAAAACTGAAAAAAATTGAAAAAAAAAGATAAAATAAAGCAAGAAAAATCTAAAATTGTACAAGCGATTTTATTTAAACCAATATATTTATATTAAATATAAAACAAAGTCAATAAATATGATTTGTACTTTTGTAATTACACTTTGAATAATACATACATTTTTTTTCTTACATATTCTCTTATTCTTTATATCGCCAATAAGAAATTCTGAAATCAATCCACTTTACCCTAAAACAAAAGCTACTTGGGTCATTTTAGATTCTAAGTGGATCGCTATTACTATTTTGTCTTTGTGTTTTATAGACTGATAGTTTCATTATTTTCATTCAGGATGTATTCTTTATTGTGAATTGGTAAGAAATCGCATCTGTGCATTTAACACCGCCGAACTTCAAAAACTGAAAAATCTTTTGAAGTTTTATCACCCTCTTTTCACGAGAATTCTTTCATCTTAATTACCTCCCTCTACGTAAAGTTTTTTGGACCTTGTAAAATAACGAATTATATTTCACCTTCATACGTTCTACACTTACATATTGTAAGCCATGAATTTACTGCTTGTACAGAATCCTTGGACACAGCAATTTCGTTATGATAAATATACGTCTCAACATCACAGGTTGTCTCTAAAAAAGTACATAGCAGTGCAAAAGGTGCTTACGTTCATAAAATACATTTCGTTATTTATTTGCGATGCAGCGAATATAAACGAAGACTTCTCGGGTACTCCACCTTACTGCTATCCGAGCTACTGATTCTTGGCTGTAACCTTTGGTTCTGATGATTTACGATGTTTTATTTCTGCTTTTCTGTGATGTAAATTCAACTAGTGTATCTAAGTATGTTACACTTCGATGAGCTTGCTTCAAATATTCATCTTGTTTCATTATTCAGTACTGGAGCACCAATAAATAATAAAAGTAAACCCACCATATCCTTTATTCCAACATCATTAAATACAGCAACATTTTCACGGAATGCACTTACAAACGATGATAACGACACTCCCGCTCCTGACTCCCGCTTGAGTGCGCTTAACGTAAATAGTTTATTAATATGTGTATACCTAGTACCCAGTGAGCCACTGGCGAGTTAGCAACTGTCAGTGCCAGTAGATCAAATACGATCGTATATTAGTGGGTTTATAAGTGCATGTCTACGTATACCAGAAAATCGTATTAACATTATATCACTGTGCTCACTGGCGTAAGATTAGAACTTGTCGACTATTTTTGACTACTTGAATCACTAAAAACCACGCACGTGTGAACCCGTCATATTTGTTTTACTATTGCGTTGGCTTTACCGTTTCAATATTCCACCGCAATATAATTCAGTGCTCTGTATCAAATATTAATTTTGTTGTTAGTCTAACACAGATATTATCTCAAATTGTAATAATCCACCGGGTGACATGTGAGGGTCGCATACCAGTAAGTGGAGTTGTTTAAACGATAAGAGCCAGTAAGTTGGCATTACAGTTGTCACACGCCAGTGACCTTCCGGTTGGCTTAACGGCTAGTACACTAGCCACTGTATAATGTATATAAGTCTTTAAAGGCAACCGAGGCGGCTCGGTTTGCCACTCGTCTTTATCTGTACACGGTGACACTGCGTGTCGGCCGTCTAGAAAGTTCTAGCACACCCGTGAGATGCTGCACGTGCCCCATGGCTCTGTTACCGTTACGGCCTTGAAGGCTGCGTATGCAATGCATCGCGTGATAAACGTGTAGGTAATGGTGACGTCACGGTTGACTTATTTAAAACCACACCGAGAATTAAAAAATATATAATTTATTCAAACCGGACTAGATATATTTAACAAAATAAATCAATCATATTGTATATCTTTATGAGTTATGATGGTGTATGTGTTTTTAAAAGGTATCCATTATCTATCAGAAATTATAATTATAATTGTGCGGTTGAAACGAGAAGTGAAATGTTTGTTTTTATATATAATTACATCAAATCATACGCAAATTTACAATGAACGCAAAACAAATGTATTTTGTTTTTAACTTACCTATACGTTATAATATATTAATATCCATTTGGTGTTAATGTGTTACAATACGTTTTCACGACATTTGAATATGAATAAAACGCTGTTGGAGTTAATTGTTTAGTTTGAAACATCTGTATGTAAAAGACGTAAGTACACATAGCCTATCAAAAATTATAATTAAAATTGTGCGATTGAAATGAGAAGTAAAATGTCTGTTTTATATATAATTACATCAAATCATACGCGAATTTACAATGAAAGCAAAACAAATGCATTTTGTTTTTAACTTGCCTATAGGTTATAATATATTAATATCCATTTGGTGTTAGTGTATTATAATACATTTTCAATATATTTGAATATGAATAGAACACTATTAGAGCTAATTGTTTAGTTTAAAACATCTGTATACAAGAGACGTGAGTATATATAGCCTAAAAATATTTTTTATAAGATATATAGGTATGTAAATGAAAAAAAGTTTTGAATATCACAGTGTACAATATCGATGGTTTTTTAATATTTTTTACTATTAAATAAAAAGTCAAAAATGGATTATAAATTATTTTTTTTACAAGTGATTTTTTTGGTTTCAGTTCTCCCGACATTTGTGATCTCGTAAGTATTCAAATAATTGTTTTATATACAATTTCCTCATTATGGTATAATTTTTAAAACTCGTTGTTTTAATATTCATTTATTGGGGGCATATTATAAGGAGACTTTTCCTTATGAAATCCCCTAATTCTCATTATCATTCTCATTCAGTTCTTTGTCGGTTATTTTTTTGGAATCCTCATTCTAAAAATGAAGATTCTAAAATTTCATTAAACCTGTTTTTGAAATATTTCACAAAAATGCATGGAAGTTGCATGCAATTATTCATTTTGATAAAATATCAAAATAAAACCAATATTAATAATTATAATTAAAATTCTAATAGTAACTGTTGCAAACATCTAAATAATGCATGGAACGGTACTGATAAAAGCTTTTTAAAAATGATTAACATTAAAAAAAAATTAAACACATCTTTTATTTATAGTCTAAAAAAATAGTTAAAACAATTTTAATTTTTGATATTGTTTATATTTTTTTTATTATAAATATTTATTTTAATAAAGAATATAATTATTAGAAAGACAGACATACTTCGCACATAAGTGGGCCAATGTTGTAGATGAGAAATTCGGAAGGTAGATGCGAAATTTGATATCAAATAAATATTAAAAACATACAAAATCAAGAATACAAAACAATTTGTTGTGATAATTCTGAGTAAATCCATATTTTTTAATTCTCGGGAGAAGGTTCTAGGAACTACCTATTATTAGTATTGAACATCATGTTCAGCTTCAAAGGTTTATAGTTAAAAAGATCACTAAAAGAAGACCGATTCGAAAATATCGTAAAATGGTTGGAATAAACAAGGATATTTTGTTGACTGAGTGGTTAAGAAATAAGGAATAATACTTTTTGGGATGTACATGCTAAAATTAAAACGAGTAAAACACGAATAGAGCCGGAAAGCCAATGGAGAAAATAAGCTGCTAATAACTATGATAGATGTTGGTTTCGTTTTTAAAAATGTGGTCCTAAATAATAGAAATAATAAAAAGATTACAAAGTTTATATTTGTTTCCAAAATGATCAAAACACCCTTTTACAGGTCCTTATTCACGGTGAACGGAAAAACCTATTGGAATGATAAATATTTGGTGGTTCCTATTGGAGGAAGCAGTATGAAAGGTAATTTTTGATAAAAATTTATCAGATAACAATAAAAGTAGCAATTATAAATTAATAATCTTTCGAATATCACAATCCATTACATGACGTCATTTCCCAAATCATAATCTGCCTTATTATCTTTTCATACATTTTATGTAACCATACAATGGTTTTTTATTTAGTAAAATAACTCTGCAACTGTGTATAGGTTCCTATAACATAATTTTCTACATCTTCATCTTTTCACATTTAATATTATTTAAGAGTTTCATTAACCATAGAGAAATAAATGTAGGATAGCGTTTATATTCAATCTCGAGTATTTAACAGATAGTTTTTTTAATTATTCGGAATCACTAATAATTACTCTGTTCACTAAAACGTGAAGATGTGATATAATATGATTTCATATTTTGAACAAAATTTGAAATCTTGCAATAATATTCAAGTGCAGGATGTTTTCTAAAAAAAAAAAATTATTTAATTTTTTGTGTAAAAGAAAGTCATATTTTATTTTTCTGTGTAGTTCTTTCCGTGTAATTAATAACTAAGTAAAACCAAGAGAAAATAGTTAAAAAGTATTTTTTTTTTTTTAATTTGATGAAATATATTCACAGAGACCTAAGATAACAATACTCTTATATTAGACTTTTCTAAACGAATTTTCAAAATATTCTGACGATATTTCGAGCTACATACAGGTTTATGACTTTTTTCTAATTTGTTTAGTTCTTATTAGTTATTCGTTACCTAATACAAATTGATAGATATTATATAAATACGGAATATATAATTTTTTTCCTTCTTCAAAAACGCTTGTAAGTTTAATATGAGGTTCAATGTAAATTTAGAGCATAATGAATCATTATTTACTCTTTGTTTATAACAGTTCTAAGATCAAATTTTGACGAAAATCGTCAAAACAGCATTATTTAAAAACAGGTTTGAACAAACTTCACTTATTATCATATATATTACTAAGGATTTTATTTTACCTTTCTAATTTTCTTAAAATTAGAAATATAAAAAAATTTCCAATTTCTAATAAATAATTCGTTTGTATGTGACTTTTAGTTATTATGCTGTTTTTTCGAGAATATTTTGTTATTGTTTTAATATGATGTACCTCAATGGTTTTTATTTTTTGATTTAGGAGAAATGAATGGTGTACTTTATGGATATAAGAAAATACGGATATTAAGCGAAGATGAACGAAAAGAAGTAAAACAAGCATTGGTTACACAGAAGGTTCAAATGGAAGAAAAAAAGAAACAAGAAATAGCTGAAATGGAAGAAAAAATGCAACAAGATATAAATAAAATGGAAGAAAAAAAGCAACGAGATATAGATAAAATGGAGGAAAAAAAGCAACGAGATAAGGCTAAAATGGAAGAAAAAAAGAAAAGAGATATAGTCAAAATGGAGGAAAAAACGCAACGAGATATAGCTAAAATGGAAAAAGAAAATACTCAAATTAGAGAAAAATTTTTACGAGATCAGGCTAAAATAGCGGAAAAAAAGCAACGAGATCAAGCTAAATTAGAAGAAAAAAAGCAACGAGATAAGGCTAAAATGGAAGAAATAATAAAACGAGATATAGCTAAAATGGAACAAGATAATATTAATGAAAAATACTTAGAAGATGAGGCTAAAATAAATGCCGAAATTGAATGAGATAATGATAAATAGAGCGACAAAATGCTAAAATAAACCGAATCATAAGTTGGAGAAATAATCTTATGGGTATTTTGATAATTATTAACTGACAATTTATAATATAAACTTAAGTAAAGTAATGATGACTATAATAATTAATCAATATTATTTCGACAAATATATTTGTGTTATGTTTAAAACAAACTCAATAAATATTCATTATGCATTTATAATTTTCCTTTGAATAAAACTACATTTTTTTTTCTCGTATATTTTGTTATTCTTTTTATAAGTCACTATCAAGAAATTATGAAATTCATCTATTTTATTTTTCTTAAAATCTTATAAGCTACTTGAGTCATTTTAAGTTAATATTACTATTATGTCTTTGGGCCTATGAACTTATTTTCTACCAGACATCCTAATCTCAAGTAAAGATATTTTATGAAAGCAATTTTTTTATTTTGTGTATTAAAGGATCGGTTTGATAACAATTGGAAAAAATTGGTAAAAAATGTACAAAAACTGAGTAACTTATGAACGGTTTCATTATATTTTTTTCAAACTATGTATTTTTTACTGTTATTTGGTTATAAATAATCATAGAGAACTGAAATATTACCATTTTACATATCTAATTATTTTTAAATATGATAAAAATTTCAAAATATTCTGGAAATGTTAAAGATATTTATGGCTATTTAGAATTTTTAAATTTATTTAGTTTTTATTTGGTTTTATGTGGATATAATGTTTTACAATTAATTGTATCCACATAAAACCAACGTTTTACAATTAATGAATAAATACATAAATAAACACGGAGTTTATTTACTGGAATCAAGCAATCATAAATAATGATATTAATTATGAACTTAATTTAATAGATAATATCGCGAAACTTCGCTAAGAAACAGTTTTTAACCGGCTTATGACACGTGGAGGTATTTTCATAATACGAGTAATAAATAGTGATAGTAACACAAATAAATATAATTTTTTATTTGATTCTAAGTGTATAGTTTTACCGAGATCTGTTGTTATCGGATTGACTGCAAAAAGAGGGACTGTTGCTCACTATTGTGTTTATTATTAATGTATTTTTTTTTTGCGCTACTTTTGGACACTTTACGCGGTTTCCTCTGGATCAAATGAGCTCAAACTCGGGAATTATAGTTATTTTATAGTTGGACTGGTGAGGTTAAATTTTGGTTCGATTTAGTTATGAACTTTTTTATGTTTTCGGGGGACACGGTGTTTATTAGATTTGTACAACACTTCAGATCCCTCACAAGAACTCAGGTTCATGAAACTTAACACATTCATGGTATACGTATACGGATCAAGAACATACCATTTGAACGTTTGAAGGTTGATTTCTTGTTTTCACCGGAAATACCGGGTTGTAAATCTCCAATGAAAGAATGTTACTTGGTTAAAATGTGTGTATATTAATATAATTGTGTTTGAGGATATGTTATTGAACATTTTGAACTTCCGACCCCCATCCCATTACGATCCCGCCTTTTATATGAATTTTAGTAATTCTTGGGAACTACTTTACCTATTTTTTTTTGTACAGTTTTTATTTAATTCTTTATCATAAGGTACTCAAAAATTATATGTTATTAACTTAAATAAACATGAATTATTGAAACGGCAACCAGTTATTCAGAGACTTCGGTTAAAATTCTACTGCAGTGACCAATTTCTATAGCTCTCATGTTTTTATTTATTTTTCTGGAAACACTTATAAGTCAGTTATAACTCGCCATACCGTGGAGTTTTCGGTATTTAATTTCAAAACAATTTCTAGATTCCCAACAGTTTGTCTGTACGATTCGAAAACCTGATTTAAAAAAATTGATTAACGTAGGTTTTATTATTGTTGGTTTCTAATATACCCTGGCTACATGGAAAATACACTACTTAAACTACCTGGCTCAAGGTTTTTTTCTTATTGCATTAATTTATCAGTTCTTTTAATATACCTATTGAATCACCATATGTTATTTTCTGCCTTTTAAACTTCCCACATAATACAGTGGCCTATCTATAAGGCAAATTAAAATTGGTTATTTTTTTTTTTTTTTCAAAAAATGTTCTCTAAAATATATAACAATTGTTATTTCGAAACATTAATACACAAAAAATTAAAACATATTTTACATTGATAAAAAAAAAAATATAACCATTCAGAGAAAGAATACAAGATTGTTGGTTTTAAATATGAAATCGACCGATGTCTTTTATGTTTTTTTGTCCGTGCGGTATATAAATATTTTAATACTACCGCTTAAAAAAAAAAAAAAAAAAAACAACAAATAATTTTGTTTCGAGGAGCCGAGTAATTCCACGAAAACGTCAAGTAATTATTTTCCAGTCATTATACTGGATTTGAAATGTTCATAAATAATACTCGCGGTAATTCCATATTTGATATAATTTAAAATTCGTTTGTAAAATATTCGGTCAAGTAAAAACAAACGCAAACATTGCGATTAACAACACGTAAAAAAGATTATTAATAATAATAATAATAATAATAAAAGAAATTCGAAATACATATAGATACACCATGGGAAGGTTTACCGATGTAATTGGGATGTTCTAATCGCAAAATATTATATAGATTATATAGATTTTTATCTGTACGCAACGATAAATCATTGTAAATGAAAAACGATTCAGAACGAAGTTCGGTTAAATATGTTTTGATAAATTTAAATATTTGAAATAAGTCCCAAAATTTGTGTCTATATAAAATAAAAAAAACCTCAAGTAGTTCAACATAATTAACTTAAAAAATGTTAAATATTTTCTACGCATCAAAAATCCACCGAGAAATTTTTTACCAGAAACTATTCCTAAAGTTGACGATCAGAACACAATTTCTGATAGAAAAGTAATTTTTCTATAGACAGAAAAATTAATCCCACATAATATAGTAAAACCAATACAATTAGGACTATGGCTATGAATAAAATCTAAAATAGTTTGAATAGTAAATACATAATTTATTAAAAGAACGTTTCTCACCCGTATTTTGAGCATCGAAATAGCTTTTACGAGAATTAGAATCGCTGGGTTTACTTTCTTTAGGAAAACATAATTTAAGTACAATTACAAAGAGCAAAACATTCCTGGTCCTTTTACATTTATCGTACAAGTATCAAGGATGTGTCTTTTGATGGTTTTAACTTTCAATCACTTTCGAAGGCTATTTTATCTGCTCAAATATCATGTTTTTACATGACAAACTGAATTTAAAATACCCTCTATATATTCAAAATGTAATTAAATTTTGACTGCAACATACATAAATTAATAATAAAAATTAAGAAATAGCTTATAGTGGCGGCATGTGTAGGTTGCAATGTTGTAGGTGTTAAGTTAGGAAGGTAGGGTACATAAAAAAATGACCCGTTTAATGCACCAACTATATAAAATTCCCTTTCAAGACAGGTGCTACACTCTATACATCAGAGTAAGATTTTTTTTCGAAAAGTCGTTTATAGACAAATGAATAGAAAAAAACACACACACATCACAGTTAGATCAATACATACCCCCGCTACGCTCCGAATTTAAAAAAAAGTCTTTTGGGGAAAATTCAACTTTAGTGACGGAGTGCTGCTGCTCATTTAAATAACATAATACATGTGTAAGTTCATATAGTTTTAAACGCGAAACATTGTAATACCCGTGTTTCCGGTATCGATTTGAATAAAAAAATTTTATATGTATTTTAAAGCGTCGAAATAATATAGATAAGCAGAGAAATTTGAATTCTTATTAGTTATATTGTTGTCTTGTATTTTATGATAAAATTCGACGATCTGAGGACCAGGCACCGATGCGGGGTTCGGGGATTGAAAATAATTTTCTACTGAATGGTATGAAGAAGCTTATGATTTCACAATAATGTTTATTTTTTTTTCTGTGGACACCTTTTCTACTAGAAATCTCTACCAGAAAAATTTGACTGGAAATCTACTTGAAGGAGTTAATTTTTTTTTTATTTTCCCAATAAATGAGAAAACCCGAGAACAAAACACGGAAAACCGGGATAAACGTTGGAAAAACGGGAAAATGTGTACAATATTTTTTTTGAATATATTCAAGTCGACGAAATGTGCACATTTGTTTGTTTGAAATATCGTCAAATTTGCTAATACTCAATGAAATGGACGTGCGGCGATGTCTTATCGAGTCCCATTATGTTATAACCGTTCGTTGGCGGAGTTTTCGACGAGCAGAAATAGGCAGTTTTTTTTAACGGAAAGTAAAATATTGTATACTAAAATTTTTTCGCCAGTGCACGGTACAATAGCGTGTATTGTAATATGCATGTGTTTGTGTATATTTTGTGCATATGTTTTAATAGTGTTTTACGGTTAAGTGCACCATTAGGCATATTTTCGGAATGAACGCATCGCTGTTGCCGTAATATTGAGTGGAATTATGATAATGCGCGTGTACACTTAACGTTTTAAACTGTTCGCACGCGGTCGGCTCTCTCTTTTTATTATTTTTTTTTTTCTACGCGATTTTTTAAACGCGCGTCGTCGGAAAATAATGACGGAATATTTCGGGACGACTATTATAGCATACAGCAAAATAACTCTGCGGAAGTCTATCGAATCACACGCATGATCGCGATTGGTTACCGATGTTGGATCGGTCGTGTCCGTCAACCGTGAATCGAATGCTGAAGGAAAAAAAACCCCTAACATTTTTTTTTAAATTAAATTGACGTGCGTTTTGTAACCCGAAGTCCGTCCTTTGGTGCGCCGCCGTTTCAATAATATTCGTGAAATGTTAAAACCGGTTGGTTCGTATTTTTCGTGCTGTATGCATAAAACAGTAGGCTGGAATTTTTCGCGAACCCATCACGGACGTAGGTATGCCGATGGACGAATTCGCCATCGGCCGTTTTCACGGTTTCTACGGGTAACCCAAGGTTTAATGTCTCCGCACCTTTTTATGGAATTAAATAATAATAATTTAATTAATCGTTTAATTACTAACGATTATAGTAATACGTATAGTATTAAATGTCCACGGCCACCGCGGATTGACCCGTTTGAAAATTCTCCAGATCCGGATTTGGATACAGGAATACAATATGTGAATTTTTTAAACGTTTAGCAAAAGGTTAAGCCAAGGCATTTATTGTAATATTCTTGTTTCAGTACCTATTCGATTTTTTTATACGAATTTTCTTTTAAAGTATTGCATTAAAATGCGTATTGAAAAAAAAGCAATTTTCTAAACTTATCGTGGATCCTAGTTCCCTATTTTCTTGGTTTCGCCCATTTCCCGAGCGTAAGCGTATTTCGCGTAACCTTCGGTTCAAAATCGCCTGCCGGTTGGAATTAAAACGCGAGAAAAATGTGTTTGTTAGGCGTACGCGCGTTTTTCGGGAGGTGGGGCCCGGACGCATTCCGGTTTTCCGGCCCGAATTCGGTGTCCACTTCGCCCCGTGTTCACGAAAACCGAGGAAAAACCGTGGGAGACCCGATGGCGACGACCTGGCGTAACCGATAAACGGAGCGAATTCCGTCAGCCGCCGTTTGCGCAGTTCGCCGGCGTTCGCGACGCCGTTTCGCTTGCGCCCGCGGACACGTTGGGTTCGCCCGTTCACGAGACGTTCGGCCGCCCGCGGATTCGCTCGACGTCCGCGCCTACTAACCCGCACAGCGGTCACGGCGGACGGAAGCCGCGACGCGACGACAATAGAACCGAAGAGAGAGAGAGAGGACGGAGCCCGTGCTCGGTAGTAACACGCAGCGGTGACGGTACACGCGGACACTGCGCATTATTGTTATACGTGTGTATGTAACGGGCGTTTACCGCGTCTGCGGCGGCGGCGAAGACGCGACGTAAAAGCTTTTAAAGATAATGCGGGCGGGAGAATAACGTCGTGCTGGGAACACCGCCGCCGAGTTCGTTGTTGTTCGGCGGCGGCGGCGGCGGCGGCGCGGAGAAGGAGTCACGAAGGGGAGGCGGCGGGGGGGGGGTAACCATTGTCGGGCGAGAGGTCGGAGAACACTGTGTCTGTCTTGTCCCGGTCGGCGAACGTCGGGGGCGGCCTGTGCGCGCGCGCCGCCGTCCGGTCGGCGCTCCGCGTAGCGCCGTCGGCTGTCCGTCCGGTACGAACGTCGGTCCGGTCCGCGGGCACCGCGAACAGGACCGTATCGTACGGCATCCGATAAGAAAAAAAAAAAAAAACAACAGACGAGGGGAAACGTCCAATCCGAACGGATTATTATGACCGTTTACAATCAAACGCTCACCGTGTAATAATGCGGTTTTTTTTTTTTTTTCGCTACGTCACGAACTATACGCATAACGGATACGTCGCGCGGGTGCAATCGTAACGCCCGCGCGCCCGACGATCACGCCGGGCCGTAACCTTATTGCCCGCACAAACGGCACAGTAATTACAAGACATCGCCGTCCCGCGCCTATATCGTGGCTGTAGGTTTACAATCACGTTGCCGCGGAGCCGTTAAACGAATTCGCGTTTAATAAAAACTGCTTATTATTAACGCACACGTTCAACACGCATTAGTTTCGTTCGAATGCGCTTCAAAAATATCGTTCGGTTCGCTCGACGGAAATCGCTCTCTTTCACTGTGACGTTAATGCAAAACGATTCGTGTAAACGGTAAGTACGTTAATTTTTTCGGGGGGGAGGGGGAGACATCGAATGCGGCGTATTGAATTATAACGTGTATCGCATGAATATATAAATTATTATTTATTCAATGTCCTTTTAATATGAGTTTGATTTTAATAATACTCGAGACGCATAAAAACCCGTACACTAAAACGCAATAATCAATGGGTATTTATTGCGCGCGTATTTTGTACGTGAGTATTTATTTATTTATTTATTTTTTTTTTTTTTTTTTAGGACGCCAATTAAGGCAGTTGTAGCGGTAGTAGTAATCGGCACAATAGTTATAGACCGTTATTGTATTGTAAATTATAACGGTTATTAGGACGGATTTGTCGCTTTGTATTGGTGGTACGCATAGAGCATAACGTGACTTTTAGTGAATTTTAGTCGGAATCTACGGATATTGCAACTGAAAATTCACATTTATTTGAAAATTATTGTTGCCGATATGTTTTTTCGCCGTCGCCGTACGTAAAAAAATATCATATTATAATCAGAGTGCAGTGTTATCCAAACCGAGAAAACCAGCGGGAAACCGGACGACGACGCGTACACTTATACAATAGCCGTATTAGGTACCTACCTAACACTACTACAGTGACCTCCGCTCGTAAAAATCGTACATTTGGACGTCACCGAACCGAATACAGTTGTCGACGCGTCCGGTTCCGTTCACGAAAGTTGTCAACACACGTTTGTGATACGTATATGGTGATAAGTGCGTGTGTAACTAATAATGAAATAAAACAAAAAAATGCCAACTCACTATTTTACACTGTCAGATGAATCTCCGCAGTAAATATGGGTATCAGCAGGCAGCTAGTACTAATAGCACCACAAGGTATCCGGTTATTTTGGCAAATGCAGCGTGGTGAATTTTTCAGGATATCTCGGCGAAAGGATTTTCCAACGAAACGACAAAAACGACGGAAAGAATATGGTTGAACTATTTCGAAGACAGTTTTATTGGAAAGCTGATGAGACGAACATGTCAAATACCAAAATATGAAAATAAATTATTAAATCGCAATAATAATCGCAATCGACTTGAGAAATTACATGTTTTGTTTATCAATCAATGTAAACTATACGAATTAACATTTTTATTTTATTGACAAACTGGCGTTATATTTTACACATTATTATTATTTTTAAATACTACGAGAAATCCCATCACCGAAATATCGATTCTCGTATTGACGCTACAAAATAGCCGATTTTTCTTAACGAAGAAGTCAGTGTCTATATTTTTTTAATATTTACGACCGATTTGCCAATTTATTCAAATTAATTTCTGTTAATCTCTTTTAACCTATTAAAGTTTATCTAGAAATTAAGTACCTGTTGATTTATTTGTTCAACACTAACAATTTTTGATTAGTTTTTCTATTTTACGCTTCAAAAATCGAATAAAATTTGATTATGCAAATTAATATAAATTCAGCTCTAATCGTTAAACAAAATATAAAAACGTACCTCTTTGATAAGAAAATTGTTGACTTCAACATTTTTCACTAAACGGTATAGTGAGTTAGTATATAGTTATCCAATTGTTTATATATCCGTAATTAGTATTCGTGACGATATTTTGATTAACACTCATAGTGGGTGATCGATTTTATTTAAAAAAAAATGAACGTATTTAACGATACTAAAATTTATCGTCACATTTGAAAAATCGTCATTTTGCGTGTAAATCTGAGAGATAGCTATTTTATTTATTTTATATTGCTCATGAGTAGCCGTAAACGTGTAAAAAATCACGTTGTATCTGGAAATTTCTAAACGTTTTGGGGGAAAAAAAACCCTTGTAACCGGACAAATAGATCTCACGAATGGTATACACAACAAATAACACGTTTTCGGATAAGACGTCTAGGATTTTTTATTTGTATTTATTTTTTGTTTGCGACACTTTAGTTTATTGTATCTATATACAATATAGATATAGCTGACGATTACAAACGAGAAATATTGGAAAACGTCGTGACAAAAGTCCCTGACGTTTTGTACACTGCGACCGATGACCGGAAGGATAATAACCATCGACTAGACATCGGATACTACTAGCCCCTTCGGTGGAACAAAACAACATTGTATTACGTCCATCTTGCAAACGATAAACAGTCGTCGTTGTGACGCCTCGGGGTTTCCACGACAATATTTTAAAAAGCCAAGCAACTGAACTGGTGAACGTCGTCATCGTCGGTTTAGCAGAAAACTAAGATAAAAAGCCGTAAAACTAACTCTTGTCAAATACTTGATTGCTTGGAGTGGTTGTAGGTAAATTAATTTTTGTATGAAAACTAACAGCCCTAAATTGGTTCTGCTGGATGCAATGTTACTACGTTGCTCGTTTGTAAGACATACAAACAAATATACTTATGTGTAGCATTCTCTTAAAATTATACATTTATAAAAAGAAACTATGACAATAGGTACGTTTTTACTAGTTTTTTTTATCACCAAGTATAGCTTATGAAGAATTCTGTATAAAATATTCGAACATTTATACGGAACCGACACATTATATTCACAGAAAACTAAAAACTCACCAATTTGTAATATTTCTAAATACATTTAAAACCTCGAAATGTATACAAATGATTTGAACACAGATAATGTTATTGATTTGAATCTGATAACAGGTCAATTTTAAGTCAACAAATGTAAGTTCAATCAAGTCTAATAATTTAGTTTATTTTTAAAAATAAGTAATAATTAAAAAATAATTCTAAGTGAATTACAGTTACTAGTATAGTACTATACTAAGTATAGTCATATCTCTCTCTTGTAGCCAAGGCAACCCAGAAATCAACATAAATATAACCAATGAATTGGCAGTAATTATTCGTGTAAATTCTTTTAGATTGTTAGTAAAACTGTTGAGAATATAAAAATTATTTTCAATTTAAATACCGCAGGGTCAAAAATTCACATGTGTTGAAGTACGATGTGGATAATTTGGAACATTTTTACTAACCTGAAAAGCTCTTTCCAATAGCAATAATAATAAAATAAAGAACTATTTTAGTAAATCTTTCTTAACTATATTCAGAATTTAATATATTAACAAAGCAAAACATCAAAAATAAAGAAAAAAGAAATTAAAAAAAAAAAACTAAAGAAATTCCCGTCAAAATCAAACATTTATAAATTAATATTTAATACGCATGTCTGTGTACCTACGCATTTTATTATTAGAACGCCAGAAGAAATATATATTTAAAAATAAAAAGGGATCTACATGCCTATTCTTCCAGGTAATAAACATTTTATTAAAAAGTATATAAATTATATTTTAATCGCGCATAATTAATATATTATACACGCTGTCTCACGAAGGTATAGCCATTGAATATCTCCGGCTATAATAAAGATAATTAAATTATGTTTTTCTTTACAATTACTCACATGTATGAAGACTACCAATATAAACGATTGCATTCATTTTTTTTTTTTTTTTTACGAAAAAAATTTAAAAAAGGAACGTTCTAGGATAAAAGGGACGGATGCAGCCATTGTTATAGATAATTTAATGTATCCTGTATGCAACAATAAACCATTGCTTCCGAACAAACGATTCTGAGTGGAGTTCAGTTGATAGCGATGCTCCGTCAACAATATATATGCCATTTTATAGTAAAATAATTAAATAGGATTTATATATTTTCTTTAATAATATTTGCTTTACGTTGTAACAATTTTCCCCGTTTTCCTACGTTTTTCCCAATTTTCCCATCCTGGTTTTTTTCACATTTTCCAGGAAATCTCTTGAAAAAATCGAAAATTGACCTCTTTAAAGTACCTCAAAATTGAAATTTTCTTTTAGAAACATTGTTATCATTAAAAGTTGTAGAAACATTTCTGACAGAAAAGTTATGCACAGGAATAAAATATCGTAATATTTTAGTAATATATTTCGTACATTTTCCCGTTTTCTTTTTTCGGTTTTTTAAATTTTATCTTGAGAATCTCTTGAGAAAATCGAAAAATTTACCTCTTTTAAGTACCGCCCTACGCCGATTACCTTTCATAAAAGGTGCTACACGTAGAAACGTGGAAATCCGAACTAGTCTTCTGGTAGTAAAGTTGCGCACAGATAAATAAATAAATAAATAAATAAACATCTTTCTGAAACTATAAGTTTCTTCGCTTCACCCAGAATCTAAAATAATTTTTTATTTTATTATTTTTGGAAAATGTTATGATAGCCATTCTATAGAGTTATTTTTTCGGAAAATTTGAATGTATCACACTTTTACATCCGGTGAATAGTTTCTAATTAATAGCCGCTTTAAATTCTACTAATTCGTGTAAAAACCTATGTTTTCGCGTAATACGGTAAGGTTTAGACAACATCGGTTTTCGCACGGATTAGTAGACTTTAAAACGCTTGTTACTTAGAAAATGCTCATCGTATATAAACGCGCGATACATTGAAATGTTTGAACCAATAAATTCTACAAAATGGCCGTCATACAATTTTGAAAAAATAATAAAATTAATTAATTTTTTTAATTTTAATGAGGATTCGACAAATGCAATAACTTTTTTTCTATTAAATATTTTTAATGAATATATTTTTTTTTAATAATTAGTAGATATGCCTCAGCGCTAAAATATATACATGAACATTTTTTTTTCAGGGTGAGGAGGGCCTGAAATAAAAAATAAAAAATTTTACCATCATTTTTTTTTTAATTTTTGGTGGTTGGAACTTTTGTAAATATATGGTCTTTTATTTTCTACGATTATGGGAATTTTCTTTATTGACAATATTCTTTATAAACATAAATTAATATTATTGATTGATTGATACTACTTAAAACCTATAATATGATAATATTATAGCATGCGATTAACTCATTAAAAAGAAAATTCTTTGTCATGTTTCTTGAGTCCCTGACTAATAACTGATTTAATATTGTAATATTCACATTTGCAAAAAATGTCAAAAAAATGTAAAAAATAAAAGACCATACCTTAACAAAAGTTTCAATTACCAAAAATTATCCAAAAATCTATTTTACAAAATGGCTATTTTGAATTTTGTTAAACTTAAATTAAAAAATATAAAATTTTAAAAATTTAATTTTAGTGCACCTCTCCCTAAAATAAACAGTATATTAACTGTAGCGCAGAGGCATACTAATTATTAAATTAAAAACATATCAAAACTATTCAATAGAAAAAAAGTTATTACATTTGTTGAATCCTCGTGAGACACTCTGTAAAATATGTAATTTTTTTTTTTTTTTGAAATACTTTAATTTATTATTATGTAATATTAAAACGCAGTACCCAATAAGTATTAAAATACGTTTTTTCAATTGTTTAATATAAACTTGTTTTCTTGTACCTAATGACTATATTGTGATCAACAAAATTTTGAAACACTTGTTATCTATTCCGCTTTTTCGAAAAACTTAAGATAAAACAGTTTTATTGTGGTTGAAAGTTTGTAACTACTACACACTATTGATTTTCAAATAGCAAACTATTTTATAAATAAAAGAAATTTTACTTTTAATATATTTTGGTGTTGAAAATTTTAATTTCCATAAACCCGTTGAATGTGCTCCTTTTAAGTCTGTTGTTTTGTTTATAGGGTGTAAGTAGTGAAGCACCCGTATGTGCTGGACTACTTTCTGTTATCCACAAATTAAAAATCGAAATATCTCGTCAACATCTTCTTATTCTTCTTCAGTAGCTTAATAGGCCACGAACGACTTTTATTATCACTAGCAATTTAGTTCTCCGTCTCTATCTGTCCTACGCGCAGTCAATAACTGCATTCCCTTCTACCATTTTCATGTTGTATTCCACAGTGTCGTTCCGTGACATATTTCGTCTACCGAGCGGTCGTTTTTTGTTTACTCGTTCCGTCAAAACATTCTTCAATACATCCCTATCCGATCTCTATACACGTCCCGAGCAATCTCATCGTTTATCCCTTACTTCAGTGAGTATATCGACATTTCCATAATATAAGTAATTCAACTCCACAATCAGCGGCCGTGGGACTAAATTTTAATGCTATAGAAGTAACAGTTATATTTTTTTGCGAAACGTGTCGCGTTCGCGTTGGTTTGACGACAACCGAGTAATCGGAAACCGCCCGACTATTATGTATACAAACGCTCTTTGGATTAATTCGGTTTTTTTTTTTTTTTTTTTTTTGTAATCTCGTCAGACGTATAAAATCATGCCCGGAAATTGTTCTGTTAATAATTCGCAGTAGCGTCTGACGAGAAAAAGAGGCTCGTATTTTTTCCCCGTCACTCGACATCACTTAAATTACCAATTCATTCCGATCCGCGCGCGAATTATTCGGAGCACTCCGCGGTTTTGCCGGGCCCGTCCTATTTCTTCAGGGACGACGTAGAATATTAATCGTCGGCCATATTGTACATTGTTTTTACGGGAACCGCACTGTATATAATTTACAAAACATATATTAGTCAGTACGCGCTTTGATTATTCGCGTCTCCTCGTAAGACAATATGCCCCCATCCCCCAAACTGCCGTTAATTCGTTTTGAACTGCGACCGTGATACCTGCGCGTATCGATAATTTACACTTTCGCGGAGTTATTCCGTCAGAACCCGGCGATAAAGAAACGCGTAATGTAATAACGGCTATAATTAATATCACTGTTATCGCTGTTATAATATTATAGACACTTAATGACAATCACGATACGCGGCTGATTAATGATAAAATTTGATGAACGCAGTTTTTGCCAAGTCTACGGAGTTTTATACCGTTTTAAAATATTTGGCGAAAACGTGGTAGAACGTACGGTTGAAATAGAGATAGTCACAAATAACGTTTGGAGAAGAGAATATGTTAAAGGCCGAAAAAATTATTGACTGGACATGCGTGAAAAAGCCAAAACTCATATCTACTACGAGCAGTGTAAAGACCTTTGGAAAGGTCGAGGATGCGATGAGAAAACGTAGTAACAAAATACGTCGAAGGTTTAGTAAGCGGACCTAATTGGAAGATTTTAGCGATTAATAGAAATGGATCCGGGGAATTGACCGTGACAAAAACGACCTTGGAAACCGAATAAACCCAAATAATAACGGGTTAGAGTTTATAAATCGATCGTACTTAAAAACGACTACCAAAATACGGTAAATAATCGACTTGTACGCACTGTTTTCATATTGTAATATTGTGCAATAGGTATAGCTATATCGCAGTGATACTGTATAAGTGTGAGGAGGTTTTATAATTTTAAGTTTTGACGAGGCTAATCGGGTAAAAATATGTAAACAAACCGAAAAACGTTATTAATATTATACGCCGTCGTAATGTTCGTCGGAGCAGGAAGTTTTCAGGAAACGCGCTCGTTAGTCACATACGTCTTTTAAAAGCTAACCGTGCACAACCTCCACGCACACTCTTCCACGGTGGGTACATACCGGCTGGAAAGGGTCTCTAGTGCCGGAAACGGTCTCTTAAAAACGTCCGTCTAATAGAGAAGTGCGCTGCACCGAGAGAATAATTAATGTGTATCGCAAAAACTTCGGGATTAAAATTGTACGGGGGCACGCGCCCGGGTTTTGATCAAGTTTGTAAAACGAAGACGTATTATACATATTGTAATATTATTATATATAGACGTCGCTTCGTCGAAAACTTGGGTTCTTATGTGTGTAACAGTATATAATATTATATGCAATATACACGCATCAACTTGACACGTCGCGGGGCAGGTTTACGTATTATAAGTTGTCCGGGAATAAAATAGTGTGCAGTATAGTCAATATTTAAATTTAAAGGTGAACGCGCGTCGTTTCGACATTGTGACCGTAGTTTTCTGTTCCGTTTTCGGTAAATTTAATTTACAAGTAGTAATGTATTTTCGTACTCTGCACGCGTGTACTGCTATAGTAGTTATGTCGCCACGAGGAGATAGCCGCCGGGGCTGAGGTCGATACGCCAGTATGCTTTTCATCTTTTCGGAGGTAAACCGTATCTCGGTTTCAAGAAAGGTCCACCGTGGAGACGAACCTAGTCCCGAGTCTGTAAAAGGACATTTCTATTCATAATACGAGTCCTACCGTATGTATCTTAATTATTTCTGTTCGAGTCCATTACTATTTCGTCGATTACTTTTGCTTTTTTTTCAAACTCTGTTATTTTCTGTTTTGAAAATATTATTCCTCTATTGTTATGCGGTTCGGACATGATTGTCAGTACATCAATCGAATAATAAACGTTTGAACGCTGTATTTGTAACAATTCCATTTCTCATGAAATGATTCACTTATATTTGTTTACACATTTATTGTTGCTTTATACTCGGCCTAAACACTCGGAGAATATGGACTATCGCCTCCCAGTATCGTCTTGATTATTAATATATATTTTCAAAACCATAATTACAATTTTAAAACTACACGGATCTTATCGTCTGGAAGTATTATTGACACAATACGTTTTCAAGAAAACACTGATCAACTCCATTTGAACTTAGAAAATGAGGTACCTAAATTTAAATATTATTTTAAACGTTTGGTCTTTTATGGCGTTCGATCTAGAATATAATATATTTTTCACGGATTTAAAATTACTTGACAAATTTTAGATTTTGGACTCGGTTTAACGAACGATAAATTATTTGCGATTTAGCTTGCGTGTCGGCTATCGGTTTGTAACATTAAATATCGTACAAAATATATTATAATATGAATATGGTATGCATTTTGTTAAAATATTTTAAATTTTTGTTCACGTTTTACATTCGGTTAACCGAATGCTGGAAACAAAAATAATAACATAATATGATGTGTCGTAATAAATTTGTGAACAAAAGTAATTTTTTAGGATAGTCTTTTACATATTATTATTATGATGTGTCTCTTGGGCATCAAAGGCGTTCAAGGCCAACACTGTGGTAATTTCAGATATTTTATGGCAATATTTTTTTTCCACAATAAAATAAAAAGCAATGGCTGTGTCAAAAAACTGTGTTTGTTTTTACGTTATGTACTTATCTATACTGTACATTTATGGATTTATATCATACGTTTACGGAACCTACGTGTTTCAAAATCCATTGGTATAAAAGCGATTTTGAGCTTAATGTTACTGTCACATTTGTCGCCGTTAACAGGGTGATTTTTTTTTTTTTTTTAATACGATCCAATGGTTATCTACGAAAATTTTTAGAAAGATTTATTTTGATTTTTTCAATCATTATTTTTAAAAATCAAATTTACAATATTTTCAACCGTATGCCTTTTTCTATCTTTTTATATCAATATAAATAATAAACTTTTGATTTTTAAATGAATACATCCTCCTTTTAAAACAAAATTCAAAAAAAAAAACAAATAACATTTGTCTACAGAGTTTACCGTGCGTAGTCAAATATTATATACGCTGTTCATGAGTTGTAATTTTGTTGCATTTTAAAATTTAGGAGGAAATTTAAAACCGGACGAGTATAGGAAAGGGCCACTCCCAATAAAAAAGAGATGGGAATATGATTTCGTTCTTCGAATCTGTATTGAACAGAGTAAAGGGAGTCGCTGTTTTAAAATCAAAAGTTTATATCGATTTGAGATATAAGAAATACGGATGAAAATTCGAAAAAGTGTTAGGATAAAGTTTAAACGATTCCATAACGATTGAACGATTTAAATTTACTTGAAATCCTCCGAGACTATCGTCTAATCATATAATAATAATAATAAAAAAAAAAAATCCCATTGTATAGCGACATTATATTAAATTATTTGGAAAACTTCCGGCGTGTCTACAGCTAAAAACGTGTCAGTTTATTGTCCCCGAGTCTTATAGTAATATTATTTCGTCTTTTAGCGAAAACACTGAAAACATTAGTGGATAGTAATAATGACGTTAAAATAATAATATTAATAATACAATATGCATGCAACAACAACTCTAAACAACTAATTTGATCCATTGTCCACGCTTAAAGACTTAAATTAAAGGTGCAGGTGCTTTTTCCGGTATTAACAATGTCGTTGCTTAAATTACTTTTACTCGGTTCAACTAGGTACTCGTTTTGAATTTGTGCGATACGACAACGGCGATGTAAATTTTCCCGTTTCTCTGCGTTGCACACTTTTTTGTCAATATACATACTTTGTCGGTACACATACTCTGGCATTGTAAATTTTTCATTATTATTATATTTTCTATAGACATTCGTATACAGCCCTCTACTCGAACGATCCCTCCGCAGTTAAATTTTTAAACGGACATTGTGTTGTGTTATTGACGCATGAAAAAAAAAAAATAAATAAATAAACTATAATATTGTCTCGGTATAATGTTTACACCTGATTGATATTGATCAAATTATCTCAACGCGTACGACAAACAAGGAATCATGAACGACTTCAAACTAATAATAAACAAACCATATTATTGCGATTATCTTTCCGTATATTCGTGATACATTTACTTACAAATAAAACGCGAGCACACGATATAAAATATAAAAATGTTCCGTTTTATTCTTTTTTCCTTTTAAATCTGATTTATTTAATATGGTATTTTACATGTTCGCGTTATATGAATATGATTAAAATATCGTTAGCGTATAGCGATGAAATATTTTTTTATCGTAAGATGAAAATTGCACAGCAATATTATATCGTCTCTCAAACTATAATACACGAGTATAATACGCAGCGCGTATTAATCAAATATCTCAAATGGTAACACAACAAATATATATTTTAGTCAGATGGGATCAGATTAATGCAGATGGATTTTTGTAAGAAGACACAAACGATACGGGGGATATCAACAAATACTCATTTTGAATCGAATAAAAAATTCTAACTCATATGGCGCACGCATGCGCAATAAAATTTATAAATATTTCAATGGAAACCTTTACGTATAGCACCAGACTGAAGTAGTACAGTGTTCGTTGTATCCCGTAAAATGGCCTGTTATTTAATCTTTTATAGTAAAAAATATGATTTTTTTTTTTTTAATTTTTTAAAACATTTAAAACCCTCGATAATATGTTTTTATTATGATTATCTTTACTAATGGTATGTTCCCCATAAAACAGTACTCAAATATTTCTTTATTGATGTCCCCCATTTAGAAAGTCACATCGTATACGGAAAGTCACAATTGAATCGAAATGTTTGTCTTAGCATTTCTGATCTTTTGTGATCCCTTAAGAAAAAAAATAAAAAAAAACAAGTTCGTTTGGATGAAATATACTGTGTTTCAACGGTACTATTATTTAATGACATTCGTTCCATTCGCAATAAAATTAATGTTTTTGAGGTTCAAAAATTATTGGAATATTATAAAACATCTCTAGTATCGCAGTTCACAACTTGCCTTTTTTACTCTTCTAATTAAGATTATCCGATCTAATATTCAAACTTTAGAAGTTTAGATCGTTAATATTGTGAATACTCTTAGCAAAGATGTTTTGCTAAAAAACCAACAACTCTACTGTTCACAAAACAAGTGCATAACTATACAATAAATTATTGGAAATATCCAAAGCCGCGTTATGTTCTTTTCGAGTTAATCGAGCATACGACCCAATATATCCTCGCGCAACTTGCGTGGTCCGTTCACACCGACTGATGTCTGATCGGGTGTTTCAATCATTACAGCGTATTTATTTTGTTTGAAATTGACGGCTAAATTTCCTTAGCCATCAATTTCCAAAGTCATCCGTATACCCGATGACTGCAAACGATAGTCAGTAGCGATATCTTTAATCTTAACACAATTATTTAGATAGGTATATATTTTTATCTTGTGTCCTATCTATACGAACGAGAAATATATTATCAGAGATAAATAATTGAGTTATCTCGATTAATTTGTGTAAATAATAATTTGTACGTTTATTAGAATAATAATAAATTCATTGAGTAACGTGTAATTAATGGTAATTCAACATTTTTTTCGATCTAAATATGTATACCGAATGCGGTACAATTTTCACTACTCCAGACACTTAGTTTCACGATACGTAGTGAATAAAACCGAAATTTTCTTCGGTAACAAAAGTTACCGATTATTCACGACTATATACGGACCGCTGTTACGTATCTTTTATCTTCGTCCGGATAACTAGGATTCCGGGGATCGTCTCAGTTATCTCGATATTTTACAATTTACCATTGTACGACAATAGCGATAACCGTCGGGCCACACGGTGCCGGGCTCCGCGATACATTTCGGTCGCGGAAGGTTCGGCGGGGCGTTCGTTATAGAATTCAAGCGATTCCCATCGCGCCGGACGGACGTATCTACTGAATTTCAATTACGATTCAACGTTTAATAATAATTTCCATTTTCATTATACTTCATATTCGCCGCGTCGTCTCCGCGACATCATTTAGACATTCCTGGGCGATTGGCAAAATATCGACAGGCCCCTTGGTTTTTACACGGATACCTATATTGTGTGGTGTGCGCGCGCGCGTGTGTATACATATATATTTATACCGTTCATTCGGGAATGCGTGTCGCCACCGCGGCAATAACGCGTTCAAGCCGTTCGAGATGCGATGGTATTTATAGACGCGGTTCGGAATTTGACAAAAACGAACCATATTATATTATTATATATATATATGAACCTACACAAGGCGATATTTCAACCGGATGTATATTTTTTTTTTTTTTCGGATATTACGACGAATTTACGAAATGCGTTTATTTTTTATTTTATTTTATTTTTTTCCCAAGACAATACATGTTTTTAATTAATCGTACGGAACCGTCATCGGGTACGGCGATCACGGCGCAATCAATTTCGGGAATCCGTGAATACGTATTTTTACGCGGGACAGATATTATTTGTTATTCCGGTCTCCGCCGTCCAACCAATCGAGACGAGCGCCTGGTTTACGGAGGTGTTTATTTATTTGTATTACCGTGTCCGATTGTTTAGTACTGGCGAAACGGTTACCGTTATCGTATCACGGTCGCCGGACCGCGATTGAAAAATAACTCGCCATCGCGGTAACGCGACTTTTGCGGTTCTGTTTCCTTTGTCTTCCGTCGCTATAATATGATTATTACGGCGTGGTTATGGTTTTGTTTTCGCGTGTCGGAAATCACGCGAGAAACACACAAGATTTGAACTGTCTAAACATTTCGCGTGGTTGACCACACCCCGCTCACGGCCGTGGCTGCGGTACGCTATGAAAACGTGCCACGAAACGGACGTGTCCCGAAACCGTAACTAACCGCACGGTGCTAAACTTGCGGATAAACGCCAGCAATTCGTATAGAGAAACTGTAAATGTGACACATTTTTTCGACGTATGCCGATTTGGCAGCGGCATATTCGGCGATAAAGACAAACGTCCGTTGCACGTTGAAAATCATTCCCGTTGGTTAATTTAAGGTAAAATAACATATAATTTAACACAATATTACGCATGGCCACCTGTGTATGGTATTGAGGTGTTTAAAACAATCTGGTAATGCCATAATATTGTTCACAATTAGTTTTCGTTACTGAATTAATGTTTTTGATTTTCCAATCGAAAACCGAATTGTCGTACATGGGTCGCAGTAACGGATGGCCAACAGATACTGTTTTATTGAAATTTGGTGACGTTCTTTTGTCGCTTCATCATGGCGAATATTCGATAGCCAAATAGGCAAAAAAAAAAAATGGAATATTTTACTAAAGTAATATTTACTGTATAGACCCTTTAGATCCCCTTACGTTGTGATATTTATTGTTATTATTTATTATTTTTCATTTTTGACTAACCGTTCTTTACAATCTTTGTGCGCGGTTTCAATACTGCGCAACAGTCACTGTTTTCGGGAAAGATTCGACAAAGGTCCGCACGTCGTATAGAAAATCGAAAATACTCCAAAGAATTCGAACACGTCTAAGCACAATAAGAATATATCGATCTATGTTTTGCATCGTTACAGAAACGTCGGCGACGCGTCTCTCAACGAACCGACGTTACGAACAAACGGATATTAGAACATTGCGTTATCGCGGCGGACGCAGCCGTCCTCGTCCGAAAAAAGAAATCACGCGCGGCCAGTACGGGGTGATCGAACCCGAGTCCCGGCGGGCCGGACGGTTTCTCCGTCCGCCGACCAGACGTCCCGGGCGCGCGCAACGCCGGGGCTCCGCGTCAAACAGTCTGTTATTGTCAACGCCCGCCGGCTGGCCAACGGCGCGACCGTATCGCGAATCGCGCGTTGTTATTTCCCGTACCGACGCGGCCGACGCGAGAAAACGTTCGCCGTGGCGCGGCGCGTGCGTTTTCGGCTACGTGGCCCGCGAGAAGCCCCAGACCCGGCGGGACCCTTGACACGGCCGGCGCGCGGATCGGCGGCTCGGGGAGTTCAAACGATTTCCTGTTTGCGTTCGTCGCGCGACTTACAATAACGCAATACGTGCACGGTTAAACGCACATCAGACGAAACACTTCGTTTCGCGAGCATAAACGTACACACGCACCGTTGAGACTGCGGATGAATAACGGCGCGAACCCGCGGGTTATCCGTCGATCGCCGTAAACTTTTCGATGCGAATTGAAACCTGCAATAGGTGGGTGCCACGTAGCCGCACTGTGTGTACCATCCCTCCGTCACTTCGGGTTTTAATTAAAAAACAAGTCCGCGCTGTGCGTTTCGGTTACAAAGTGTGCGCGGCGAATAGCTCGACGAGCGCGATACCGAATATTGACAGTGCGAGTATATTTATGCTCGGGAGGGGATATGCGACGGCCACGCGTCAAGTGTCGGCGCAATCGAAATTTCCGTTCGTCAAAATAAATATACGCGAATATACGAGATTCCATTATGCGTAGTCCAACGTGTCGGTATGGAATTGTTGTTATCGGATAACAACGATCGAAAGATAAACTTGTAAATAATCAAATTCAAGATTTAGATATTAAGTAAGTACAATTTATTTCGTCACACTTTAGTCGCGTTTTATATTTAATTTCCACTACGGCGGAAAATTAAATTATTCATATTTTTTACCTTTGAAATCTTATATAAAAAAAAAAAAAAGAGAGTTTTTTTTTGTACGTTTGTTTTATTTTTATTCACGGGAAATCGGTAAAATATGAATTTATTGTTAACGGTTAAACAAAATTTAAATTGCTCGCTAATTAAATCTTATCCAATAAAATAATACAATTAAATGCCTCTGTTTTGAGTTAAAATTTGGAAATACTTAATACGTCGAATAATTTAATTTATATATCTACTCAAGACTCATCGTTAAATCATTGCTAACGTAAAAAGATTCTGAGCGGATTTCGTTTAAACATTTCTTTCATACAAATCACATAGAAATAAATATTAACTGATAAATTGTATAGGTAGTAAAACAGTAACGCCGCCTGAATTACCGCCACCGACACCACAATCGCAACCGCGGCTATGCTTTTTTCGCGCCGCACTGCGTCGCTTTACGCGAAATTCTATAATTCAGAAATTTTAAATGAATAGATCAAAAGTCACTAGAATATTTTGAAAGTTGTACTATTTTGTTAAAAGGTTAATAAAAGTAAAAAATACGCGAATCATGACAAATATTGAAATCTGAAATTAATAAAACCGTACATTTTCCGGTTTTTTCTATGTTTTTTTTCCACGTTTTCCAAATTGCCGGAAAACTGCATGAAAAACAAAAACGAATATTGCATTCTCAATGCACTAACTAGATCACATTCCTTATCACTTTTTGATCGGTGCAAGATTTCTAGTAGACAAGTTGTTTACAGAATGTAAACAAAATTAAAATCACGTTTTATAGTAAAACTAATGCATTCCTCGCGTTAAGGTCAGAGTTCAAAAAAAAATAAAAAAAAAAAAAAATGTATAATTTGAAAAACTTAAGTACCTAGGTATAAATAAGTCCTTTTATTCCCAACATGCTTATGACTAGCCCATTGAAACGGCAGCGTATAATCGAATTTTGAAGTTTGACCAACAACTATATAGCATTTCAAACGTCTGTATCGACAAATTATTCCTAAAATTCGATAAAACAAATTTCCCTTACATTTAAACTCAGTGCGGTGTGGCTATTAACCGGAACGCGCTACGTCAACTGAAATTGGAGTATCGTGTGTCTATAGAATCTGCGTTTTTTACTTCAAAAGAATATTATATCTATAGATTTGTTTTTTCTCTTTCGTACTTCATGAATATTAAAGGTGTTTTAAATTCAAACCGAAATGGACCGCGGACGACGTTGCCGCTTAAGTAAGTCGCGGTCTAAAAAGTATTTCGGCTAATGAACCTAGCGCAGGCTCCTTATTTCCATCTCGGTAGTTTTCGTGCGCATTATTGTTATTATCGTCAACTTTTTTTTTTTTTGTTTCTAGTGTATCTACTAAACAGAAGACGTCTGAATACGAAAAAAAAGAAGTTACTACGACGTTCATAGCAACATTAATCTTCAAAACTTCTGTCAGATTTCTTATCAGAATCTGACCTATTGCCGCTACCACTGTTAAAATCATCTCAGCTACAAGATCCTATAAACGATTTTACGTTGAACAAAATGTAGTGTGCAGACAATCAACGGCATTCAAGAGTTCGGGACAGACACACCATCTGTCCAAAATTTCGAATGGCTTTTGTCATTTCACCTGTATCGTTCGACGAACATGTCGTATTTTTCAATAGTTATGTACCTATCACAATGATCGCCGACGTTACAATACATCTCTATTGCTGCACTGTATTTCAAAGTCATTGAACATTATTTGAATCTTTACTGAATGTGATCTACGTAAAGGATTTTCCAATAGAAATTCCTTTACTAACCACCCTTATAAGTAAGCCCTCCTTTTCCATGCTTAACTAGGCCTCATTAGTTTTCTTCTCTTTATTCTACAGATTTTAATTATGACGTATCCTCCAATACCCAGTGTCAGAGTCAAAACTGGCCTATAAATTATCCTTCTTGATATTTTTCACTCAAAAACTGCAAGTCTTGTTTCTTCAATTTTTTTCTGAGACCGTTTTTTAGAATAATTTAACACAATTGACCGTATCAGGATAATATAAAATAATATAATGTTTAGTTTTTAATATGAAACTTTTGAGCCATACAATCTATTTAGGCCATAATCACATCTATTTTTCATTTTTATTTTTGTGTTTATCTCCATCTCCATCTTAATCTTGTTAATCTTGTGTCATTAGAGATTCTTGGTATTTAAAATATAGAACTCTTTTAAACTCACGGTGCACCAATTCTATGAATTCTCTACTTCTACGTCAAATTGTACACATACTCTGTTTTTTTGTCATTGATTATCAGACCACACTTGCTACACTTATTCATTGTCTATAATATTTTTTTTTTACAATTTCTAAATTATTTAGCGTTTAGTCCGTACACACACAATTCCCCGAATATAACGATTAGGCCTGTGGTTTAGAGCTGAATCATTAGAAAGTGTCGTCCGATCTTAGATTTCAAAATCTGATTGAACGTTATATAACTTGCAACGCTGAAACTAAAGTTATTGATGTCCACCCTACCAGATTAAAGTAATATAGTATATTATAATTTGTCACTTAGATCGTAAGTGCTGTTTTTATTATTTTTCAAAACACCATAGATATGTTCTCTGTATTTTTTTTTTTAAAGTTAATTTTTTATAAAAACAGTTTGAAATCTAAGAAGAATTATTAATAACACCGAAAAAAACACTGTATCTTTTAAGGTACAAGGTAAATAATTTAAAGCATTTTTAATAACCGAAAAATCGTTTCAGAAAAAAAAATTTATATCTTAGTAAAACCCTACTTCTTTGCTACCCAAATAACCTGAAAACCTGAAAATAACCTGAAAAAAATTATAATCGCGTGTTAACTTAAATGAAATAAAAACAATATAAAATGTGTTTCAAAGCAATTAGAGTCGAAACACTGAATGAATAAAAAGAAAAAAAACCAGAGCATTTAAGACATGTGAATGCAATGCAAATTTAATACACACGTTTTATTGGATCGAAGAAATACAATTGAGAAATGATTACTTTCGTGTTTTCATTGAAACGAAAAAATATAGAAAACGTTTTGTTTTTTTTTTTTTTTTTTTAAAGAATTGTTCGTTTTTCACGACAGAACGTTTTCAAGTTCATTCGTGACATAAATAAAATATGAATAAATGAATAATTTTTTATTTTCGTTAGAAAAAATCGCAAAAAAAAAAATAAATATATTATAGGTACCTAGGAAAAAATGCAGCAAAATGCCCAAACCAATTATTCCGAAAATAATCGTTTTCGTTTTCAATACGGTAAAGGTTACCTAAAACGTTAAATTAAATTATTACATACCATTATTTACATTATTGCATATTTGACCTGGAACAGTGAAACCATTCAACGTGAAACCAGAGAGAAAATATTTAATAACATTGGAATTTTACTTATATGCCATTATTCATAATATTATAGTTTATAATATACCTACCTACGGTATGGTACGGTAAAAGCACTATGCAAATGTAATTTTGACTCGATTCATAGGTTTAATATGTTAGCTTCATCAATATGTTATATCATATTAAAAACAATTAGGTTTAAAAAAAAAAAAAAAAAAATCCAATACAATATTGTGTATAACAAGAAAATAAATTTTAATTTAAAACGCCTGTAAAACATGTACACAAACTATAGGTATATAATACCTACTAATGAAAGTCATTCTGCACGAATTCATGAGTAGTACGCAAAATGTTTATGATTTTTTTTTATAATAACTTTTGTCAACCTTCGAATTTCAAACGAGTGTTTTCAGGGAGAGTAGCGGAGAAAAGATTTTATAAGCAGGGTCATTCATGGTAGGGGGGAGGGGACAACGGGCCATTTTTCCATTTTGCTTAATTTGTGCAAATAAGTTTACGGATCCCAATCTTGAAATTGAAATGTATAGGATATGATACATTAGGCAAATAACGAGCTGCTTACGTAGTGATACAGTCGTGCACTGTGCACTCCTGTAAAGGAAACCAGTTTTTAGACTGGCTTACTTTCCAAGGAGAGAAATGATTCGGAGACGTTGATGAGAAGATAATAAACTTTTATCTATATTATAAAATACAGGAATTTAGGAAATAGGGAATGTCTGCCGGCTGTCTGAAAAAATCAACAAGGTGGTCAACAAAGAGTACCGCTTTGTCATAATTGGTGATAGCTCAACAAATGTCTGATTTTTTTAAAAGATAATAGTACTTAAATACTTGGAAGCTACGGAGAATTTTCCTCTTCGTATATAGAAGTAGCAGTTTTTGATAGAAAGGGCATTTATCGAATGATTAGTTGTGGAGTACTACCAGAATTTTTTTTTTTTTTTTTTTGATTTTATTGTCCATATTATTCTTAACGTTTTGGTCGGACAAGAGTCTGATTCATTACTAGATTGGTCTAACACGACACTAAATACATTTTAGGATACGAACAAATAATGGGGTTGGGACAGATTAAGGAAGAATATGTTGTGGGGAGCCAAGCAGCTGACTGAATGTAACCGGAAAAAGTATTAATGGTTTTTTTTCAATTTCATCAGGTGGCTTTAGATTAGATACTTTATATAACTTTTTATTTATATAACTTTATTCAAATAGTATTTAAAGTTTTTTCAGTAAATTTCCCCACTAGTAAGAGAACAGCGGTTTGGGTTTGTTAGGGCATTAACATAACGTGAAAGAAGAACTGGAGAATAATTGGAACAGAGGTCAACGAGATAACATGTATTTATACAGGTGGTTTGGAGTATTATTGCATACAAATATATCTAACATTATGTCTGCACGTATTATTTCGGGGTTGGCCTTTACGTTGAGTTAGGGGAGTAATTACTGAGTACGTTTTGTTAGCCGGAGCTACGTTTAAGGAAAAATATGATGCAAATAAGAACTGATTAAATTTAAAATATCAGTCTTCTTGTAAATCCCCGTAGATAATCGCCGGATCGTAGCATATAACTTTCCACTATGAATTTTATTATGTGGGGTGCACCAAAACAAATTTCTCTCTATATAAATTCTCTTTTATTATTATTATTATTATAATATTAAGTATCCACACACGTCATTTAAATGCTGTGTGTGTGATATTAAATATATGTTGCAATATGTTGCTTTTCTTAGACGTAGTTCCATATCGTTTTTTTCTCCTCCTCCCTCTCCGCCGATTATTTTATTTGAAAATAGAACTTAACGTATTCTTCTTTTTGTATATGGATAATAAATTCTCGGTATATGACCAACTCCAATATATCTATACTACGATATATTGTATCATCCCTTTTTTATCGTTACCTACGTATATATATTTTTTCACTTTTTTGCTTTTATCAATATCTGAGCGGTATTGAAAACTTTTTTTTTTTTGTAAGCAATCATTTTCGATTGAAGCTATACTAAGCACAACACATTTTTTTTTTTTTCAGATACCTAATGTATACACGCAACTCGCCTACCTTAAATCTCTAATATTTATAAATTTAATATGCTGTTCACTTATAATATATTATTCTTTACTTTTTCATTTTCAATACTAAAAAAAAAAAAAAGAAAAATATATTACAGTATCTAAACATCGTTATTATTTTACTTTTAAATTGTTTTTGTGTTGTATTTTAAATTTGGAGCGTACAAGAGATCTATTGGTTTTATTATGATGTGTACTTTTTTTGTAAATTTAGTTTTTTTTTTTGTTTGTGCTACATTTCTACTGAAAATCTTGCTCCGACGTATCAAGTGTAGCATTTTTTCTGAAAGGAAATTTTATCTATTTAGTGTGATAGCACGTCATTATTTGATTTTCGAAGGAGCTTTTATAATAATTTGGAAAATAATTTTATTTTAAATTTTTTACCACTTTTGATCAAAAAACAACAAATAACCGTTTTCGTTGCATATTGGATTTAATTGCTTACTAAGTAAGTCATTTTTTGATCTTCTCTGTAGTTTTTTAATAATTAGGAATACCAGAAAAAAGCGTAAAATAAAAATTGATAAATTTACGGCGTTACGATTTCATTATTTTAAATTTGTACGCATTATGTTTTTTATCATAAATATTTCTCTAACAAAAAACAACTAAAGATCTATTGAGTTAAATTTTTAATCTTGTTGGTGAGTAAGAGAGACGTTTATTTTGTTTCGCTCGAAGTTTTTTTTAAATAATTGAGCTAAACCGAACAAAAAAGTAACAGACATTTTTTTACGAAAGAAATGTTTTTATTATATTTGATTTTATTTGTTGTTTTAATTTACTTTAAAATATAAATATAATACAAATATTCATGGAGACTTGAATTTTTAATAGAACCTATGTTATATATGACTTATGTTTTATTTTTCTGGATGTCACACAATTTTCAAAATATTTGAGCTATTTTGAGTTACGTTTAAATATTTTAATTTTGTGAATTTTTTAAGAAATTTCTATTCGGTAGATACTCAGTAGATGAAATTGTTAAACTGAACAGAAATGTTTGACAATTCGGCAGAAGATCCAATACAAGTAATACTTAGAAGTTATAAAAAAAAAATTGAGTGTTAAGTAGTATTTCATTTTGTTATAAGAATTCCAATATCTAATTTAGACGAAAATCGTTAATATTACGGTCTTTCAAAACATGACGGTTAACAGAATTTCACTCTAAATCATTTTTTTTTTATTTGGCAATAATTGTATATTAACTTATAGATATAAATTAAATAACTTTATACATTCTAACTTCAAACAAATGGTACATCCTTCTTTATTATTAGCTATTTTTTTTTTTTTTTTAACATTTTATTTTAGGTTTTAGTCAAATGGTAATGAGTAAAATGTATATATTTTAAAATCAGAATTATATTGTAACAACTGTGTAGTCGAAAAATTCGTTCGAAACCAAAGGAAACCGAACAAATAAGACGAAGAATTCGGTTTGAAAAGAGGATATCGCCGAAAAATTAACGGAATATAATCTCCGAATTATTGGTTTAATCTTTTTTGGTGAACAAAAAATATTCAGAAAGTAATACTGTTGAAAACGCTCTAAACAATACCCGGTCCGCACATTTCTTAGTTTACTTACTGTGTAGGTTTTCGCGATCAATACTACTCAGGTTTTATTTAAACTATTTAAGATAATATTATTATTATTGTGAAATGTAATATGGTGAGAGTAAATTGCGAAACCGTCATCGTGTGTAATTCGCTTGAGAACTTTCGACGAACGGAACGCGCATAGAGTTATTGACGTTTTTTCTCGTGCGCGCGTGTAATTTTTGGAGAATCCGATACATCGGCACTCGAAATCCTGCAGTGTTTTCACCGAATATTCGATTTCCAAACATTTCATAGGTTAAAAATTCAATATTTGAAAATATGCGCTTATTTTCGGTAAATAAACTACTAAAAATTAAAAATGTCATTCATCATAAGTTCCATTCAGTAGTAAACATTTTTTTTAATTCCGATTTTCCAACAAACCGTCAACAATATTAGGCGAATAATTTGCAAATTTATTTTCAGGAGAAATGCAATTTCGACGTTATTAAAACAAACTCGTATCGTGCGGAATTCATTTTACAACACAGGGTACGTAGTATTTATTAAGTTGGATATTTTTTACGCAGAAATTCGTCATGAAAATTATATTGTTAAACGAATCACAATTATATGTACCTACCTAAAATATTTCCTGTCCCTGTCACAAGATTAGGCGTTCCGGGCTAATAACAATTAAAATCGACAACCGTTAATGTTAAAACGATATTATTGTATTTCCAGGGTCTTTGTCGGCCACGTAGGCTCGACACGGATTCCCCAGACCTTCAAAACTATTGACGTTTGGGGCCAGCCAAAAGTCTATGATTAAAAATCTACCACCGTCAAACGTCCGGTCGTCCGAAAAATCGAGATTTTCAGAAATGTTACCGGATTATGTTTGTCAAATGTTTTTTTTTTCCGCCGGACTTTGCCACGCAATGGCGATCTTCAGTAGGGATTTATACGAATCCTGCCAAAGCGTTACCTTCCATTTCCATCGCCCTCAAAATCGTTCTATTAGCAGTCGAACGTTGCACAATTAATAATATATGCTCGTCTTCGGGAAAACGTAATTTTTAACGGGTGCTTATTTTTCCAAACGAACAACTTAATAAATATTCACCGGAAAACAACCAACTGGTTTGTTCTAAGACTTTGTGTATATTGAAGTATACGTTCATATATCATCAGGTATTGTAAAAATTGTAATGGCAGAAAGGATTTCCGGGGTATTGATAATTATGGAATTTTCATTTTCACAATATGATTTTTTTTTTTTTTTTTTAGGCAGTCTGCGATAGACCTAGAGACTTTTATTTCATCTGTTCGATTTATTGTTAAAAGTTTTGCTATTCAGACTTTTCGTAGACATTTGCAAACAAATAACAAACCGCGTCCGAAAAATCGTCGGATACGTCGGTTTTTCGCATTACTTTAAAATTATAAATCACAAACGACCCAAATTGCATGCACAAGGTACGTTTAAATATAATTAGTTAATATTGAGTTTAGTTTCCATATTATCATCGTCATTGTGTACTCACTTATTGCGGCCATATTATCTGAAAGAATAAAAACAGTAAATTATTAAAATATGTTTATGAAATTATTTTGGTAATATTTTAGATTTTGAGTGCAGAGTGGATTGAATTTTTTTTATTTTTTGTGTGTCTGTTAACCAATTTTCTACCAGCTTTAATGAAAACATGATTTATACCATATATTGTATCATATTGTATCGTTGCCGAGCAACAATTTCAACTGAACTCCTCTCAGAATCGTTTTATCGTTAGCAATGGTTTATCGTTGCTTACAGATATACATTAAATTACCTATAACCGCGGGTGCACTCTTCTCCATTATTCTAGGACGTGTTTTTTTTTTTTAGTTATTTCGTGATAATAATATTAACCATCATAATTAATAGTATCATGATACGAACAACATCGTTCATGCATTCATTTTTTAATGTAACGATAACGGAAATTAAGTAGTCATATTATTAATCAATTTAACTTGTGTATCCAATTTATTTACTTGTATAGCTCAACTTGTGCGGACAAAAATCGAACAACACATTTTTATTTAAAATACTATAATGCTATATGCTATACTATAATTGATCACACACGCTATCACGTATAAAATCATGGAGCGAACACATAATTATATTGATAGTGAATAATTATAATAGATATGATATTTACGATTAATTTTTAAATTTCATCTTATAGTACTTAATTTCAAATTATCAACGAAATTCATCTCTTACATTATTTTTTCTTGAAATGATGTTTGTAGACAAACCATACCGAGGTTAACTTCCATCAAGATAGCTTTTTGATGGCAATGATTTGTCGTTGCACAAGATTTTCGAACATATTTTAAAGTTTCCATATGTTTTAATTATTTAACAACCTATTTAATAAAATGTACCGAGAGTGCCATTAAACGATTTATTTTATTGTTTTACCAGACGGTAAACAATCTACGAGTACAAATAAATGATCGAATGACAAATAATTGTTGTTGTGTATTTTTGTAGCGATAATTGAAATGAATCGGTGTTTTTCTTCGGTATTCTTACACTGACGACATCGTACATTATATTATTATCCTAGAGAAAGATATAAGGAAACGTGTGTATGTGTGTGTGTTTGGAAATTACAAATGACGAAAACATATCTTTATGTACTGGGCGAATTTTTAATTACTAAAAGTTAACTCAGATTCGTTCTCGAATCTAGGACAAAATCCAAAACACATTGATTATTTTAATGTAGGATCATCTAAATTCTCTCATTGTTATAAAAAAGTAATTTTGGTTAAACTTGGTCATGCCCTTTTTGATCTCGTGTCCCTGGTGTGTTGAAAAATAGCCACAGAAGATAGTTGCATTGTTATATGGGCTTAACTAATGAAACATAGCATTTAGCAAAGCAAAAATAATGTGTAATACTTAAATTTTAGAATATGCAATTTTTAATAAAAAATGAATTTATTTTATTTACTGTAAGTCTATTATTTCCAAAAATAAAAAAAAATAAACTACATAATTTATAATTTGTTATGCTTAAATTGATACCTAATTTATAGTTATTTAAATATGTTTGATAAACGGTTGAAAATAGAAAAAAATAATTTTCATAAAAATTATGTAGAATTTTGTTTTCTGATAAAAAGTATTTCTATATAAAATTCACTGGATCCTCAATTTCATTGCTTGCTTCATTTATTTATTTAACTCAAGCTAAAATTAATGGTGAATTTCCAATACATACTATGTGAGAGCATATTATTTGTATAAGAGGTGTGGAAAAAAATATGGTAACCACAACTATAAATTTGAATATTTTTGCAATACAATTGTACGCACTTTAGACTTATATACGAGTAGCGAATATATATCAAACATAATATCGCTTAATCAATAGACTATTTAAGTAAATTTGAATAATGAACAATCTTGTTAGTTTGTTAGCCTAATTACTCATATTGACGTTAAATTCACCATTAATTTCGCGAGGTGAATGTAGGTGGGCACCTCGAAAGTTGTACGAATTACGAATTAGAGTTTCATTTACTATATAATAATACTCGCATTCCGAATCACTGAAATATCGTATATAGTAATAACGCTACTTGTGATTAAGTATTTTTGTCGCTATGGTCGATTATTATCAATTGATCGGACGTCGGCAGATCTCGAAATCGCAGTATTCGATAAACGTGTCGGCTGCTCGGACGACATAATTAAGATAATTCAAACACAAACAATTGAAACGTAACGGCCGCTGTACTACAGATGTGGTCGTATTGAACGATTTCGTTACAAACTCGATCCAATCGAAAACTTTAAACGGTCACTCTTGTAGTATTCGATATCCAGTTGATTGCGTTCCTAGGTAACGGAAACGCCGGTAAACCGTGTACAAAAAAAAAAAAAAAAAATGCAAAAGTTTGCTCTTTGTGTGTGTTCCTGAACGACATTGTCAAATTATCCTATTCTGCCTGTATTAGGAGTGCTCAGTAATGCCGATTCGATGTACTAACATTATATTAATATATTATCCAAACGAATTTAATGGGATTTCGGGAATTCGTACGTAATTATTATAATAATATTAGTCGACTTTGATAGCGCAGGTGCGTCCGATTAACCGGCGAATCGAGTTTAAACAGATTATGATGGCTCCGGCGCGAAATCGTGCCGCGGTCGGAGTGTGGGATCACGTTCCCGCGGCGATCCTTACCGAAAGGTCAGGTTTATACCTATGGGTTCCGTCCCGTTATCGATGACGCGCCGCGCCGCTAACCGACAGTTCGTGGGATTTAAATATTTACAAATGGCCACCGCCGATGGCGTCATAATCGGCTTTGCACTATCGCCGGCACGTAACGTTCGACAGCAAAACGGTTGGCATTTCCGAAACAAATCCGTTTGAATAAGGTTGATACGACCCCATCATACAATATCGGATAATTCGATATTTGAACACAGCATACCTATCTGCTGTCGAGAACGGTTTCGATAACGGTCCACGTCAACATTCAATACGAAAATTGTTATGAAATGGCATAAAAAAAAAAAAAAAGATCATATAGTTTAGCGCAAGTATGAATACAATGCGTATTACTGTTAAAAATTTGTCGAAAGTGGGACGTGTGTTAATAGAGAACAGAGACGATAGAGACGATGCGTCAATTAAAAAAAAAAAAAAGAAAAAGCTGATATCGCTGATTGGTGCGCGATTGTTGTAAACGGGATGATGGGAAGGTTAGATTTAATAGACATAAAATTGTTAAATTTTTATCTGTATACGACGATAAACCATTGCTAACGAGAAAAACAATTCTTTATACATTAGTGTCGGCAAGGCCGTTGAATTTGAATAATATTTATGTACACGTATATAAATATATGCTCATGTTAAATGTTCATTCATTTTATGTTCGGTCAAACAATTATATCCACATAGCCTACTAAATAATAACTACGTAAAATCTAGCAAACGTAAAATGCCTATTAATAGCTCGAAAATCTCCAAAACGAAGAAAAAAAAAACTAAAAGACAATGTGTATTATTCAATTTATATTACTTTTTTCAATTTAAATTTGATGAAATATCATGTTGCTCGTGGTTTCAGATTTCGAAACGGATATCGTTCCGAAAACGAACAAAATCCCTATATCGGTATACGAACTTCGTTGTGGCGATTGTACGCGCGTGTTTGCGTTTATTAATTATTTCAAATGTAGTAGACGTTGTAATATATAGTCGAATCGACATCTAATAAATCTAATAAATCCAACAAATCAACAGAGCGTTTCTACAATGACTATAAGTGAACCGGTTTATTACGAACAGAACAGGGTGAAAAATGAAAAAAATGTTTTCTTAAACAACACGGAACATGCTGCGAAATTCTCACCTAAAATAACGAATCACATTAATTCTCATAATTACGGCGCCAGATCAGATCTCAAACATGATGATAACGGTATGTGCAATGCTATTAACCGTCATTTTAATGTTAATTTTTGCGGAAAATACCATTCTAAAGATTATTATTATCAGTGTGTTGTATTATAGTTAACAATTAAACGAGGTAAATCCAAAATAACGAAGATGATAACAAAACGGAAACAAATTGGTTTTTTATTTGCACTTTTCCGCGTGTGGCTAACTAGCTTAATCGGTCACCAGTAAGTCGTAATCATTATTGAGAAACACTCAGTCAGATAGGAATCCATCGGTCCATGTCCTCAAAAATAAGTCACGATAGACAAGTAGTTCTAAACGTTTATTTCACGACGACGCGACGTTAAGACTTGCGAACTGAACATAGGCATTTAATACTTGTGCAAATACTAGAATAACTTACACGTATTTCCCTTTCGATATCTACAAGTGTAGACTTTCTTTTCAATTTTTGCGGTTTATAATTGCTAAACGTCGATCCACACAGGCACGATGTTAAAAATTAGAGCAAGATTTGAAATGGTTTTAGCCTGTTTCAGTTATTCGGTTTTCAACCACAAATTTATCGATTTGTAATTCATACAATTTATAAATTAACATATAAATTGATATTTCTGGTAAATGTTCAATTTTAAGTTAGCATTTTTAATATATTCTTCGCGGCATGAACCAAATAAACAAAAAAAATGTTTTATTTAAGTCGATAAAAGTGATAGAAAATAAATCTTTTAATTTTGTGTAAAAGTCAACGAATGTTCATTTATTATTATATTTTTTTGTTTTCTTTTACAACGCATTGTCGATTTTTCGACCTATAAAAATGCATACATTTTTTGTGAACGATAATCATAAAATTAGTTTTCGGTCTATTCAATAATAGGCCATAAATACTATTTTAATGTTTATGTAGGTATGCGAAAGGCTCGCTGTCTCTACTCATCGTTCTGTATTTGCCAGTTCGCTATATTGTAATTATGCGCGATACAATGGATATTATTATTATCCGCTCGAGTACACGACTTGTGTTGTAGTTGTGTAACAGACACGCCACGTGTTTGATTCGTTCGTAACCGATTTTCCAAAACAACTATTCCTGACATACACTCGAACATTTATCGAACATCCGAAATGTGAAATAGCTCTCAATAGTCAAGGGAGGTGGGATGGGGCCAAACTAAATGGGTAAATCTTACTAGTGCTCTTTAAACTTTCTTTTTCTAATATAATATTAGATAATAATAGGCAAATTGGTAACGTCGCGAACTATCAATAAAATAATTTAAAAAAAAAAGGTATTCTTTGTAAAATCGGTCAGTCAAATTTTCTGTCCCTTAAAAAAAAAAAAAAACTAAATGTTTTCAAAATTTTGTGTTTAGATTTTATATAATTATCGGATACATTATAGCGTTGCAATTTTTTTTTATTTTTTATTTCCATGAGGATTATAGTGTCGTCATTACTCACAATTTATTGTGTAATAAGTGTACATTTGTCAAACTCACTTGAACACGTAACCCGTGATTCGAGTTATATATGACCCAATAATGAAAATATAGTACAATTCCAATATTAAACACGTACAATATTAATAAAAGCATTGGTGAACTCTCTAGATTTCTCAAAATTTAATTCAATTCGATTAGGTGTATGTATGTTATCTCGAAGGCCTTCCCATACTAATGTTCCGTATTGAAAGTTTGATTGATATAGTGCAAAGTAAACTGTTTTCATTGTTTGTTTTGGTACTAAGTTTTTAAGTTTAACCATTTTAAAAGTAATGAAACGTAGCTTCCCTAATAAATTGTTTATATGAAAAGTCCATCTTAAGTTAATATCAAATATAACATCTAAGTATCGAATTTTTTCAACTATTTCGATCATTATGCAGTTTTTTGGATTACAAATTGTATTCTTTATGCAGTCATGAATTGCTAAGGTTTTGTAGTTAAAAGATGTTTTATTAATAGAGAACGGCATAAAAACAGTTTTATCAACATTTAAACTTTTTATTATCAGACTGAAACCTCTGCAGGCTTTCTCATGCACACCATCCCGTGATTTATGAGAAAATAGAAGACAAGTGTCGTCAGCATAGGCAACTATTTTCCCATCAAATTCAATATCACAAATTTTAACTTAAATAGTTTGTTACTTGTATTGTTTACTAAGGATATCGAAAGATACTTTTCGCAATTCACTGTTATCGTATGCTGCGATTTATGCATTGTAATCGACTTTACTCTATTGATGTATTTTATTTTATACAAATTATAAATACATAAATACACACATTATACACATTACTTTCTATTGAATATTTTTGATGTAGATTTTTCGTAGCAAACATATTATTTTGCATTTAAACTATTTTACTTACCTAGTTCAATTCAATGTTTGTTTAATTAACTCGGTATTGTGAATTGTTTTTATTAACTAGACCGCCGTTATCTATCACTACCATCGGGTATCATACGCACACGAATAAATATCGGCGGTAACGGTTTATTTAGGCAATTTTCGTTTTAACAACATTATTCTAACGATCGTAATAACAGTATAGTTTGACCGGCGTACCGGTGATGCGGAGCGGTGGGAAAAATAACCGACCACCAAAATGTAAACATGCGAGTATACTGCGCGGTTAACGATCGTGGCATCGCGTTAAAATATCGAAATAACTATGTCATTTCCACAATACCTGCAGGGTCGGCACGATGAAATACACAAAGAGGTATTTCAATAATTTTGCAAACGCAAAAATGAACGTCAGACTAAATACGATCGATGCAATTTGTACACAAATGTATTTACTCTCGAATTAAGTACAATCAAGTTGTTGAATTTGAAAACATTCGACATTTTCAAATTCGTTCCCTTTTTTTTTCGTTGGAGCGCTTGGTCAATAAAGTCCGTGTATCACATTGGAAATTTTGCCGAAAATACTGCGAGTATATCCAGTTCCTTTGTTTAACACTGTTGTAATTTCGCATTCATCTTTATTTTGTACTGCTGAGTAATATCTTCCTTTTTTTTTTTTTTTTTTTTTATTCTTATGTTCTCATTTCAGAAACTGTTATTTTTATTCGACTCCTAACTTCTCTAATAACCTTATAACGTGTGATTTTCCATTTACGCGATACTCGTTGTGATCTGAAGATAATCGATAGTCCACACTTATTCGCTGCATTACTTCACGCTTGTCATTTGTGTTATTTATCTGGTCGATCAAATATTCAAACTTATTACCAGATACTTGACTTTTTTTTATATTATTAAGTTTATCAATAAAATCGCGTTTAATCGTAGACACGAGTTCGTATTAATTCTAAAATGGTTCTATTTTTCTGATTGCTCGCTTTTGTATGTCCTATAAAAGTTGAACAAATAACGTAACACATAAAATACTTTTCCGTAGTCTTTGTTCGACGACGGTGGTGTGCGGGTATCGACCGACGAATAATATAATAATTATTATGAGACGCGCTTAACTCAAGTACAGCTATAGCTGCAGTGGTAATAATATAATATTGCCATTTACATCTGCAATCGTTTTATAAGAGCGGTAACCCGTTTATTACTCGATACAGCAATATCGTATGCAAATCCAGCCACGAAAGCCGTTTGCGGATATAGGAAAAGGTACTTGCGGGTTCCCCCGACCGTGTTATCTGCGTATATAACTGTAGGTATAGTTCGCGTCATGCATAATGAGTGTATTACTATTATTATGTGTTTTGATTTAAGACGTATATTAAAATAACGATCGTGCTGTTTCGCAATTATTTTAGAATTCCGTGCTTCCGACCGTCTACCTCATTTATTGTATTTAAAACTGCATGTTAGAAAAAAAAAGCAAAAAAAAAAAAAAAACAACAATAACCGTTTAAGCAACAGAACTATTCATTTTTGAAACAATAAATTCTAAAATATGGTACTATAATAATGTTTAATGAGAATGATGCAATTTAAGTATAAAAATAATAGGGGTGAAGATTGAAATTTGATACTCTAAAAAAAAAAAAATTATATCATCATAAAATTACCCATAAACTTGACAAATTGACATTATCTACCAGAAACCAACAATTAAGTTGATGCGGTACACAGTCAAGAAAAACAAATAGCTGATACTCCTGACGGGTGTACTCCTGTTGTAGGTGGGAAGTTACGATGGTATACTTATATCTGTACGCTATGATAAATTTTGTTTAACGAAAAACGGTTTCAAACAAAGTTCGGATAACCATGTTTTGAATAACCGTTATTTTTATATTTTCATTAAAATTTGAACTACGAACCCCTATAAAAAACGATTACATTAAGCTGAACTTTTAGAGTCTGATTGATGCGAATAATACATTAATAAAATCGATTTTTTTTTTTTTTTAAATTTTATTTTTACAGTGAACAACTGTTCTGCCGAAAGTTATCCTACAATCGAATAATGAGAATAGTCATCAGTTTTTGTTACACTTTTAATCTAGCTTGTCATTTTTTCGATTTTCTGAGCAATTTTCTTATATACTTATAGTGTATAAATTATATATATAAATTGTCTAGATAAATTACATTATAAGTAAGTTACTATTAATCATATCGCATTCACCGTTTTACGGAGAAGTTGAGAGAGGAAACTCCGTTAGGTGTACTTAGACTGTTAGTTCAATAACGATTATATTATTATTATTAATTAAATCGCGGAAAACTAATACAAAAACTAAGATTTTACAAAGTTGATGTTATTTAATCTAATTAACAAACTTGAATGTAAAAACGCGCACGTAAACCAATTATTAGTTTTGCAAAATTATTGGCCAAGTAATAAATGATTATTTCGTATATCGATACACAATAATCTCGTTTAGTTACACATAAAGATTTGCACGCAATTATTAATTAATTCTATTTTTTTTTAAAAAAAAACCGATTAACAATAAAATATTTATTCGAAAATGCCTTTTTTCAAATTACAATACAATTTCATTAATTGCTTATCTGAACGAGATGTTTTATTTGATTTTGTTCATTCATCTGGATATCGTCTCGGGAAGAGTGAGTACATTTTCGACCTAATATCGCTTACATGTTATTGTTGTTACATTATTCAATTGGCATGTAAAAATTATAAATAAAACCGAACATACGTAGGATGGACGACTGTGGTAAATTTATGCCTTTTTTTTTTGTTTTAAGTTTTTTTGTTGTTTTGGTTGAGAGTGCTCAAAGTCAAAAAATTTAGCAATTAAACTAATAATAATAACAATAAAAAATAGCTGCATTTATGTAACCAGATTTATAATGTAGTAATTTTATTCATTATGAGAGTAAAATATTTATGAGAAGAAAATATAATTTGTTTTCTAGCTAAAGTGTAAAAAAAAAAAAAAAAATGTTGTTTTCGTATGAAAAATATTATAATAATATATATATATGATGTTTAAATCATAAAATATTACGAAACGTGTTTAAAAATGTCTATATAGATATTTATTACTTAGTATTTTAAAAATAGTTTATGTGATGAAAATATTACACCCATTATTTGTTACATTAAAATTTTAATGAACACCAAAAAACATAAAATTACTCTTTAAAACACCACTGTTTATTCCGGGAAATAACGACATGCCAACGGAGCTACCTCCAAAGAATAATTTATTTTTAAAAAAGAAAAAAATTTGAATAACTACCCTAAATATATCGATTAACCCACTTAAAGAGTAAAATATTTTATAGGTACTTGTCTAAAGTACTTACTATCCGTTACACTGCTCGTGTAAATTTTATACTATTAGTATCAATACTAAAAAATATTAGACGTGTAAAAATCTGGTATGTATAACGTACAAACTAAAGATACACCACCCTGTATCATTTTGGCACGAGACTTTAAGTTGGCTAGTCTTTGAAACAGTATTGCGGAGACAATTTTAAGTGTCGTTTGCAGCGTCGGGAATAGATACCTAATAATTTATCTAGATAAAGATAAAGATGATTGATCTAAATTTTGTCTAGATAAATATCAGAAAACTTGTCGTTTATTTTTGAAAATATTCAGTGATACAGGTATTAGGTAAAAAAAAAGAGCTGATACTGGGAATGGGAGCGGCCACTGTTGTGTGTGAAAAGTTAAGGTAGGCTATATATGGTTATTTCATTTATATCTGTAAGCAACCATAAACTATTGCTTGGCGAAAGACGATTTTGAGCGCAGTTCGGTAATACATAATTTGAAGTGCCGTAATTTTTTTTTTTTTGCAATTTTCATTTAAATTTGATTTCAAAACGCTTTTTTAAAAAAAAAAAGTCAGCCAATGATTTTTGAAATTTTACCACGTCTAGGTAAGTCCAATTGAAGAATTATTACCAAGTTTTTGTCTCTACGTGTATTTATAACCGAATTACACCAAAAAAAACTCCAGAAAATTAAAATTGTTTAAAAGCTCAAAAGTGGCTCAAAAGTTTTGGTGATAGTATAGTATTAAATTAAACTTAAAAGTCAACAAAAAAGGCGTTTTGTGATTTTTCGATTAAATCATTTTTTTCTGGTAGAAAACGTTGCCAGTGTTTTTATAAAATAATGAAATGTAAAATGGTACGTTTTCCTACTTTTTTCAAACTTAAGTTCTCGCTACGTTCGGAATATAAAAGGACAAGCATACTTCGCATGTGGGCGCAGTCACTATTTTAGGTGAGAAATTTAAAAGTTAGACTATAGACGGAAATTCAATGTATATCTGTAACCAAAGGTAAACCATTGCTAACTATAAAAACGATTCTGAGCCGAGTTCAGTTGGTAATGTTGCTTTTTCAACAATACAATATATTGTATAAATCATTTTATGGTAAAATGATTACAACAATGTACGTTTCCATGGCAACAATGATTGTTCGAAAAATATTAAAATAATAATAGCTCAATAATAACAAAAAATAAATAAAAACGGTTGACAATGACAACCTAATTTTTAATCTTCCATTCTTGTTTAACCTAAAGACCGAGGTTTTCCTCATTATCTCGAAGATTAATGAGAATTTCAAAAAAAAGAACTCTCTAAAGTACCACCCAAAGAAAATTTCCTTTCAGAAAATTTGGTATACTTGATAAACGGAGTATGCTGTCTGGTAGAAAAAGTGTTAACATAAAAAAAAAAAATAAAAAAACTTAACATCAGTGTAAAACCAATACATTCCTCGTTTCACTCAAAATCTAATAAACATAAAATAAAATAGTTAATATTTAAATAAACTATATTAGAACATGAGTAGGCACATGATAAATTTACAAGTCATTTATTGACTTGTAATTTGAATAATTGTACTTGTAATTCTATGAGACCAATATCAGCTAGTGAAGACCGCCGTCATAGTATGGAGGGTAGCAGGGGTAGATGTTTTCGCTTTTTGCTATTACTTATTGTTAGTTGCTCTTGCAACATAACATTACATTTTTTTTATATTTTTTGCGTATTATAATTGTTTAAGAGAAATAAACATTTCAGTGAAACCAATACATTCTTCGCCACATTCAGAATCCAAAATCATGCAGGTATGGCAGTAGTCATCATGAAAGTGTAGTTTGAATGTATTTTTCGCGCAATGATATTACAGTACTGATTTTATAATATCAGCTACTATGATAGCAATCATCACGTATAACTATCATCGTGTGACCTCTTGTTCAATAAACTAACATTTTTTTTTTCTTTTTCGAATAAAAGTAAAATATTTTGTTTACATTCAGGGAAAACACATATTAGTATTACATTTTTAATAAATTTAAAAAAAAAATATGACATAATACTAATAATCTTATGATCCCTATGCATAACATTTTTAAAGAAAAATCACAAGAATTTGTGTTTTTTTTTTTTTAATAAAAATCTATACAAAATAGACATATATGCTATATAAAATTTAAAAAATATTTTAATTTAACAGATATAAAGAAAAAATAATAAATAAACCTCGTTCATGTTCCTCTAAGTTATGAACGAAATGTTTAAAATTCCAGTGCGTTCCAACGTAGATGCGTTTCTGATTAAATTTCTGAAAATCGAACAAAATTAATGGAACGAGTATTTTGAATCCGTTCACCGCATATAGCATGTAACATCGAAATATTATCTACAGTTAAATATTCGGTATAAAAATCGCGATCCAAAACGACGGATTAACTTATTCTAGGACGGCGAGAGTGTGCGGCCGAGAGGGAGAGAGCGAGAGAGGCAAATAGACGTTCCCCGTGGCCACTAATCATAGACTTCCGGGGAACCCACTTATCCCTATTATTATTAAACGCTGCAAACACCCCCGTTTGATTGTACTTGTACACCATAAATAACGGCGCCCCACTTGGGATTCGCTGCCGGATACTATATACCGGCCTAGTCGCCGTTCTATGAGCCCCGTCGAGACGGCCCGTGGACCGAGATATCCGATTATAATTATTATTATATAGGTAGCCACACACCTATACGCATTTTGTATTTAACGTATTTCTGGGCAAACGAAAGAAATATGAATCTATAACGCGACATCAGACGAGCAGGTATGTGTAACAGAGTGTACGGGTATTATTCAAGCGAAAGTCCGTTTTGGAGCGACACCGTAGAAAACGACGGATGCACCATTGGGCACACCTACCGGACTGGTTCGTTAATCTATCGGATCATTGCAATTGCAGTTATTGAAAAGATCACGTTGCCCTACGAACGCGTTTGATTATTTCAATAGGAATATCCTTTAATCGTATCAAGTGTTACAGCGTTATCAAAAACACAGTCTAATAAAAATTCAATTCCAAGTCATCAATTGTAGTTTTAGACATTCAGTTCGAATAGAAGGTTACAAATTTTGTTTTAAATCACAAAATCCAAACCGAAACCAACATGGTCTCTTAAGAGGATTTGATCTATATCTAAACCGCCTTGGCTTTTGTGGTTAATGGACCGTATTTTTTTTTTTTTGGTTTAAATCATCATATCTTAGATACGATGATTCTAATAAAACTGACGATTAAGATGATTATGCTGAAACTGATATTTTCTTATACTGTTATTATGGTAGTTTTTATGTAACTGGACAAAATAACGATTCACTAACAAACAAATTAAATTACATTTTTACGTGATAACAAAAGTCTTATTAAAAGATAAAGTGATTGACCACAGAATATTTTGAGGTTTGCTGTGCAAATTGTATGCAACTAAAATCTATTCAACAGCTTATCGTTTCGGCAATTTTGTGTTTGATAATTTTTTATTTATTTTACTGAATAATATTTAATTTTACAGAACAGATATTCAGTTTATGGCTGTACAACTATTGCGAAATTAGAGGTGCTCTAACTATTACGCTATTTCAATTATTAATACGAATGCTATTCACTAAAGTTACTTACTGATCAAAATCAATACCTAACTATACGAATAAAATTGCCACGAATAGGTAAAAAAACTCTTCGATAAATTAAATAACACGTTTATTACATTAAGTTTTCCTACTCCTTACCAGCGATTTGGAATCCGACTGCACCAGTAATTTAGAAGCCTTACAAGTGATACTATAATATTATTATTACAACACCGACGGATCCCGTAAAGTTTTATCGGTTCACTTTCAATAAAAATAAAAAATACAACCTATAATAACCATAATAAAAAATTGTATCAATAATACTAAAGTTAACGGCGAGAAAAAAAATTATATATATTATGTATAAAACAACAAAAAAAAAAAAAAAACATTTTGGTACTACTGTTTTACGATAATCACTGCACTATAATGTTAAACTTCAAAACGTTCGTGTGTAGCGTAAAGAATGAAGATACACATACTTATTGAATAATATATTATTATGGACGTAAAAAAAAAAAAAAGATTCAAAAAATAAAATAAAATATTATTACGAGCAGTGTTGTATTTTAAATATAAGTAAATTAACTATCTATTTTATGTATATTTTTATATTTTATCTTATCTAGATGAATAAACGATAAGTTATGAGAGATAATGCGGTAATGAGATTAAGAGATATTGAATCATCTAAATCTCAAACTTTTTTTCCTCCGTAGCACTCACGCTTTTGTGAAAATCGTTCCATTTCCACTATTGTTTAATGTTTTTGCGGCCTCTGCTTCGGATTTCGTAAAATTCAGACTCAATCGAAACATAATATCTTACAGATAATATACCGGATTCCATTAAACACCTGCAATCAGTGTGGGACTCGAATCATCATCAGTCCTAAAGCGGCTCTTGCGTAACCGCAGTCGGTAAAGTGGTTTAAAGTTTTTTTTTTTTTTTCTTGATACGATTCGCCCGCATATTTACTCGTTGATGGTAATTATATACTAACGTTTTTCGATTTACTGTTGGATTCCCCACCCACTGTTCCCTAGTTATGGAATACATTATTTGAATCTCTGTGATGCGCTCGAAATCTTTAAAATATTCCAAAGGATTCCGGAACGCTGCTGTAGCGGACCGGATACGCCGCTGTTTTGGCGATGATTCCTGCAGTCATCGATAAAGGGTAATAAAAGATAAATACGTATTATCATTAAAACGCGCGTGGAATCGTTGAACGATATTTCTGAAATAAAGGCAACCCGGTACAGTGATACCACTTCCACCAGACGGAGTGGATGAGGGGGGGATATATGACGTCGGGAATGACGATGGCCAAAACGTGAGAGTATATAACTCGTGTACATATCTATAGCGTGTACATCTACAGCGGACACGATCGTTAAAAAACTCCGTTAACGTGTTTCACGGTCATATAAAATACAATGATTGTGCCGGACGCATATTAACAAAGTCTACACGGTCTCGGCACTATACATAAAACTGAGCCTGTTTCGTTGGCCAATATAAAACGGCGCATTTTACTGCGATTTTTGTGCCACCGATATTTCGATAGCGGAATCGTGATCAATTTTATGTTCGCAAGATACATTTTACAACACTTAATTATGATTGATGATCGGTATTTGGCAACAAATAGAGAGTCACTATCGAATGAACCGCAGACATAATATTCTAACTAGTTATGTTTTTATGTATATATATATTTGTTTTTTTTTTTTAACCAAGGAATTGAAGAAAAACCCGTTGTATCGTAAATTTGCTGTTGTAGTTTCATATATTTTTTTTCAAAACACAGTTAGAAATCAAAAAAAAAAAAACGCATTGTAATGTAAAACTATACAATAGATTTTTATCGTTTTTCTACTCAGAACGTAAAAACGAATTAGTTTTAAAACAAAAAAAATTCAGATAACGATTATGGTAATAAGTGTTTTTCAGCCTTTTTGACCACCATTTGATAACTTTCGACCGGTCCCGGATCATCACGAGAGTGAATTTTTTTTCTCGCCTTGCCTTTTAAACAAAATTAATTTTTTATGCAAATATTTACTAGATTACTAGATTTCATTGAAATTTCGGGACGAATGCTTTTGTTCAGAGCTACATACGTCCTTTGCCATTCGTATCCAACCGATTCGCCAGGTTATATTTTTATAATAAGCAAATTCAAAAATCCTTGTTTACACAATAATGTTATTGATAATACAATCAATTAATACGAGGCGACTCTTTCGCTTTATTGAATCTTTTTTTCAAATAAAATTTTCGTCACTATGAACCATCAATAATAGATTCAAGAGCCCGAGAACGTGTTTTAAGATGGTAGAGTGGGGCGTGGAGAAGTTTTTAAAACTGTTTTAATATTAAATATTTAAGTGAATCGGGTTTTTTTTTTTTTTTTTTTTTTTCC
>CABPRJ010000518.1:150799-325361 GCA_902439185.1 Cinara cedri | reverse complement strand
TCAATGATTTTTTCCCCATTAATTTCAATGATTAGGTCATCCAGGGCATCGCGACTGTCTCCCGTAAAAATATAACCGAGTGAAACAGAGATAGAGAAATAGAGAGAGGGAGAGAGAGAGAGAGAGAGAAAGAGAGAGAGAGGGTGAAAGAGGAAAATGACAATAATATTATATCGAAACGTTTTTGCTGACGTGCGTGGGCTTCGTCGTAATCGACTTTATGAAACATAAAACGACGACGACGAGCGCGTTAATCCACGCGAATTTAAAGCAAATATAGACGATTCGAGTGTCACCACGCGTTAGATTCAACGCTCGGCCGACTAAAAACCGTCTCGGAGTCCCGCGGGAATATTACAACGTGAAATTCGTCGTACCGTCGAAAAGAAAGACACGTCGTGTTTATATTTGTTTTATGCATGCCCGCGCGCGCGCGTGTACGCGTGTTTATTTCTGGATAAATAATAATAATGTTACTATTATTTTTGTTACTGTTCCGGGTGCATTTTTACCGAACGCGCATTTCCGTCCGTGGTATTAGTGTCCGTCAATCAGCGGCGTCATTTGAGGAGAGGCACGAAAAGAATTCGCCAACCCTTGTCGTCCGCGGGCTCCAATCGGGGCCGGGTATGGATTAATTTCGGGCCTCGAGTCTGCATAAATAATTCGTGATTTGTATTGCACTCCGGGCTACAGGTTTTTAAGATTTGTCCGTGATAATCGTATACAGTATATATATTTTTTATTGTACTTTTCGTTAACATCGATTGCACTTCAGCTGAAAATTGCCGCGTAAGAGCCCATGCACATTTTTGGCGTGTCTATTGTTATTTGATTCATCCTGTGATTATACCGGTATGGTTCATGGTGACATGGTTATATTTTTTGTAAATATATGTGTACTCCATCATACACGTTGGCGCAAATAGAACATAAATAAGGGGAAAATCAACCTCAAATTGAATATCCATATAGCTAACGGGTAATATATTTAGGTATTTCTCGAGATGTATATTTATTATTTAGTTGTCTCTCGAAAACATGCTTAATTATGCCAATGATAGCGATTATAAAATTACGTAATAAGGATATTTGTATTAAGATAGAAATGCGATTTCCATTTTTTTTTTCAGTTTCGTCACGGGCCGGTCAAGTATTTTTTCCCCTCCTCTGAAAAACTGAAATCACGTCACTGCCGTCGGTCCGTCATTAATGAATTTGTGAGCTACAAAGTACCTAAATAGCTATTTAGAGTTCTCAATTTTTTTTTTTAGTTTTTTTCCGGTTTTTTTTTTAACGGAGATGTTTTTTTGGTACATAAAAATTACTCGGAATTCGATAGAATGTTTTTCATAAGTTTTTATTGTGTCACTATACAATTATCCAATATCTGTGGTCACGATACAGTTTGTACGCATTTAAAGTTTTAATTTCGATACTGTTCGTAAAAATCACGGACAGGACACGAACCTATTGTACTGAAATAAAAAAAAAACACACATTATCAGAAACGAGAAATTTTTCAATTAGACAACATTAATAAAATCAATTGTCCGTGTGTTTCGAAGAATAGTAAAAAAAAAAAAAAAAATGGTATGCGTGTTTTAAAACTCTCTACGCGTTTCCGCCCGAAATCCGTTGAATTATGCAATGTATAAAATACGGTGCGCGCGGACTCGTACATTACGTTTTAATTAATAAAGCTGGGTTTACACGAGGTCCGAGCTACGATTGTTACTAGATAATTGGGAGCGCATTCACGGCCTTCGATTAAGATTTACGTGTCGATTGTAATCGAACAATCGGTTGTTTTTCATCTTTATAAATAATCGATTAAGATTTATGTGCCGATCGCAATCGAACAAATGCGTAGCGTGTCGATAATTCGAACACAATAACAACGGCGCAGCCCCGGGCCGGGCTGATTGAAATCTCGTAGCGCGTTCGTTGTTCGTCCGGCCTTCGATCGCCGGACACATCGCCGCATCTCGGGCGCGCACGCGGACGGCCGACCCGGTCCCGCTTGTCCGAGCCGCCTTTTCCGCGCGGATCCCGTCCGATGGCGACCGCTCTGCTCGAACCGGAATACCACGGGGTCCGGACCGGGGGACCGACGACGGCCTTGTCCGTTACCGTTTTCCGACCGGAGCGGAGCCGTAACCGACGGACCCCGCGACACGGCGTGACGGATTCCGCGTCCGTCCGGAATCCCGGACCGTCTTTGGACCCCCCGGTTTGGACGACGTGACGATGATTCCGCGGTCGTCCGGTCCGGGCACGCGGCCGCGGAAAAAAAACGCCGCGACGCTCGGCGGCAGACGTTCGCCGCGACGGCCGTGATAAAAAATGCGATTGGCGGTGGATGGCAGTGGCGACGACAACGATCGCGTTATAGCGCGAACGAGACGACATCATTACACTGTTTTGCCGTTGATTATTGTTTTGATCGTTTCCGTCCGGCGTTTTACGAGTCGGGTAGAATGTCAGTGTGACGGCGAACCTTTTCCAAATGCGCACCCGTCCGGGGATACCGTGGAAACTGCGGTTCGTTTGTAATCGGCCGACGCCGAACCCGGTTTTGCGTGAAAAACGGCAATTGTTCAATCGGCGCGCAATCAATTTTATCGCCGTTTTTTTCGTACGATAACAATGTTTTCCTCGGTCCCTGCAAGAAAGTCGGGATCGAGTCGATTTCGAAATTCGAAGCGAAATTTCCGGCAAAAAAGTCGTCCACGGAAAAAAAAAAAACCATAAACATAATAAACGAACATCATTGTAAAACCAATACAATCCTCGTTCAGCTCCGAATTTATAATGGCCCCCCAATGGTGCATCAATTAGACAACGTTCGCTACCACAAACCACCCGTACGGCGGATTGCCGGAGAAGTGCCTGGAAAAGTCGTAACATTTTATAGAAAGCGACCGGAAAAACAGATTTTTAAAAAAGCGCTCATCTTGGTAAAACGAATACATCACTCGTTTCGTGACAGAAAAATAAACAACAAACAACCGTTTATCATACCGAAGGTATTCGATTTGAAAACACAAAAACAATTTGCTTTAGGCACAGAAAATTCGTTACCACACGACCTCTTATTCGTCACATTAGGTATGTACGAAGAAATGTTTTTGTCGGTGATCGGGAAATCATATTTTCATACAGTGGCAGTTGGAATTTACTGATCGATATTTAAGACGTATTATACGAGTTTAAAACACATGCACAACAAATTACATAAAAATGCAAAGTACAGTGTGTCCCGATGGTACACCCATTGTATTATCTCTCGAGATAATAAAGATGATAAAATTCAGTTTTTTTTTATATAAATATATATTACTCACATAAGGAGTGAAAATATTTATTTTTATTTTTTTTATCCGTAGGAAAATCAACCACGAAATGATTGTACTTGACGTTTTATCATTTTTATGCCGACAGTTCTGGACCCGTGCTAAACATTTTCGTATTGCTGTGATTATGAACAACCTACGCTTATGTATCCGCGAGGCAATACCGTTAAGATTTACGCCCCGTGTGAACCCAGCTTTTTATACCGAAATCCGTTGCGCGGACCGTTGTCCGGATGCCGCAAAACATTATACGTGAATGCATATGTTATGGGGTTCGAGGCCCTGATTATTATTCATTACCGAGATGAACGTACTTCTCGTCGGTGTACACGTTTCGGGGAGGTTTTTCCGTAAATCCCGCAAAAAATTTATTAATACGGTATTTTATGCGGCCCGGCGAATGTCCGCTCGCACGTGTGGTCGGCTATTAGTCAACAACGGTAAAAATATAAAAAAAAAACCAAAACGCAACGCAACACTACGCGCAGGGGGACTGTAAACGTGTAGAATTTTAAATCGTCCGAATTCCCTGAACACGATATCGACAAAACGCGCCTGTTAGTGGCTAGGTTTTCCATATCGTTCTGATGTTTTATAATTACAAATGCTGATTTTTCACGTACCCGTCTGTCGGTTCGTTACCGTAACGGATTTGCGATATTTTTTTCTATCGAAATCTGTCGTTATCGAACACATACACACAAATTTTATACTACTGATGAGTGCTACAACTGTTTCAGGAGATAAGTCTAAATGTTATGTGAATTAATGTTTAATTTTTATCTGTACACTACGATAAACTAATGTTAAAGAAAATTGATACTAGACGATCGTCTTATTAGTTTTAATTTTTTGGTTTTTTTAATGGCTCGCGTCGTTTATTTACCGCTCAGCCGTTATGCGTTCTTCGCGAAAAGCACGTTTAACATTTCGGATTTGAGCTATGGCTTTCTCCGTAGCTATTGTCTTTTAGCTGTATTTTTGTAAAATGTCGGTTAGTGTCGGGAAACGAGTTCGGTTCGACAAGCATAATAAACGCGATCAAATGATTTAATAGCCTTATGGAACTCCCGGAGTAACAATATTAATGTGCAGTCGCTTTCAACCGCTTTCATTATCTTTTTTTTTTCTTTTAACAGTTTATGATAATGTTATTTTCGATTTATGATTTTTAATATTCTCCTTCTTATTAATTGAATATATTTAATTCGTACACGACGACTGATCTAAAACTGTAAGCTTAATTAAAAATACACTCGAAATCTAAAAAAAAAAAAATTTAATTTTAAATTTAAATTATTTTTCTATAGGAATGTCTGGAATGTAAAAATATAATATACAGTAATTATATAATATAGAATATAAATAAAATTTCGGAAATTTCAAATAGCTCTTATAGTTATGACTCGTGTATAACGTTTTACGAGTAATATTTGGGCGGTGAAAAATAATTGAACCATTATTTTTACCGTCTGCGTTTTCCTCGCTTTCCGAGAGACGGTAATTTTATTACGTCTGCCGCGGAATTGAACTCGTGTTTCACCATCGTGGGAATACGCGAGTATAAAATTTTTTTAGAATTATCAATACTGCTGCCACCGCCAAGAGTCGAAAGGTTTATTTAAAATATATATATTATGTATACCTGTAGTTTGGTGCAAGAAGGGCCAATGTCATATTAAAAAAAAAAAAAAAAAAAATCAGAAATAAAAAATGAAAGTGTGCATTTATTTATTTTTTAGTAAAATTGTATTAAATTTTTGTAAAAATTGAAAATCACACAAACCTTTACATTTATTAAAATACACAGAACCATAAGGGAAATTAAATTTCAAAGCCAATTTCCCAACAATCAAAAAAAATTACATTATTCCTTCTTGCACTTGGCCATATATATATGCATATAGTATGCATACAAAAAAAAATTATCGGCCGCACGAGTAAAACGACACGTGATGCCTGAGTATTATTATAACGATAGTCGTCAATTATTAGTTTCTAAGAGTGTTGCCGTTCTATGATGTAGTTGCATGTGATTTGACGGTTACATTTACACATGATGTGGTAACGTTTTACATTTTTTTGCATACGATTGAAAACACTCGAAATAGAACAATGAAATAACCGCCGACCCAAAAAAACAGTACCTTTGAAAACAAAATTATGTATAATGTTGCTATCTGTATAATTATATTAGTAGCATGTGTACCCATATTCAAATTTAAAAATTCAGGTCAAAACTCATAAATAAATCATACAAACGCATTACATATTATACGGATATTTAAAAATATCAAATGAAATAATATAAAAAAGACCGACACACTTGGCACGGTGGGTGGGCTATTGTTTTAGGTCGGATTATGAACTTATAAATATTAATTATAGCCAATCAAAAACGATTATACGTAGAATCTGGTTACACGTGTTGTAAAGATTATTGGTATGATTATCATCACAATTTGATACTAAATATTTTTTATAAAGAAAAAAAAATTCTACAGTGCACTAAATGTTTTGTTTTTTAGATTATGAGTGGAGCGATTAAGCTCGTGGTTTTACAAATCCACGTTTCTTTTTTATCCGTGCACAACTGTTCGGTAGGAGACTTGTTCGGATTTCACGTGTAGCACCTTTTCTGAAAGGAAATCGGCGTGAGAAGGTACAATAGGGAGGTAATTTTTCGATTTTTCAGGATTTTTCTTATCGAATTTGAAAAAAACGGGATAAAACATAGGAATACCGGGAAAAACGTTGGACAAATGGGGAAATCGGTACAACATTAAAAAAAGATATATAATGCCTATTTAATTATTTTACTATAAGATGACATACATATTGTTGACAAAGCATCACTATCAGTTAAACTACGCTCAGAATCGTTTTTTCTAAATTGGTTTATCGTTGATAACAGTTTTACATTAAATTATCTATAATAGTGGCTGCGTCCGTCCTCATTATCCTAGGACATTATCCTAGTTTTTTAACTACATAGTACGACTTGAAATCAACCGCTTGTAAAGTATTTCGGTTTGGTCTAAGAACTGTAGCCACAAAGTTCCTACTACCTACCAAATAAAAATTACGTAAAAAACTCGAAAAATTAAAATGTCTATAATCATATATAGATCGTAGATGGCTAGAATATTTTTAAAATTTTACTTCACTTGGAAAATGCAATGATTTTTCCTCCGTTCAAATATCAATTATTTACGAATGTTTTAAAATAAATCACAATAAAAAACAAAACTGAAATAATATATTTCGTAAATTTTCCCGTGTTTTTTTTTTTTTTGCCGATTTTCCCCAATCGTTATGAAAATCGCTTGGGAAATAAAAGCGTTGCCCTCTTAAAGTACCAACAAGATCAAATTTCCATTTATAAAAGACACTGCACTTGAAAATTGGAGGTAGATTTCTTGCAGAAAAATCGTTCACAGAAAAAAATAAAAAATCATTGTAAAACCAATACATTCTTCGTTCCACTCGGAATCTAAAACGTTAAGGGAAACTGATCCCGGGAATTAAAAAAAAAATGTTTCGTACGTAGAACGCAAAGCACGGCAAACTGCGTTGTCGAACGATGAGCGTACGATATTTTGATTATTCGTCCCGGACAATTCGTTACCGTTGTAGTCGTGTAGTTTTGATATTATTGATGGTTTCAGTAATGTGGTATCTCAAACGATGGGTTATCATTAAATTTGAAAGACCGCAATATATCCGTATTATCCAAGTCGAAATACGCAATATATTATGTTTGACGGCTGTACGTTCGGACCTACAGATTACTATAATATATTCGGCGATGTTGAGTGGAACCATATAAAACTGAGCGTTCTCGATCGTAATAATCAAATAGTATCGACGGTAATGACCATTTTCAATAGTATTTGTACGTCGCGTGTTCATTTCAAAGCCGGATGGGTCAAGCGACATTTACGAATGGTTTATAACAAAGAAAATATAACTCAAATTACGATGCACAAAAGTTAGTTTTTTCAGAATTGTTTTCTCATGCCGGACACGTACAACAAGTGATGCATTTCTCAGAATTATTGTCCTTAACTGTGTGTACTCGTAAATGTATTTTGTACTCCTCAATGACAAATGAACATCCATTATCTTAATTTAGGCGTTGTAAAATAATAATTAATTCATATTTGTTTTTTTCAAAAAAGATAAATGTAAAAAACTTAGGAACATAGTTTTTTTTTTTTTTTTTTTTAAATGAAAAATATTATTTTCTAACATTCTCTTTTTTTTTTTATAACTGTTTAATTTAATGGTTTTATTATAGTAGCTAATGACATTATATCGAACCTCATGTCTATACAGAACATATTCTAATTTGAGTACGAAACTCCAGTGGTGAAAATCTTGAAATACAAAATTATGGCTAAATTACTTCTTAAACAGATAACAATTAATAGGTTAAAAGATATACAGAGTGATTCACTCCATTATTTCAGTAAAAATTTAAATATATTCAAATTCTGATTTTAGATTCCAAGCGTAGCGAGGAAGCTATTGGTTTTACTAAGACGTTTATTTATTTTTTTTTCTAGTCTTTGTACGCATTTTTTCCTAGTTTTTACCTTACTCCGGTTTTTATATGTAGCAACTATTCTGAAAGCTTAAATTATTTTGACGGTACTTTAAAGAAGTCTTTTTTTGATTTTCGACGACATTTTTTTTAATAAAAGAACTTAAGTAAGAGAAAAACGTAGGAAAACATACGATTTCAAGATTTCATTATTTTATAAAAACACGGATGACGTTTTCTACCAGAAAAAATGATTTCGAAAAATTACGAAAAATCACACGACACATTTTTCGTTACCTTTTTGATTTACTTTCCTTAGGTATTATCGCCAAAAATGTTGAGCCATTTTGAGCTTTTAAGGAATTTGAACGTTTTGAAGTTTTTTCTTTAATTCGGTTATAAATACACGTAGAGACTTGAAACTTGGTAATAATACTTTTATTAGACTAACCTAGATGTGGTAAAATTTCCAAAATCATCGGACGACTTTTTTTTTTTTTAATAAGCTTTTTGAAATGAAATTTTTAACGGGAAATTACAAAAATTATATATTATTCGACTGCACTCGGAATCGTCTTTCGTCAAGCAATGGTTTATCATTGCTTGCAGGTATAAATGAAATAACTTTATATATACTAGCTTACTTACTTACTTCTCACCTACAACAGTGGCCGCACCCGTTCCCAGTATAAGTTTTTTTTTTTTTTAGAATTTGTAAGTGTAGTTAAAGTCCATATTTTTGAATACATAGATTTTTACATTTAACATTTAAGGAATATCCTGTGGTGATACCGACTTTGGTTTTTAATATGAGAATTTATATTAAAAATGCCAGAAATAGATAGATTTTAAATAAATGTTGATACTAAAGTTGTTCGATTTCAATCAACCCGTTGACGAGATATTTCACTTTTAATTTTAATAAGGGAAATCAGGGAAGCACTAATAAAATGCCGCGTGCCGTGCTGTCTCACAAATTATAGTCCACAGCTATCCCCCTACCTTAACTTAAAAGTGAAATATATTTTTAACGGATTGCCGGAATTCAAAAATATTTTTTTCAAAGTTTATTGAAAATAATGCTCCGTCTATTTTTGGAATTTTCATTATAGGTTTTTATTTGAAAAAACAAAGTTGGTATCGCCACAGGACACTCCTTAAATGTTGTGGAAAATCTAATTATTCGAAAATATCGGCTTTATCCACACAAAAAAATTCCAAAAATCAGAATTTAAATATATAATGCAAAATTGAATTAATAAAATGAAGGGCGATCACGTTTAGTGAATCACAGTGTAGATTTATTTTATTTTTCAGTTTAACCTGATTTATTGGTGTAAGTAGAAATAAAAACGATCGGATACCTACGTTTTCGCTTAAGTCGTTCAATAGTAATAATAATAAATGTCACACACACCGAGTAGTGCAGCTGTTTATCGTGATCGCGGAATTACCGGCATTCTCCCGAGACCTTGTTATTGAACAACGACAGATGGATTTTTTTTTTTTTTTCAATTTTTACGTGCTCAGAGTATAATCTCCGAGCAAATTGATTTTTACAAATTCATATTTTTATAACATAAATTGCATTTGTACACGGTAATGGTAGTACGAGCACTTAAAAACCGTCGGGGGAAAATAACAACCATGGTGTTGTTGTACTTATGGAATGTGTGCGTTTTCTTCGTTCAGATCGAAACGAAAACGGTTTGCAACCCATTCGCACTCCCGTGAAGTGAAATTAGTACAGACATTGAATCCGCGTGAAAAAACACATGGAAAATTAGCGCTGTAAAATTGCATGAAACTTGTACGTTTGAATTAATATTCCATGAAAGTTGAACGAAATATTTAATTTTAATAAAAAAAAAAATTTAAAAATGCATATGATTTAGTTTTAAATTTAAAAATGTTACAGTGTTTATGACAGACATTAAATTTAAGCACTGCTCGTAGTTTTTTACAAACCGTTATCAACATAAAACATATCCAATTAACAATAATATTACTGAATGATTCAGTCAGTTTAAATACTCGGTATCGTGTATTTAAAACGGCACAATTCAATTTAGAATAAATTAATTATAGTGTATAGTATACCCAGTGCTACAATACACTGACACTCGGTATTTATAACTTTATAAAATAAAATACACGACAGAACTAATCAAACAAAAAAAAAAAATAAATACAATTTTCAATACACACAATAAATTGAAATGTTTTTACTCATAATTCTAATTATTATGTCAACAGCACTTTCGCGAATTATTTCGTAAAATAACGCGGTTACGCGAAAAATCGACAGCAAGCACAAGTCAAACGCGTCCGATTTTTAAACGATTAAACTGTTTTGTTTTGCCCTCTGAGCGAAACATGTTTTAAATTCTAAACGCAGCGCGGAATGTATTGATTTTAACTGTGATATGAGTGTTTTTTTTCCCCTAGTGTTTCAGTAAACAACTGATATTTAACAGAACTTCACCCAAAATCGTATTTCATCAACAATATGATTTAACCTTGTCTACATATATAAAATAAATTGCTTTATGTTTCCTACCTTCCCAAACGCTCAACTACAACAGCGGCACACCTATCCCGACTCGTTTTTTCATACCAAACCTTCGGTTTCAAAGTACATAAACATGATGCGTCTAATAATGACTATGTTTCTTTGAAGATGATCGGTATTGACTTTACATTTTTTCTACGATTTTGTAAAATTTTAAAATAGAATTTAAGGTTTTAATAATTGGGACCCATTTAGGGATATCAGGCCATATTTACGCTAAGAAAATATAAAGATAACTCATTTTCAGCTTAAATATTTTTACCTATACCATTTATTGTTTAAAAAAATTGATGAACGTTCCACAGCTCACATTAAACTCCGATTTTTATTTGATTTCAAATAAATGATATACAATTTGGTAAAAAAAAAGGTTAACATTGACTTTTTTTTAAAAAAAGACGTACTGATATAAAAATTAAGATTCAAATATTGTAAAAACGGAATTTAATGCGGGCTGTAAGAATAAATCATTTTCTTTCCAACATCGAATTCGGACCATATTATATAAGGCACGAGAGATTTTCCCATGTTTTTGATCGAAAAAACGCACTGACCCGGGGTAGCGTATTCACAGACCGTATCCAAGTTCGACCTAAACTGAAACGTAACCGAAATGGTTTTACTAAAGGGATTTTTCGGATGTGTTTTGATTTTTACAAAACGTAACCCAGTCGTTGTTTCAAACATGATAGATAATGTTCCAAGGAAGTTAGTGTTTCAAGTATAAACTCATAATCTAGACAACGAAAAACCACGACGTGTCTTGCATTTACACTCCACTCGGGCCTAACTCAGATACGGTCTGTAAATATGCCACCGGAGCCGTCTTTGGACTTTTATTTTGTGTATTTCGTATACACGGGTAGGCATATTTACCCGATTGTACTCAAACCGTCATTCTTTAGCTAACGAAATATCATTAAATAGGTATTCGGTAACACGTGCGTAAATAATAATGATATCGAAATAAAACGGCGGAAAAATCACAGAAACTTAAGCCGCGCTTCGACAATACATTTTGAACAACTTGATGTAGAGGTCAAACTGTTTTGGCTAAATGACGATATTGTTTAGTGTAATTAACTGAATGTGCTTTTTAACAACCGATCAGCAAACCACAAAATATACACATTTCGGTTAATGATTATCCATTGGTACAAAACCTTTTGGCGATATTGCAGCGATCAAACATAGCAAACAACAGCAGAAAATGCAATCCAATTACAAAATATTATTATTATTAATTTTTTTTTAAATAATTGTAATTTTAGCTTCAATATGTTTTGTAAAACATCCCTGTCTGTTTACCGTGAGGTATATTTTTGGTATGGGGCCAATGGGGCTCAGGGGTCAAATTTCAGGTCCCTTAAACTGTTTACAATGCGAAGTTATTATAAAATAAAATAACGTTTTTATCGGATTTATTGAGAATTTATCTAAGCGATAAACGGGGTTACCCGTATCTTAAATTTTCTTATTTATTTTACGTCTTTGCTTAGAATTTACAGTCGTCATTATAACCGTTTAAACATTCAATCATTCAATGATACATATGTATATATATATATTATGACCATGGAATATCACGCATTCGTATAACATGAATATCGCACATCAGTGCGTTTATTGGTATTTTTTTATTTCACTCTACCATAACCACGGTCCCAGTGGATGAAACGGATAAAATCTTTAATCACGTGGTGCCAATTAAAATGTATGTACATAGGGCTTCGAAGTCGTAAATACGCATCCGTGTTTACCACTACGAATAAGTGCTTACCGATAAATAAAAATAATAATAAAAAAAATAATTTTAAATTATAATGTATCGTCGGAACGCGTATATTATTTTAAATTTATGTTTTGTCGCCCGTGAACGTTCGTAGGATAAATTAAAAATCGCCCAGAACGACAACGTGGCAACGTCAACGTGTATAATGCAATATTTTAAGACGATTAACTTTTTAACGCGCGTATAAATAATTTCTAGACGGCGAAATTTAATCAGAACACTATTATATCGTGTGTAAAATATTACGCATAATATGTTGCTACTGAATATAATTATATATTTGGCGTTATCGGATTAAAACCATTCGAAAATATCTCCCGGCGTCACAGGAAATTCATACCGCCCCTCGTTACAAATATTCTGGAATAAACACACATCTTAAAACCATAATATCCGTGGTGTGGTAAGGGTACGATTTTTCTAGGATACCCACCAGTACTAAAATACCCTAGGATATATTTACAAATTCAAACATGACGTGATCTTTACCATAAGTGTGCACTGAAGGGTGAGAATACACTGTAGGAAGTTTGTACCACCGGTCGTGGGAATACCACACCTACCGGACTTGTATACATTTTCTCGTATAGTAGCTACGGCTATGAATGTCCTAGAAAATCGCTCCCTTCATATTAAATGGTATTAGGGGAGAATTATAGTGGTATAAATTCTCGCTCTCGAAAATATTATATCCTACCCAGAACCGTTTTTAAATCTCAGAAGGTATTAGAACCCCCCCCCCCCAAACGAGTATTAATTATTTATTTGACAAGTATTTATTTGTAAGAATTTCATCAATATTTAACAAAATGTCTGTTTTTTTTTTTATCAACTATCAACGGTTGTTTATGATGGCTTTATTGGTGGTTCGCAAAATTAATCATGCATATTACTTATACAGACTATACGTAATTAGTACCGCAGTTAAAAAAAAGGTAAGCGTAAAACCATCAATAATTTCGATAATGGATAAGATAAAATTGGTAAAAATGTAAAAAAGTATTTAAACACAATTTCAAATACATTACAAAAATCAATACATTTCGGAATTGTAAATAATGATATTGTACACTTTAAACATAAAGTGGAACGATTGCTTTCAAAAATAGCTAGATTAAAGTATTAAAAATAAGTATTTAATTTAAAATACAAATACTTTTGAAAAATATATAAAGTACAATACCGAGTAATTTGTATGTGTGTGTTTAAAATACGTAAGTATAAATCAGAATATATACAAATATTCAAATAGTTTGTATTCGAATGCTTTATAAGTCATTATCGTATTGACCTTGAACCGAATTTGCATTACTGTGAGTATATTGTTTCGAGATTTCAGCGACATCAGCTGTGGTACAGCTGTAGACGTTAAAAATTAATCTAAAATGTGTTCAGTTCACGGGCGGTGACTGTCTAGACAAGAATTAATACTGCAGTGTTTTCTCGAAAAAAAAAAAAAATATTTATTTGTTAGATTATTTTCAAGAGAAATGTAAGACGAATCCGGACTTTTTTTTTCTTGTAAGAAATATTATTAGACACAATCGACGTGGAGACGATTATAGAATCAGAAACTGTCTGTCGATTTCTTTCCGCATAAAAACTCCGCCCTCCACATTAGAAAAAAAATATACTTGTGAATTATTATAGGTCCATCGCGAAAACCGTGTGCAGCGTTTATTTTCGGTCGATACGAACTCGGCCGACCCGTTTGAAAGGGTCTGGTCACTGTTATCGAGAAAAAAAAACTATTCGTTTCTTATATTATCTTTCGTTTTCCGTGCCATTATATATTGGATGCGCCGAAATGAGGTCCAGTTTTGAAATGATAAACGTACAGTTATTTACAACCGAGTATTTAAAAGGCTTATATATCACGACCTCCTGCAATCGGTAATTTGTAATACTTTACCTGATCCGTTAGGTTAGTTCCACTCAGAATGCATGTGGTTAGGACACATCATGATGAGACGGAAAAACGTAACAGTTGGGATGACAATGAAAAAAAAAAAAAAACATCTTTGTAAAACTATAAGCTTCTCAGTTCCAATCAGAATCTTAAATCAATGATAAAATTAATTTGGCTTTCTTTTTTTTTTTTTTTAACCGATTCGTGCCCAGGCTTGACAAAACAAATAGAAGTTTCGCTATGCGTCTATTTTACGGAAACCGTGATTTTCGAGAGTAAATCATCTTGTCGTAGTAACCGCGTAATTCGATATAAATGACAGTGAGGACTCTCGAACAAATCGAACAAAACTAAAAACTACAAAAATAAAAAATAGAAAAAAACCGCGAACAAATTAAATTAAATTATTCATATGATAATAACTCTTCGTCGTATATTCGATACCGCCAACGTTTTCGCGAAGGGCGCGAAATGCAATTGCAGGTGAACGCACCTCCCTACTATATACCAGTTTCTGATGTATGATTTATACGTTTAGCGGTCGTACAAATAACGACGAGTTGGATAAAAATATTATACGCATTTTACGGTTTGCACGCGCGTTAAAGGTGAAATATTGGATAGAAAATATTATTATAAAAGAGCGTTCGTTCGAGCAGACACTTGGCAACAAAAAAAAAAAAAAAAAAGTGACCCGTAAATATAAATGCGGTCTATCGAATACCGGAGGAAAAAAAAGTTTTTTTTTTTATGAAAATCGAGTATGCGAGAAGTAAAAAATAAATTTTCAATAGTAATAAATTATATAATAATCGTTCTGCGATATTACGTGTATGTTAAAAACGATCAGTCAGCGATAGGTTTTGTATTGTAGAATATGCTAACCAACGTTTTCAATACATTATTACGTTAATAGTAAAATATTATTTTGTTTTTTGTCCGTTAACGTGATTTCCAAAGGAAAACACTCTCTTAAATCGAAAACCCGACGTTTCTGGTGGAATTTCAGCTATACATTGAATACCCCTCTTAACGCCTTCTCTAGAAAACTGACGAACACAGAAATTTAAAACATTCCATTATCTTTATTCATCACTAATCGACAATTATATTGAATCTTTGCCGCGGTGGTTTTTATGATAAAAAGTTATCATTGCGTTAGGATACTGGTGTAGGCGAGTAATTGAAAATCCAGAATATACAGGATAGTAAATTACAGTAACACATATCGATTAATGTTTCAAATAATGTCACACCCGGCAGAAATTCTGTCCGAAAAAAAAAATGGAGCATTTACCGAACTAAAAAAACCAATAAAAAGCAATTATTTGAAAAAAAAACACTATTGGAAAATTTGAAACGTTTTTAAAATGAAGTTTTTAATTACCAACCGAAAAAAATGCACATCGATTAAAATTTAAAATATTACATGCAAAACATCGGAAACATGTTGAGTAAACGAAAGGGAAGGTTGAAAAAAAAAAACAATATTTCAGTAAAACTATCATTTGCTACACCCAAAATCTAAATTTTATATAAAAACAAAACGATTAATCATAACGTAGTTTTTATGAAGTACTCCGGTTTAATTCTTTTTTTTTTTTTAATGATAACTAAACATGGATTTATTTGTAATAAACAATGTATTTAAACGTTTAATACCGTGCAAAAACGTATGATTTCACTTGTTTCGTTATTGATTATTATAACGACGGATGTTTTACAACAATTTTTATATCGTAAATTTACTCGAAATGAAAAAAATGTGCGTTATGACTGCGTCCAATCGTGTACGCTACACGATTGAATGAACATCACGATAAAACTTTAAAAAGAACAACATTTTAACAATAAAAATGAAAAGTTGACGACGTGAACACCATATTGACAGGTGGCGTTTTTTTTTTGTTAAAACGATTATGTCGCTGTGCCACCAATTGGTTTACGACCGATTTTAAAATTTCTTTGATTTTCTATAAACACAATTTATACAATGTTTTACTATAACTATAATATCTGTGTAACAGCTAGTCAATTACGATCTTAAAAAGGAAAATTTGATAACGTTTCCGTCAAAAAAAAAAACTTTGATAAAAAAACAATAAAAATAGGACTTAAATTATATTATATTTTATGAGAAGTTTTAGGATATTTCAAAATATCTTTAATTTTTATCGGATCGTATTTTACCGTCAGTTTTCGACGGACAGAAATTCAGAAAAATAACGTATCAGCTAATAACATTTTTAAAAAATACGAAGAACAAAAATATCAATTTTCTTCACATTTATTTATTTTTTTTTAGATAATGCAGAGTGCAACGAATAAACTATTGGCTTTAATTATGTACGTTTTTCAGGCAGAATACAATTTTCGGTAAGTAAAACGGCTCCGAAACATTCAAATAAAATCATAAAAGAAATAGTTTTTCAATCTGCATTATTTTATTTGATAAACGTTTCCAGAATCCAGACAGATTTCTACAAAATTAACAAAACTGACTACAAATGGATTCCGGATTACGTTGGGAACAATGCCAAAACCTGAAGCTAACCTTTTTCAAGTTAGCCGGGCTTAGTTCAGAATTGTCTTTTGACTTTTTAAACCTTACCGGTTTAGCGTCTCTTCCGGTATATAAAGTATGAATTGCTCTATATCCTATATACTTTCCCAACTGGCCATCTATAAAACTGTGGCTTACTCGTGGCAAGAATAAGTGTGCTCTTTTTTTTTATATTTGTTTATTATTTCTTTTTAACTTTTAATATGTGTGTACTAACCACCTAAATATTTTTTAATATTAGCTATCTCGCGGTTCCGTGATTTTCTCGATTTAGCGATGTTCTCCCTTTGAAGCATTACACCTGCGTTGAAAAACTAACCAAAGTAAAATGTAATACGCGTTTTTTTTTCATTTTTTTTTGTTGTTATTATTAAATTGTCGAAAACGTTTTCAAAGGGTTTTTCGAAAATATTTTCGACACACGAATTTATATTTATCGGGGAACCAAAGTTGTCCATGTTTGCATTTTATTATTATTATAACGGAACAAACAAACCGAAAATACACTTTGCACCATGGCGGGAGAGAGGAGACTGTGAGCGCTGTAGGTTTGAATAGAACACTCTCGTGCCTGTAACGTTGTCGTTATAAATTCGAAAACGACAATGAATCATCGTGCGCAAAACTATATAATAACTCTGAGCAAAGCTGATTTACTGGTCAATAAATCACCGTGTATGTTAAAAACTTAAGTACCTACGTGGGGGATGTTTTCTCGAGATTTCTGATGCTTTCGAGAGCGTTCGGAGTACATCGTGTTGCACGGACGACTACTGATAAGACTTTCGTTTTTAGACCGGCCGAAATATCCGTACGATCCATACCTACATACCTATATATTATACTTTTTTAAATATAATATTTCGGTTTTTTTTTTTTTTTAATTTTAAAAACATTGTATTTTTTGAATTCTCACTTTTCACGCGAATGTACACGTAGTTAATATAATTAATATAATGCATATATTATATCAGTAATAACGTGCATAAGACAAAGTAATGGAAGAATATCACATGCAAACACTACTGTTGTCATGCAGTGTCAACAAGTTATTAAGATCTAACTTTTATTTCAAGGAAAGTAAAAATAGTGACATAAGAATATACGAAACAATAAATAACGAGGAGTTGTAATGGTTATATCAAAAACGACGTAAACGTTTGTACAAAATAATTTGTAAATGGAGTACTGGGTAGACCAAAGACCCAGATAGAAAGACGCTGTGAAAACTAATATGAGGCTTTCATACGAGAACGCAAGAATTGGCTATTGCGTAGTTTTTTAAACTGTTGAAGAGGAAAACGACACGAATTACTCACGTTATACTTTATTAATAATTTATTCACTATTTTAGATTCTGAGTGGAGTGAGGAATGTATCGGTTTTACAATAATGTTTTTTTTTTTTTTTATGAGAACACTTTTTCTTCCAGAAAGCTTACCCTGATTATCAAGTATAGCACCTTTTATGAAACGACATATTCTCTTTATGGTACTTTAGAGAGATCTTTTTTTGAAATTCTCTTGAATATTCTAGACAATGAGGAAACCTGGTTCTTTAGGTTAACAAAGATTGCAAAATTAAAAATAAGGTTGTCACTGGACATTTTTTTTATTTATTTATTGCTTTATTAAGTTATTATTATTTTTTTAAACAATCATCGCTGTTATGGAGACGCACCTTGTTGTAATCACTTTACCATAGAATGACTTATAAATAATTGACAAAGCAACATTATCAACTGAACTCAGCTCAGGATTATTTTTTCGTTAACAATGGTTTGTCATTGCTTATAGATATACATTAAATTCCCGTCCGTATCCTACCTTCTCAACTTCTCACCTACAACAATGACTGCACCCACGTGCGAAGTATGTCCGTTCTTTATTTAAACATTTGTTTTAAAATAATTTTATTTAGTTTTCATTGTTGAATGTAATATTAATTTTTTGGCGAAAATTCACTGTGAATGCTTAAATCTGCTTTAAATCACCGGAAATCACTTGTTTTTATGAGATTATTATATTTTAATTAAACATTAAATTAAAAAAATTAGTTTACCCCATTTGGTGTGTTTTATGTTGGAAAAAAAATGGCACTTATATTGTATTTCCATGGATAATTTGAAATATTCGCAAAACACACGATGGCGTATTTTTGAGATCTATGTTTCCCTACTTTTCGCCGTCGTCATAGTTGACGTGAACTTGGGGAACACTGCAACAGCAGTTAACTGAATATAAATTTGTTATTTCTCGTCACGACCAAAGGCGTTTCTGTGTCCGCGTTGCTGCAACTCCCCGGACGGACGTGATTTATTTTGTTTCCGTTTTTGATTCACTGCGTATACGATTCGTCTTGTTCGACTTATCCGCGGCACCGTTTTCTACAATAAAATTGTATAATACATTATATAGACAATACTGCGACACATAGATCCGGTTAACCGGATAAAAACTGCGGATAAGTCGTAGGAGATGCATTGGCAGCTGTAATCTTCTCGTTCTGGCCGTTAGAAAAGTCTGCGATATATTTTGAAAAATATTTGTGGACTGAAATTTTAACATGTATACGTTATGGAGGGCTTTGAAAGCCATACAATGTAGTCAGTATTTGGTATTTTGAAGGCGGTGGAGTTAACGTTAGACACATTTCGGTACATGCATAACTAAATCCGTAACATATGACTCAAGAAGAACATTAAAAAAATTTGGACCCAGGGGCCCGAAGTTTTTGAGCTGTGCGTTGATATGCAATGCAGTTACTCCTTTTATACGGATTTTATGATAAAATACAAATTGTAAACATTAATTAAGCTGATTAACAATGTTATCTAGACTATTTCATTATTAATCCAGGATAGCGGCTCAGATAATCAATATTATTTCCCTACGTCGGTAGGCCGTGTAATCCACAAAGTTTACAGCTCGTAATAGTAATATAGTAATAACTTGGCTTTGTTTTTCTCTGAAAATTCGGAATTTGAAATTGTCGATAAACGTTGCTATTTTGATGTATGTAAACGAAATGTAGACAATTATCTAATTGCAATCAATTGTCGTAGTGTTTTTACAAATATATGTGTTATTATCTGGCTATTCCCATCTTCGTACGTGTATCCGATTTCGTAAGTTTATAATTATTATATTTTTTAATTTGTCACGATTTTGTAAATGCGTAGTTTGAAATTGTATTCGTTCGTTAGATCACCAGGAATGCTAAATCTTCATTCTCGTTCATCTGGATAAGATAAAAGATAAAAACATACAGTATACCTACCCAGGTACAAGAAAAAATATATGATGCGTCTATCTAGACAAAAGACAAAACACAACACTGGTTACCGCTATTTCAATTTACAGTCTTGCAAATGTTCATAACGTTAATAATAATAGTACTAATATTCCGTTTGTACATAATATTTTAATTACTGTGATTCGTAAACACGTCTCGAAAGGCATTGCAGACTCTTGTCGTAGCGGGTGGTTGTACAACTGCAGGAAATGTTAATATTTACACGTTTCTTAATTAAGATAGCAAAAGCCGTACTATGGAAATTATTTAATAGGTACGTGTTAAATGGGTAAGTAGGTACATAAGTTTTCTGAATTTAAAATCCAGATACGCCTAAATAGTATTAAGACGTTAAATTTTTATTATTGTTATTATTATTTTTTTTTTTTTACCGATTTAATACATTTGTATATTCGGTTCATGAAAATCTCATAACTTTACATGCGAAAAAATACGTTTTTATCGGTACCTATACGGCTAAGAATCAATAACGCAAAAAACCTGTTGTTGTCATATTTTAAGCCACCGAAACCATTTTTTTTTTATTATTTCCAGGTGCTATGAGAAGCTTAAGTGGGATTACGCGGTAGTAAATCGAAAAAAAATGCCGAAACCGATGACAACGAAAATGTCGCTGTAAATAGATTTACTTTATACGTGTACGTACTGTTTAGTTGTCGCGTCGTAGAGAAGGGAACAAACGACACGGTTTTCGGGAGTGCGGCGAAACGACGACGGTGGAATGTTGGGAATTTAACCAAAGGAACACCACCATCGGTATTTCATTGACACACAGTAATGTTTTCTGCAGAACGTGTACCGTAAGAGAAAAAAAACCCGGGAAATCCGAAGAAAACTTGACGACGCTGGAAAAATCTCTCAAAGAAATCTCTCAAGAGAAAAACAACACGTTTGCGACGGGTCCGTACAAAAATATACAGCGAAAAGGCGCGAACGCAAAAACAAGGGAGGAGGTCGTTCGTTCCCGGCGAACCGTCCATAATTCACGATCCGCAATCCATTTGATCTACGAAATGACGGTAGTCTGTCTTCGACTCGGTCGTTTTACATTTTGTTATTATTTAACTCGATTGTGTGTACCTATATAATATAAACCATCAAATACGGGTCACTCGGAAATCGCGAGACCGACATAAAAAACGATCATCATTCGCCAAATATGCATTTACACAGTTCCCGAAAACATGCATCAGAATGGTATGAAAATAATTTTGTTTTTGGAAGTTTAACGTCAAATATTTAGCTAACCGTTTAAAAGTCGTGTAAAAACAACCACGACGAATTCTATGAAAAATAAAAAGTCCTTCTGAGCCAACGCATTTTTTTTATAATATTGTTCTGCGATGGTATCATTTTTTTTTTTTTTTTTTTCATTAGTCTCAATTCTGTATACACATTTTGACCTTTTGACCATATAGTAGATCAAATAACGAGGCCACTCGCAATCGTTCTTTTTTAATGTTCGCTTTTAAGTTCGTAGGATTTGTTTTAGTATTGGAAGTGCCGTTTTAGTATTGGGTGTGTGTAGAAGGGAAGGTGGATGAGAGGTGCTCACGCACTGGGCTCCATGACCACAAAATGGCCATTAAACATTTTTAAAGTTCTGTAATGGAATAACTTTACGCCCAACGGAAAGGTTGAGCCTTTTTAAAGGTGCATTTTTCTGGTACCGATACCAATTTCGTTAGGTACGCCACTAAATTGGTTTTACTAAGACGATTTTTTCAGATTTGACATGTAGCGAAAAATATAATATTGGTGTTGTTATGTTAATTTTGTGTGTGTATTTTTCTACCAGACGTAAAACGCAATAAAGGCAAAAAGACCGTTAGAGGCCGCAATGACCGACCACACGATAATGAAGTACCAACAATACAACAATATCCGTTAGTTGAAATACCACATCTGCCTTTAAATGTACCCGTATTTTAATCATATTAACAATCGCGATGCATTTATTTATTACTTCGGTTCATTAAAAACCGTCTTATTGTAGGCGACTCGTGTGCATTTTTCCGACTTGTTTTTTGTTTTTTGATTTCGGCAGCGTTGGTTTTGAGCGATTCGATTGTAGAAACCAAAATGATTGATGTACACGATCAAACGTTGCTCGATAAAACTGTAAAAAAGTGCTATAATTATTATCATCGGTAATTCGACTGATGTCAGTGTCGGTTCTGAAGCTAATACAACGCGCGGTGGGCTTAATGACATACGGATACTTACGAAATGGTAACCGAAACCGCATTTCGGAAGAGGAGACGAGGAGCAAAATATTTTTTTAAAGTAATGTACATATTTTGTATAGCTTATGTTTTTAGATTATGTCCTTGAATACCTATATTCTTATTTAAGAAAAATATTAAATATTTAAAAAAAAAAATAAGTCCAATTGAGGAAGAACGATGATCGCCAACGACTCGATATACAGTGACCGAGTTTTGTTGCTCGCGGGTGATTATATAAAAAAAAAAAATAAAATAATATTTCATTTTTTTTTTTTTGTGTGTGTCTGTGTTGTATGCTTCGTTTTTGTTTTTATAAAATATTTTACGCTTTTTTTGTAGGTAATTTATTTCGCTTCAAAAGCCGAGGCACGCAGTTGACTATACATATATTATAACACACCTACCACTCAGCCGTTCAGTTTTATACGGCTATAATATTCTCGTTACGACAATTAATTAACACATATTATCGTTATGCGCGAGTATTATATTTTATATAGATACTACCTATACTAGTTCCATGGGCTTCACTCTCGAAATATTATATTGTTTTGTATTTTAGTTTATTAACCTAGCGTGCGGTTATTAATGGGCGAAATTCAACAGTATACGTCATTAATAATCCATTCTGTATTCGTGAGGGGCAGCCAGTAGGGCTGGGGGGGTGGCGAAAAAAATGAATTTATAAAAACGACTTTGGCGGTTTTTCGGAACAACATTTTGCACTTTATTAACGCCGTCGACGCGCATACGGAAGTGGCAGTATAACGATCAAAGAGAGTAGGTATAGAAATTCCGCGGAATTTAAATTAAAAATGTATAAAATGCGGCCCGTTAAACGTCCACCGACATTTTTTAACGGTGCTTATGGTTTTCTGTTTTCTTTTTTTTTTTTTTACTATTTTTTGGCGGTTTATTATTATTTTTTTTTTTTTACCGATTTTATTTTTATTTTTTTATCTCGTTTATTGCCTATGAAACAATACGCACCCGCACCTTCTTTATACGTTCTAACCTTTATTTTCCCCGGGCCATTTATCATGGGCACGCGACGGGTTCGAAATGAAAATGGTCGAAAAAAATAACGATACCTACCTACTCTCGCTCCCCGGCTAGTATAATATGTAAATTTATATACACGATGTATATGTATAGAGTGAAAAAAAGACAAAAAATAGAAAACTCGAAATTCGAGTTCTGCAACAACGATCTGAAGATTCGGTTGAATGTTTTCGAGCGGAGCGTAAGAAAAAGAATGCATTGGACCTAGGTAAAATCGAGTAAATGCTATTTTCTCTCTACATTTTTCCGGTGTACAAAATATCATAGGTCGACATACAGGAGACCTCTAGAAGTAATACTCACCACTGAATTCTCGATATAAATATAAAACGTATAACTGTCGTAGATAAAAAGTTGGGAAGGTAAGGTATAAAGGGAAATTTAATGTTTGTCTGTACGTGACGATTAAATTTTTGCTAATAAAAAACGATTCTGAGGGAAATTCGTTTGCACAATTTTTAAAAAGCAATAGTATTTACGATATGAAAATAATTCATTTCGTATATTTTCATGTTTTTTCTCTGTTTTTCCCATTTATAATGAAAACTTCTGGAAATTAAAAAAAGGCCTCCTTATTAAAGCACTGCCCAGTTATATTTTTTCTTTTAGAAAAAGTGCTATACTTGAAAATCTGAGCAAAATTGCTGTTAAAAAAGTTGTTGACAAACAAAAGAAAAATAAATAAACATAATTGTTAAACCAATACATTGCACGCTCAACTCAGATTATGTCTGTTGTATAATCGTATATGTGACCTACTAAATAAACTCAAACTCGGGAATTAGAACTGTTTTTGAGACGGATTGAAATGTTAAATCAAGGTTTTTTTTTTGACCCTAATTAAGTAATTGGGGATGGAAGATGTTTTATGAGCAATAAACTCCCCTACAGTCTCGCCAAATGAAGTCACAGAATGGGAAATCTCGTATAAACATGGAAAAGGTGTGTTTTTTAGTGGTTTCAAATTTCAACCTTGGCCTTGACATTTTTATAGTAAAATTCCACAATTTTTTATTATTTTTTTGGAAGTTAAATATTTGATTATTTATTGTAGCGCAAAAACACAACAATAAATGATGTATATTATGTCGATTAATAGTAACAGAGGTTGCTGTTCAAGGGTGAATTTTTTTTTAACAAACTTTGTCTGTATTATAGTTTTACGAAAAATCCGAGCACAATATTGTTCCATATCGCGTCTGTTGTTTCGGCTATTGGTTTTCGGTATGCCATTTGCATTTATTGCAACGGCGTTTTCGGAAAGTACATAAGCCCAAACATCAGGGATGTCGGGAAAAAATCGTAAACAAATTGCTCGTATCGGTTTAGAAACACAATTTAACATTATAATAATATATATTTGAACGGATGCCGAGTTCGTATTGCAGAGACGCGTTTGTAAATATTTATGGGACAGCAAAACGTCGATAAAATGATCGTGTCAACGGTATGATGAACACGTATTACCGCGCTATGTGAAAAAAAAAAAAAAAAAACAACGAAATACGCGACTGCAGTGATGTCTCGTACGTGATAGACGGTCCCATACATAGTAAGTATCGAAAAAATAAATTGTCCTCTCAGAAAATACTGAATTATCGCGAATCGATTAACGTGTCGTCGGTGCAACCGGTAAAGAATGCGTTACATCTTAGATTGATTACCATTTTGTAGCCCGGAGTGTCTGTGTTATTCCGTACAACGACTTTTTAAAGTTTAGGTAATGTCATATTTAAAAAAAAAAATAAAAACCATTATTTTCACATCGTTTCCTTTTTTGTACTTGTGTCCTGCAGTTATTGAAATAACATAATTTGTTTTTTGCTCAACACAATTTTTGTTGAATGAAGAGAGCTACTCTAATGAATGATTTTCAGAATTGTTTCATCACATATTTGGGATATGGTATTAGAGAGGCGAGAGAATATCGTTACGCTTACGCATGTTATTACTATCGGTTTTGGCGGTTATAATATTAAATTTTCAAAGACAAAATTTTCAACGATATTCCACGCGAGGTGGTTCGTTAAGAATACAATCGCCAGTTTTATGTCTACAACACTATCTACACCTGAAAATAAATTTTATTTTTTTATTTTTTTTTTTTTTTTATACTTCTTTATTACGGTCTTTCATCAATACGGGTGGGAAATATTTTGTGACAGACTTGTGAAAATTAAAAGGTGTTTGCTACTTTTCAAATTATTTAAATATTTAAATATAGTAAGGGCACATGGATTTGGAGAATACTAAGTTCTTACAAGAATGTAACATATAAACAATATTACATACGTTAGTTTCCTACAAAACCAACGCGTTAATTCCTACACGAATATAAAAAAGTACATATCACGTAAGTTCCTAAATGGCAAAAAAATAAGATGCGTATGTTAGTTGCTACACAAAAATGAAATGTATTAGTTTCTACGGGGTAATAAAAACGTTTAAATCTCAGTAAGTGTATACTTATACTATATTATTGGTTAAGTGTTTACATTTGTTACAAAACTATTATTTCATACATTAAATGTAATCAAATTGATTATAATGTCTTGAAAAAAATAATAGAAATGACATAATATATTTTATAAATAAATATAAAATCATTGCATGCATTAAAAAAAAAAAATTATTATTTTAAACTTTACAAGGTTTATTTCTGAAATTTAAAAATTTAACAAAATCGTATTGATTAATTTTGTATTATTGTATAATCTAAAGTTTCGCATAGGGTTTTTACTATGTTGTATTATTATTAACCATCTTATTATAAAATGTATTATGCGATGTAGGAACTTACACATTTCATTTTTATATTCGTACAGGAACTTACATACGCAACTTTTTTTTTTACCGTGTAGGAACTTATATATTATGTACCTTTTTTCTATCGTGTAGGAACTTACGTTCGCCAAGGTTTTTAAATCGTTGTGTGTTTTTCGGTGGCAGTGGGAGGGCCCGCATGAAAAATTTTCATTCGGATAAAAAATGGTTCAAACGAATTTCGCATGCAATGAATAAAAACCATTTTAATTTTCGCGCATATTTTCACGGGCACAATGTTCACATAAAAGCATAAAATATACCATTTTTATTTTCGTGCACTTTTTTTTTTTTGTTTATGAACTTAATACGATCTAATTGTATAGTGCAGTGGTTGTTAACCTGGGGTCGTGACCAACAAATGAGTCGTGAGTGATGTTGGGGAGTCACCAAAAACTAAAAGTATCACGAAAACTGTACATCGCAATATTCAATTTCTATTAAACAATTTTTGAAAGGAGCATATTCTGTGGAAAAAAAATAGGTCGTGATTCGTAAAAGATAGAAAACCATTAGTATAGTACTCCACATAATATAACTATGGGTAAGTACACAGTTACAGAAAAAAGAAAAAAAAAAGTGAGCATTCGCATTTGGTAAAAGTTGATTTGGTCAAAAAATAAACCGCCGTAATACGTGTCGATTTTTTTGTTATAATCGAACCCTGTGTGGAGACGCATGCATTTGTATTTTTGATATACTCGTATAACGTGAATAAGGGTCCGCGTTAAAATCGATTCATTTGACCAATCATGTTCTACGTGGAATGATTTTCAGAATATTTCAAGTCGTAATAACAGTTTTTCGTTTATTATCACTTTTCAGATTCGGCTACTTGTTTGTTATCATCCTGCCTTTACGCAATAATAATGTTTTAATGTTTTCAAATCACGATTCAATTTAACATCCGTTTTGTAATTTCCATTGATGTTCAGGTGAACCTTATTGTTGATAACTGAAAACACCTTACATGGTGATAAACATATTTGTTTTATTTTTGTCTCTAAAACCTACTGAGCTGATGCCGTTTGTATGTTCAGACATTATTTACGTCTATTACCGAACGTGTATAATAGTATAATGTGTTTCCGCTACGACTCACGAATAAAAAATTGTTTTTGAAAAAATACTTACTAGGATCGAGATGGTTCGATGTTCCTCCGCCGACCGAAGCATGGCGACTGTGTCGTCTGTCAGAAGCCCGCAGGTCGGGAACTGAAAACAAAAAGTAAAAATCCGAATAAATTAACTGGTACTGGTTAGGAAAAAAATAAAATAAAAAAGGATTATCGCGGACATGATTACATTCTACATAAAAGGATAGTATGTAATCCAACACAGTGTAGCGGGCGAATGTATAGAAAAATTGGAAAAGAACAAATACGGACATATTTCGCACGTGGGTGCAACCACTGTTGTACGTGGTGAGTTGGGAAGGTAGGATATAGACGGGAATTTCATGTATGTCGGATTAATTGTTGGTAAAAAAAAGGCCGTAATATTTTACTATACATTCGTACATTTTCCCGTTTTTCTTCTGTTTTTTTTTTCCCGGTTTTTCCAATATATTGAGAAAATTAAAATATGACCTCCCAAAAGTACCGCTCCGGTCGGATTTCTTTTCGGAAAAAATACTACATTACCTACCGCGTGAAAACTGAAATACTAGGCCAGCCAAAATATGATTTAAGAAAAAAAAATAACAACATTTTTTTTTGAAAAAAGGCGTTATGAAATTAATGAAAATGTTCAAATAATTATAATCACGGTTGCGTGGCATGAAGAACTCTAAAACCGTAAAAGTATTTTCCGAGAAAGAAACACCCGTTTGGAACGCACTTCATTATATTTAATAATAACACATGGATACCATTATAGCCGGGTACGAATTATTTTCAAGGCGATACAAATAATTGTTGACAAAAAAAGGTAAAAAAAAAATAATAATATGTATTTCAATAAATTTCGTTGTACTTTTACAATTAACTGTCGTTGTGTCGTATTTATTCTTTTAGCCGTTTTAGACAAACATAACTCTGCTCTAGACGAACATACATCGAAATTGAATGTCGGATCCGTATGACATTTTATAAATTTAGCTAGGTATAAAAATAAGAGAAGCACAAAAAAAGAAAAAAACAACATAAATAACGTCGTTTACACCACGGCGAATAAATCACGATGTCTGAAGATTACGCTGTTCTCCCCGCGCGATAGGTTTTTTTTTTTTTGTTCTATTCAATTTGTAAGTTACGAGTGGTTTATAATTTTCGCGTTCATCGACAAGTTGCAGTAAGTATATCGGATCAATCGGAAAATTATGACTAGACGAGGTTTTCCGCATTCGAACTCATCCGTATGCGTGTCGTATAATGACAAAAACAAATTTCAAAAATACAATTTGCGGATGGCAATATTTTAATTAAGATACGAATTCAATATTCCGTTTCCGTTTGATTTTACTTTTCGCTTTTTTGTGTGGGTATTATTTTTATCGCGACAGATTCGAAACGAAACTTAGACCGTTTTTCTTTCAGCAGGCCTTAAAAAAAAAAAAAAATCACAGTACAACGCAAACCGTATTAGTTCGCCATAGAAATGATTCATTAGTGGTGGACGGGTTTTTTTTTTCCCCCGCAAATGATACCGTATTATTACATTCAAGATAAACAACGAAAAACGTTTTCTTAATTAACCCGTTTTTTAATCAGACACGACTTTTATTACCGCGTCGGCCAGATTATTTCCTCTTTTTCCGTCTTTATACTCGTAAAAATTAATCTCGTTCGCGGTGTAATAATAGCGCGAACGTTACATACAGAGTGGCTAGTTTTCTAATCGTGACCCGGCGATTTTATCGGACGATTTTCTGTGCATTTCATTATTAGACTCTGAGCGTGGCGAAAAACATACTGTGGTTCTACTACGGCGTGTGTTTAATTATTTATTCCGTGAGTCTGTTATCGGCTTTTCTACTAGAAATCATGATTTGACCGAAAAATGTCAAGAGAACATTTTGGTTAGATTTTGGATTTACTCGGTGCATTAAAGCGGCCGTCTTTTGATTTGCCGAGTTATTTTCATTGTAGTCGAAAAATTATTGTATAAAAGAAACGGGCAATAAAAGTTTCAATGTATTCGATTTTTTTCAATTTTATTTTCTCATCCTCGGAAATCTCACTCTGAATTACTATGTTGTATCTTTTATAGAAGAAAATGTTGTCTAGTTGGTGAGTATGAGGAGGTGTTTTTTTTTTTTTACGTCTCTTGACGTTTTCTTTACGATTGGAAAAAATGTTAAACTCTATGGTAATAACGGTTTTCATTTTTTGAAAAAAATAAAAAATATATTCTATTTTTAAATTTAACGTTTGCCATTTGAAAATCAACTGTCAATAAAATGTGTTTATGGTGTACGGGCTTAAACGCGATTGTAATAGATTTCGAAAATGTAATATTGTTATAAAACGCCGTTAAACGATTGTGAAATAACGATTGAAATACGTTAAAATAAAATTCAGTTAAAACTTTCCGAGAATCTTCCTTTCTGGACCATGTTAAAAAAGCATAACAACAAAGAATCACCGCGTATGAAGCGTTTTGTTCATATACGTACGGGGATAATTGTTTTACTGTACGAATTCCGCTAACGTATTAGTTATAAGTTGTCGAATCGTGCTTTTGTTCGGGTACGGTATTTTTTAGTATTTATAAATCACTACAGTGTTTGCAGTTGAAGTAAATAATTTCGCGGACTTAAAATCGATACACAGTATAAGTGCACATTATGTCCTGAAAACTGAATGAAAAAAAAAAAAAAAAAAAACAACACAGAGAAAAAAGAGAAAAAAATCGTGTTTCGCCGTTTGACGAAATGTTTGCCCGGTAATTATTTACAACTAAACCCGTTTTTAAGACGTGAAAAAAAAAAAAAACAAAACAAAAAAGGTTTCCGGAATTATTGAGTTTTAACTCTTGGCCTGTTTTCCGAACTTTTTTTTTCCACGACGCGTATCCCATCGATTTACACAAAACCGTTTAGTAGTTAATTATATTACATCGGTTCGGCGTATATCCGTATAATATACGGCTGTTTACCTTTTCAGATTTCTTTTGAGTCTGAACAACGTCGCGTAATTGCGGTGTCTAGTAAATAACGGTTGATCCCGGACCGTCCGTAATCAGTAGTTATGTAGAATGACAAATTTTGAAACGCCCATTCTAAGGTTTAAGTCCAACGACTAATTGCCGACCTACTCGCTGATTAGTTTAATCGCGAAACGATAATTAAAAATTTCGTGGATTAAGAAAACAAAAAAAAAAAATTGTTTCCATTTTTCATCGTAGAACGAAATAAAAACTGAAACTACTAACTGTATAACTTGCAAATATGGTACCCAGTCACCGTTTAGTTTTCATACGTGGTGTAAAAAAGGTTACGCGATTGGTGTGACTTATCACGTTTACCCGAATGATTGTTCTTAATTTCTTTTTATCTCAGACTGCGTCTCGGACAACCCATTTCCCATTCCAGATAAACGATACAAACATACCTGTCTCTATTGTTTAGACGCAACACCGGTAACCGTTACAGACTCAGGTTTTTTATTTGACGACCGTATTGTGCATACAATTGTTAACGTTAACATGACAACGAAATATGGTCTACCATATGTTTTTATAACCGTTGATGTCATCATACGACTATACGGTTATATCGTTTTAGTATAATTACACATTTAAATTATTAATAAAAATATGTAGCTATCGATTTTATTAGTTTTTTTTTTTTTTTTTTAACTTGACGAATTTTACCTGAGCCTGAGCTAATTGGTAACATAATTAAAACTTTTAGTTATTGAATACCGGTTTCCGTTTATTGCAATCAAACTGTATGGTGTACTCTATATTATTAAAAATAAAAAAAAAAAAAAAACTCAATAATCAAGTTTCTCGATATTTGTGTACCACGGTTTCGAATGATTTATGAGGTTTTTCTTTTTGTAAAACCTGCTCTGTTCTGTGTCTCTTTTTCTCGATTTTCAATTATTCGTTATACCTTTTTTTCTTTTGTTTTTGTTTTTCGTTTTTTTTTTTTTTTTCGTAACACTGTTAACCGATAAAATCTCATTAAGAATGATAATTATATTACCGGGTGAAAAAATCTTCCCAAAAAATACTACTGATCCAAGATACTGTATAAATTGTATTATTTTTTTTTTTTTCCAGAACTGTACGATAATAATTAAAACAAAAACGGACGGAGGTACGGTGCAGTTTGTATAATATGTCGAAACGTCTTTTTTCCTTAATTTATTTCGATTATGTACGACGGCCCGTCGCGCGTCGGTTGACTCAGACAAACAAGCAAAATTGTTGTAGATCCAGGGGGCCTATTCGCAAATCAATCGAAATGATCGGTCGAATAACTCTTTTCGATCAAAAAAAATTCTATTCGATTGTTTGTTTTCGATCGATTGTGTTCACAGACAGTGATCGTGTAAAGCGTACATTCGGCTCTCGACTGTCGAATCGCCCATCAGTAAAAATCGACTTTATCCCGTGCAAAAACGGAATACCAGCGGCCATGTCAACAATAATAACCCGTTTGCAAGTTACGGATATTTGACGGTTAATACGTACAACGTCGCGCGCGCGTCGATTTCGATTGCAGAACAGTGTGTTCTGTAATCAACGTTACACGCTGCAACGAAATCAGGCATTGTCGGCTGTTGAATTATACTTTTAACGAGAGTTCAGCACGCGGTTTGTACACGCGTGTCGTACGTAGACACAAACCGTGCGCCCGCCGGCTTCAACAGATACAATTGTGTCCTCTACAAATAAACCGGTACCGCCGAATCTAACGAATTATGTTACCTAGGCGATCACACCAGTGCAATCACGCAGCACACGCTACGGCCGTCTAGGAATTGACTATGCGCGGGTTCGCGTTATTTTCGACGTTGTTACCGCGATTAATAACCGTGTCCATATCTCCGCACGTTCATTTTAAAACGCACAATGTTTTACGTTTGAACGACCGATCCGAGGTGGTATACCCGCCACTCGGATTACGCGCGGCAGCCGCCACACCTCCAACATTTGGGTTCGGCGCCGCTGCCGTACACGCCGTCATTCGCACATAAAACACCGACCTTCCGACGGCATAAAATGTGTAAACAGTATGGCCAGTTTTTTTTTTTTTTTTTTCTATGGTATTTTAGATTTGAATTAAACGATAATAATACAAATAAATATTTTTCGCGATTTCTTAAACGTTTACTCGGAACGATTTCGAGATAGAAAACACGCGAAATACAAAACAAAGTATTGTATACTACGAAGAATGTACGAGATTTTAAACGTCGATATGTAATGGATTTCTCGACAAATGTCGCGTTCGTAATATTTCGTACTACACGATTCACAAAATGTGTGTAACAAAATTATACTACGAAAAAATAATATACATACATATATTTCCTCACGTCATAAGTATTACTGTTGAGTAGTTCCTTAAATCGTGTAATTCGAGTTATATATAAAAAAAAAAACATATATTTACAGCACATATGCTTATTGTAAAATTACACTTACAAATTGTATATTTTCTAAAATAAATGTTAAAAAAAAAAAAAAAAAAAAAAAACATTTATATATATATGAATATAATTCTTTGCAAGTGAGGGAGATCGGGGCTAGTCGTTACACGGGTGACATAAGATATTTGTTCTACTATCAACTATAGTAACACTGTGTGGTTTGAAATAGCAAGTTTCATTATCATTATCTGCACGTGTTTTGTGATAATATCCATTTCCCCGTATTATTTTTCAGTGTAGAGTTTAACGGACGTTTGTATGGCTTTTCAGAAGTAAATTTGTTTAGCGCGTTATATTAGCATTTTATTGGTTACAACGAACCAACGTTAGGTAAGATTATTTGTACGTTTAAGTTTTTTTTTTTTTCTTTATATAAGAACTGCATCGAACTCTAGTAGAATAGCACTGAATAAGTAGTAATAATTACTTTTACAATAAATTAATTCTGTACGTAAAAAATTAAACCATAAAAATATAGTTACAGTGTTAACTTGTGAAAAACATATGTGGCAAATCGTTAAACCATATACCTTCCGTAGTAATACATTACACGTATAGAATGTATTACGCAGTAGCGAATTTTCAAAACTTTTCTGGGAGGGATCCTACAAAATCATAATATCTATTTAAAAGTTATCCCTGTGAATATATACGTCTTTTCCGGACGAAATTTTATTGAAATTATATCGGTGTTTGGGAGGGACGGGGCCAGGGGGTCTGGACTCCCCTTGTTAGTCCGTCACAGGTATTAAATTTCGTTTTGTTTCATATCTTGGTATAGGTTTTTATTATCATAAACTCCGTTTATGGGTACCCGTTACTGTTGATTTCTCATCATTTTTCGTTTTATAATAATCGTTCAAAATGTGTACATTTTTAACGTACACATGGCCTGTAACGAAGAATTTACCTCATCCAGGGACATGTTCTTACATAATAATAATGACTGAATTACTAAAACGGTTAATTTTCTCTAACTTTAACCAAGTAGCACAGAAGTCACACAAGAAAATTGCCTTTATCAGTATAATAAAATGAAATTCATACAAATTCAATACGTCGAAATTGTAACAACTAACCTCGCCCGCCTCTGCTTTTGAAGATAAATAAACTTTTCGATTATACGCGCCATTGTTCGTATACGGTATATAAATGACTCTGCCACGGGCCAAGTCGGAAAATAATTTAAGTTTTTCGAAAAAAAGCACAGGGAAAAACTCCTACTACTGTGTTATACGTTGTATAAAAAATGTTAATAAAAGATGCACGGAGCTTTTAAAATTGTTGTCGTCTAACGTAGGCGGTCGTGTATTAAAACCGTTGCGTAATAGTGGTACTCGAATATGTGATAATAAATTTCCGAACTCTGTTTAAAAATTAATATCGCCTAAGTACAGTTGCTTTTTGAAAATAATTTATACACGAACCGTTTAATCTTGAATAATTCATAGGTGTAATTGCGTTCATTTATTCACGATTTCCAAACGTTACGTCCACAAAAATTGCTCTGTAAGTACCGATTTGTTGGTATTATTTGTTATACAAAAACGCACGAACAAATTGAAAAATCTCGTGCTTTAACCCGCATACGCCACCAGACGACTCCGCTTTTGGGCGAAATTCATTTCGTATCGATTATAATAGATTTCCGATAGTAATATTATTCCGGTATTCTCGGCAACGCAACGCGAAAAATCCGATTATCTGTATGGAAAACGTATTATATTGCGGTTAAACGAAATTCTAGAAGTTTCGATAAAAAAAAAAAAAAAAAAAAAAAAAAAAACAACAAAACATTAATATAAACTCCGTCGATTACTTAACGAAATGCTAACCGAAAACTATGATAACGCCAAACATTTAACGATACACGATACGTGTTATTATAAAAGCTCTCATAATGAAAAAAAAAAAAAAAACAGTAAAAATTAAACCGATTAAAGCCGAATCGTTTTTTTTCCATCCCGGCCGAATGTAATTGTAAATTAATTGTATAATCAATATTGTGTTACGTACACCGCATTGTTGTAATGTCCTAAATATTTGTGTTTTGTTTCCCGAAAATGTCCGGGGCTGTCCGGTTATTGTGCGAAATCCTTAAATACCGTGGTTTTCCGTTCCGGCGACCGGGTGTTTTATACGTTTTCCGATTTCGTCGTCAATTTGTCGACGAGCGTCGCATATTATAAATATTTCTACGCGATCCGTGAAAACGTATTTCGCACAGCATAACGTTAAGCGGGGTTTACACGGGTTTAGCGGGCTCGTTCGAGTGTACTAAACCGACCTAATAAATCGTCTAAACTTGAACCGTGTGAACAATGTATACCTCACGTTTCAGATACGCGAAAACGAGCGGTTTATTTTCTTTCGGTAATAAATAAATAAATAATAATGTTTTTGCTAAATCGATTGCCCGCGCGGTATTTTAATAGATAGTACCGCAGTTTTCGGGAATCTCCTACCCGTCCGTTTGTAGGCCGTCCAGGCCTCTTCGCTGCCGCGTGAGTTTGTCGCATTGAAATTGTAAACTATTACTTTTTTTACGAGCCGTTTTGGGCCACATAAGTATATCGCGCGAGAACGGGAAAATTCGTGAATAGAGTATGATGGATGAAAAAACGTGACGGACGCACGTATTGACGAAGCAACGGTAAACTACGGCGAAGACGGTTCAACAGACGTGTACCGTGTAAGTTAACAAAAAAAAAAAAAGTTAATAAAAAATCGAGCCTAAATAACGGGTAAGTCGATTCGTTTTCGTATAAGGTACCACAACAATAATATTGCAATGTGCTGCAGTTCTATTTGCACTAATGGGAAACGGACGTTATAGTATACGTATTCGGACGTCGCGGACATTTCAATTTGATGAAAACCGCATTATCATTATTATTATTATTACTACTCCGCCGTACGAACATCGAACAGATAATCGATTGGACGTCAAATTAATTACGAAAACGCGAAAAAAATAATCAATTACTCAAATATTGTCCGACGTTATTGTAAGAGTCGGTATTGTATCGGTACGGCCGCGTTGTCAAAGATAAACCCGTGTATTTTTACCGGGATCGTATTTAAAACTCGACGGCAGTACGAGCATGTCCCTCTGGTCTGGATTTGTTTTCCGAACGATAATCACACTGTAAATAAATACAGCGTCGCACAAATCGATAATACTTAGTATTACTGACTAAGTATATGGAAAAAACGGGATGAAAAATGTTTGGTTTACTGTATAAAAAAGAAAAGAAACCATACCATATTTTAAATTTGTTTATGTTACAGTAACAATTTAAATTATTTTTAATTGTTTGAAATACGCCGGCCCAGTCTGTAGAACAATAAATGTACGATTTGAATTGTCCGTGAAGTTTTTGACATGTTCACGGGTAATCGCGAGATACATTTTAAGACGCACTTGAAAAAAAACGAATAATTTTTTTTCATAAATACTTAATTCATTAAAAATATAGAATTACAAAATTATAACAAAACAAGTAACGGGTGCGCAGTTTTTTTGATATAATAATTTTTATCTACACATTTATGTCTGCTTTCAAATATAATTTTATTCTTATAAAGTAATAATTGTCAGTTAAAATACATAAAATATAATAATATTGAAGCGTTGGTTAATTATTGGTAAACATAAAACAAATAATGGGCATTATCCACTTGTCAATAAACAATATCCATACACTCGTGCAAAATAGTTTACGTTAATGAAGAAATCGAAAAATAATACATATCAACAAAAAATTGTTTGTATATTTATCTAAACAAAATTCGATTTTAGAATTTCACGTTTTGTTCTGATTTTGTACCGAAAAAATAACAACTTTGTCTTAAAATGTATTTTATACACTTTCGTTTAGATACACAATATCTAAGATACAGATACGGATGTAAATATTTTTAAAAAGTATCTAGTTACGTTTATCCGTGTATACATGTAACAACACTGTATGCAATGGACGACTAGACGATAGGGCATATTAAATAATGTTTTTTTTTTTTTTTTTTAATTTATACAATATAATTTCGTCGGCAATTTCGAGGAACCATGAACCGTTTATAACTGCTGGAGATAAAAAAAAAAAAAAAAAACCATTCGTCTACGACTCGTCGTAGCTATTGCGTGTGGACGATTAATTTGATTTCAGCTATTTTAGCGGTCACGAGTAAACCATTAAGTCCAATTTCCATAATATATTTTGGATGGCCTCTCGATTTGAACGTTTTTTTTTTGTTTAACCGTTCCGTCGTACTGCGTATCACGACTGCCTTCAAAATGTTCGTTTACCACGGAAAACGAAAGGTCTTGGACATTTTGTTCCTCCCCGCAAAGCGAAACTTGTTGGTACACAAAAATAACCGCAATTTTGTATGTGGAGTGCAATTTTGTAACGGAATAAACTCGTTACTTAACAAAGTGTGAACTTTAATTAAAATTTAAGACAAATTATGCAACCCTCGATATTACCCTTATTATTTTCGCTATTGCGCGGAAAATCACTATTAAAAACTATTGTTTTTCACACAAAAAAAAAAAAAAAAAAACTTAACACGCGTTGGAAATACAATAAATCCTAGAAGTTTAATAGTAAAAACATTTTTTTAATTTCTTTTGTGGCAGCATTGGTTTTAAGTTCGGTACCTTCACGAAATCCGAAGCTGCTACATCACAATCAATGATTATTTTTATGTGATATTATAACATGAACACAATTCCAAATGTAATTTTCTGTTAATTTTTTGAATTCATTTAAGGCGGTGCAATACTACGTTTTTTATCCGCTTTTGTTCGTGTCCGGACATTAGCAACAAAACCCGAAAAACCACGTACCGAGAAAAACGAGTATAGATTTCGCGCACTTTTTAATATCTGTAAAACAAATATCATTCTATTGATCGCCGCCCAATTTCGAATTTACATTGTTCATCGTAAATCACCATTAAATATTTAAAGTGTTAAATTTAAAACGATTAAAGACTATCGCGTGACCGAATTTTATATTTCGCGGACCGAAGAACTATGGCTGTGGCTGTAATGCAACTGTGTATTATTTTGAGATATACCACACTAACTAACCTAGTGTGGTAAAATGTTTTCCACGAGTAGACGACAGAACCGTGAGATAAATTTTCGTGTAATAAAACAAACCTTAGCGCGATATTATTTTATAGTGTTTTACCTAGATAGATGTGTATTTGTGTAATTAATATTAGAACGAGACGAACAACGAAAGCATGTGCATAAACGTGTTAAAAAAAGGAATCGAAATATTTATAACGGATGGTATAACTGGAATGTTTGATTTATATTAATTTAGTTTTCAAATTAATTATTTATGAACATCAATCATAAAACTTTTTTTGAAATCTGAATGTTTACCATATACCGGTATTATCTGGTGCACTTTTGACGTTGTTTTAATTTTATGGTGAGGTTTGGTTTTTTTTTTTTTTTTTTAATTTTAAAAATAAAGTTGCCGATTATTTACGTTTCTCTAGACAGAATCAAATATTATTTTTGCTTAATTTTGTTTATCTAACAATAAATTATTTTAACATTATTTTTAATTACTTTCCCTTATCTTTATCTATAGATATTTTTTAATTTTTGCGACACCGACGGTTATAATATGATAGTAGAAAAGTTTAATAAATAAAAACCGTGTGGCCATGTATGTATACTGTTTTTTTTTTTTTTTGTTTTTTGTATTAGCCGATTTAACCGTTAGGCTTTCGGAGCTGCCGTATATTTTGTACGAAAATATGTTCCGCGGTAAAAACGCTCACGTCTCGTAGAACAATTATTAGATTTTGTTCATTTTTATTATTTGAAAAAAAAAAACAGTTTGTAGAACTTGTTGAATTTCGATTTTCAAAATTAAAACGTTTAAAAAGTGTATTAAGCGTCTGAAAGATTCAAATATTTGTTATAATTAACCTCTTTTTTTTCTTTCTAAATCACCAACAGATCAACATAAAATCGAGTTGAAGTTGATTAGTAAAACATATTGCTCTTTCAAATTAAAGCGTATTGAATTTTAAGCGTTTCACAAGACATGAATGTCTTTCGTACGACGGCGTAATTTTCGTTCGTAATAACGGGCCCACTGCAATTCCCCCCGGAACGGGTATCAGGCAGTGGATTAGTGGAAAAACCGTATACATGATTTTGAGGCGGCCGTAAAAATGTCAAAAATAATTTTCAAATTTCACGATAATCGGAGAAAATGTAGAAAAACAGCTTCGACGTCCTAAACTATTTCGGATTTCCGATCCCGTCCACGGCCGTTTCGGTGCGCCGGCAATCAGAATAAAAAATTTTAAAAAAACAACCTAACCGCGACGGGAAATTCGTCCGCGACACTTGAGTGTTGTGTTGTTCACCGCAACACAATCGATATTATGGCGCGTATAGTTACGTATATATAAATCTACGTGTCCGTTATTGCACACAATGCAGTAAACGCATTCATAAATCATCGTACGGTTAACTCGTTGGTGACACCGATACAAATATTATTATTATTATCATCATCGTATTATTGTTACACGCGTGGCACGCCGTTTCCGAATTGAATTTAAATGTCTAAAATTTGCGTTGGCCGGCGCCCCGCCGCTGCAGTTTCGAAGCCGAGAAAAACCTGTACGATAGGCTAACCACGCGGAAAGAATCGTTCAATTATTTTAATTGAAAACGATTCTGAGCAAAATGGATTCAGTAATGCCAGTAACATAAAACCGATAGATACACGGACATTATTTATAATAATTGTATAATTCTATTGAAAAACTATCGGATTCTAGACATTTTTTATCTTTTTTTTTTTTTTTGAAAAAAAATAATACCACTGGTCAAAAAATCGGGTTATTTTATAGTACTATGCTAATACTTAAGAGGTTTTTTTTACCAATCAAACGTGTTTACACGGAAAAACAAAATTGAAAAAATCCATATAGGTAAAACTAGAATTAATTCTTTATTGCACTCTGAATCTGAATAACAATGTGTTTTTGACGTCCTAATCTTCCTCTCGTAATTACGCCACTGCGCCGGGTAAAGGACTAAACCTACCACTGAGTCGTACTGCACACTATTTTCTTTATTTATTTAAACTCGACTTACCTACCTTCTCAAATTACCAAATTTGATGAAAAAACATTTATTTTATAGTATGCATTAAAAAATAAATAAATAAACATCATTGTAAAACCAATATATTCCTCTCTGCGCTCAGGATCTAAAATTCTACCGATATTTTATACTCGTGAACAAATCGATCAATCAATCACAATAGTAATATAATAAAAAAATACATTACGAAAACGTCATAAATATGTAGGGTAAAAATTTAAATTTATTATCATAAATTCGAATTAAACTTTTTATTTCAAAGTGGCATGTTCAATATTTTTAACATTTTTTTATTTTTTTTATTGAACGAAAACTTTCTCTGAATCCGGAGAGTTGTTTTTTTTTGTCCTCTTAATATTGTATAGGAGATAATATATGGAACTTTGCATATAAGAATTAATTTCGATTGAACTCGACGTGTCGGAGTATTTTTGGGCAATTCTACACGATTTTCGGGTCACATGCAAATCGATTTCGCATATATAAATAATTCATAAAAATTATGAATCGACGTAAAACTTTACGGAATTCGTATTGGGACGTAAACATTTCAATGCACTTTGGTTTTTAAAGAATATACCACTCTATATTTCGGATATTCATTATTTCGGAAATCTTTTGTCGGCAAAACTTTGGCTCTACCGTTATTATTCAAATTTCTGTTAAATTAATATAGTGAAGATGCTCGTGCGAAAAACCGCTTGTGCACTATAGTGGTCCCAATCATTTGACACATTCGGTCTCCAAAAATAATAAGGATCGTGGCATGTTTACACACCGGATTTGCATGCATAATAAAGTTAATACAGGGTTTTATGTTGCAGACGGTTTTACTAATATAATACTTATATGAAAAAAAAAACACCTTACCTTTTGTAAAATAGTTTCGTAATCATATTTCGTATACTAAAAAAATGTAAAATTAATTTTATGTTTAATTACTTATTAAATAAAGAGAGTTTGACGGTATTGATCGAACGGGATAGCACATTTGAAATTATAGATTTTGATAGCTGTTGTCTGTCGACATGCACTATATTGGCTATTTGGTACACCTAGCGTCCGTCGACTGTGAGCCATTTAATTGATTTACACATTATATATTGATACGAAACGCTCGATCTATAAGGAATATGAGTGAACAATTGAAAATAGTGTTAAAATAAAGCGTATACGATTTCATAAAGATTGGTCGTAAAATTAGTAATCAATTTCACTTAAAATCGTTTGAGAAAATTGCCGGTTCTCGATTAAAGAATCACCCTGTATATTGTGTTTTTTATCATTACGGGATAAAATCGTCTACATGAATTCGCTTTGCGATAATCATTTGAGAATCGATTCGAATAAAATACATTCGAATTCTCGAAAAACGCTTTTATTTCAATCGGATAGTATATTATAACATAATATTGGGTGAATGCACGTGAAAAAAAATTGTATTTATTAATGAAAAGTCTATTGGCTTTTTTTTTTCTTTCCACCCCCTAATTCATTCAATATTTTAATTGGGCGAGTATGCTACTTTGAATACAAATATGTCTGGCCGAAATCGAATTATTGTGGTAGTTCAGAGCTAGAGTAGAGAGTATATTACTTTATACTTAATGTAGTACACCGCGAACGTAAAATATGCTTATAGCTGTGTACAATAATAACGTGATCATAATAACGTATGCAAATATTGCACAGGTTCCTGTTAGTATACGAGAAATGTCCCGTTATTTCTATCTACGATGACGATGATAATAATAATAATATTATTATTTTTTTTTTTTCTTGCCAAACATATATGATTAAAATGTTTGATAAAACCTTATTGCATTGTATTGACTGTGAATATTGAACACAGGTGGTACTACGGACAGGTTATTGGGCACGTTTTTAATCGAGATTAAATAACGTATTGGAAAAACATGATAAATCCCAGTTGCATGTTGTGCCTACTAACGGCAATTTTAAAAATATTCTGAACAGTTTTCGAACAAAATATTCACTAACTTCGTGTTCCTGTACAGGTTTTTTTTTAACAGTAGTTTGGTTAAATGGTACGATTTTCTTCCAGTGTTCTCTATCCACAACGGCATTCTTTAACCCCGTGTAGAAATACCATCCCGTATCGAATATAATTTTTTTTTTTTTTACTAACGGCGGCCTTTTTATTCACCTCCTAAGTCTGTTCTTGAATTCCTCGTCTATTATGGTAGTTGTCCGTGCATTGTTCTTTAGGTTATGTTCTATCTATTGCTTTCTTCTTTTCCCCACAATTATCTTCCATAAATGCCTACTGCAGTCGTTCGTCCTACGATACCTATTTATTTGCCACGCTTTTCATTCAGAAAATTCTTTTTTTCAACCTCGGCCAGTAGGTACCAAGTTGTTTACGCAAATAAAAATGTACGACATGAGACTGAAATAATACAAAAGCTAAATTATACCGCTAAATTTTTATCATTTTCCATTATTGCTATTCCGTTAAACGTATCTGTATTTGTTTGTTTTACTGCGTTTCTGCTGATCGAAAATGTATTGATCAACGCGATTAAACACGAATGATTTCACGCACAACTTTCGTTACAATATACCGGTGTCTTGTACGGTCTGTTATACAATTCTTGTTACATTCTGTGTTTCGCTTCGATTCGAATTGCTCGATATCAGTCTATCATCTGCAGTAACGTTTAATAATTATCTCGGATTCTTCGATATAAAATTATAACCAATACACGTCGATGTTAATAAATAAAACTATCTTAGTACATCGAACTGTATATGCACTGTGGTTGGTAAAATCAATTGCATAAAATGACATTGACTGCGGGAAACAGAATATCGTGTATTATATTTTCAACTTCATGTGCTCAATTATAAACAGACCGGCAGACAATGATGTCATATTTATGAAACGTCGTAATTTATCTTTATTAACAATCGTAACCATGCCAGAATGTATACGCATACTTCTAATTCAGACCTTTGTGTAAGCTTAGCAATAGTCATTGAACACTATAAATGTCATCTAACGCGAGTTCCCCAAATCAGTCATCAGCATATTCAACTCAGAAAATTACTTCGTACTTGAAAAATTCACGCCAGTGCACATATCCCATACAATTCATATAATTACGTATAATACCTCTCAATTTTTCTACAGCTCTTTTAAATCCACTGACTAAAAATGGAATAACACTAAAACCTAAATCCGCTCTAATAGCTACTCATGAAAATAAAGAATTCATTTGGATATCGTCTCACGTTAGAATAAAACATAATGCAAAATTACCGACGATGTAGCTGTTCCAATAGCGAGAACAATTCCAGATTTACACATTTTATCCTATATCCTCTAATGATTTAATTAACTTCGCCCGTTATGAAATTTATTTACTTTGGAAACATTTCTGGAACTCCATTACAAACAGACTAAGACGCGTACCTAACAGTATGCACTGTGCAGCCACACGATTTCCACGAAACCGAAAATACTTCATTTAAGATAAGTTACCATAATAATATTTAATTTTTAACTAAACTGTAAACTATAGCTGAACAAATTTTAATTGTAACCTTTATATGTTTGCGAGTATTATTTCAAATTTCAAATCTAATTACCAAACCATAAAAATTTAATCGAAAAACAAATTTACGCAGTCCGTATTCCTAATGAGTATGTTATAAAAAAAGAACTGCATTCGATTGTCTTAATCGTTTCAAGAGATATAGCAACGGTTATAATAGCTTCGTGGGACATCCTGTATAAAACCCTGTATATACCCTGTATATTATTTTGTTGGCCACGTGCTAAAAAATAAAATATACATAACAGTTATAAATTATTCCGACTCTCTTATCAAATTTAAAATATTCTGAAGTAAATAATTATAAGATGATTATAACGATTATTACTGTTTCAAGTTTTAACATCATATTTTGTTCGATACAATAACCATTGTTCAGCAATCTGCGGCACACCAGTTGATCGAATTAATCGCCGAAAGTTTAACGGATTCCTGACTCCGTATCTATTATTATAATAATACACCTTCTAGGTAAAATTATGTAGATTTCTTTAATTTATCACTTTGGTTGCGTGTTTCATTGCACTCGTGACTGATTTATCAACTGAATAGCGGCATCCATCTTCGCCCGAATGTATTACGCGCGCCGTATTACTACTATCTCTCCTTAAAATATTTTGTTGTACTTAGGTATTTTTCACGTATTATAGTAACGGTAAGTTGACGGATGAGAAAGCGAAGAAAATGACGGATAATCGAGGTTCCGAGTGTTATTATTCGGTTTGTTTTGTTCGTAATATATTACGTCACGTTATTATATTTAACTAAGAATTGTGTTTGCCGTTGGCGATTAAATTATGTTTATCGTTCACGATTTCCGTAAATCACAAAATATCATACAAGATTATGAGAACCCACACTGTAGGCATAAATAATTATTTTAATGTGTATTTTGACACGTTATGAGAACCCTTAATAAATGTATACACTGCCGCGCGTTGAAGTCAATTTTATATGTTTACCTAAAAAATACGAGACGCCTATAGTAGGTGCAGAACTTCGTAAAACTAAGTATTAATTCAAACATGTATAAACTTATATAATAATAATTACTGTACTTAAAAAACAAAAAAAAAAAAAAAAAAAAAAAAAAAAACTTTCTTTGCTGACTTGAATAGTTATTCGAGCCAAAAACTTAATAGCATACACCTGGTGTTTGTTTGTTATATGTCCAGCACTTAAGTACACACATTTTAAACACGTTATTTACAACTGCTTGTTTTAATAGTTAGTCTTATCGTATATACGATATACGCGATTTAACGATCCGAAATTCCAATTTTACTTTTCGCACTTAACAGCTGCCTCGTGAGCCAATTATGTAGGTAATTTAGATAGAATATAATTCAAAATCTCGATTTTCCGTTGGCATACGATAGTTTCAAAATATTATTATTTTTTTTTTTTTTGTTACAGACTTTATCAAGGTCATCTATCCAAAATTGACCGACTCCGATTATCACAATCGCGTACCGGATGGTTTAAATTTATCACTATTGGTATATACTACCTCGAGGCTTAAAAACACTCCTAGATAAAATGTCTATATGGTAATTTGATCTCGTATCATATAACGTATACCTTTTACGCTGAATTTAACGTCATTACGGTTTATATAACAATAAACATGAATTTATTTTACTTTGTCGTTTAGAATATTACCAATTATTCCGGACTACATCGAGCAGACTATAGGGAGCGGGTAGTTATTGTTATTGGATTTTAAGTAATGTGTTTTTCCGATTACGAATAAAAATAAAGTCTTGGCATTTTAGTTGATCGAATCTCACGGTCAATTTAGAACATTATAATCCTTTGACGGGGCCACAAAACTTGTGCACAAAATCTTTGGTAAACCATAAAAATGATTAAACCCCGATGGATTCAAATTGATTACGTTTTTAATCGGACCTCTTCTATGCAGTAATAATAAAATATTATTACGCTGAAACTAAAAAATTAATTTCAGGTAAATTTAATTAAACTAAAATTCGATGTACATCTACAATACATTTATTGTTACCCGTAATCACAATAATATTATTGCAGCCGTATAGTCATTCTGGAACAATTTTAAACTTTTATAACCATTCGTATAAAACGATAAAATCAAAGTTCGAAGTTCTGTACCGTTTGTACGAATAGTAAAATATCGGCACAATAATACGGCACCAGCGGCGAAAATTCGATTCGACGTGTACTTATAAAACCCTATGGTAGCATATATTTTATTGTTGTGTCGATATAATCGGAAGCAAACGAAATGATGCATTCAGTAAACTTTATAAATCGTCTTGTAGGTACCTATTTATACAATATAAATGAAAATAATTCTCCATAATATTGTAGATATTATAATACGTATTCTTGTACCACACGACTCTTCGTCGTAAAAAACCAGTACAATCATAAAACGGATATAAAAAAATAAAATAAAATTTACAATAACTCCCGAAAGTTAACGTACGCGAATACTTATACATAGTAATGTTCAACTTTTTAAATGTATTTTCAAATGTATTATAACATATATCTATAAAAAGTGTTGTATTTCATTTAGATTAAACTCAACTATCAAATAAAATTGTTTTTTTTTTATTTTATCTTATCTAGATAAACGACAGATAGATTATCCAATATAGATAATTTAATAGGTTAGACAAATATTGAACCAAAGTGTCAATATTAATTAGAAATACTGCGTAAATACCAAATACTACAATTAATCGTTAGCCACGTATTCGTGTTATCTATTATTCGCTGTATCTAAAAGCACCTTTCCTTCTGTCTGGAAAATTGGTAAGTAACGCAAGTTTTCAAGACTGTTGACCCAATTGATGTTTTGAACTATAAGCCAATCTCTATAATTCCGCATTAGCTCTTTGAGTCCCTAGTATACTATAACATTAAAAGAAGTCTAAATCATATTATTATAGCTGAGCAGCGTGGATTCAGACTTAGAAAGTCTACGATCACTAGCAGTGTTGCTTTTACTACTTTTTCGCTTGACAATTTTCACTAAACTGGTCGTATTTATTGATATTATAATAGCATTTGCCTTTGATAACCATGACCTCCTTCTCGGTCAACCTAATCGACTAGGTATCGGTAACCTCCTTCTTTCAAGGCTGCATTTATATCTCTCTGATAGGCAATAATTTGTAAAAGTCTTCATCCTTAATTATTATATCCTCTGGTATTCTCAAAGATGTAATCTTAGTGTCTTACTTTTTATCTTGTTCGTTAACTCAATAAGCAGGTCGATCACTGAGGCCTAATTCCTTCTTTTTGCCAATGGCATGAAAATTTTTTTAAAAATTAATAATATTTATTGTTTTCAGACTTTACAATGCCAATTGGACCTAAATTCGCATAATGGATTTAGTGTCGTGTTACGACCTTTTCTAGGCGTCGTAATCTAACATTCTTCTTCCGCCGTATTAAAGGCTCCCCTCTTGAACGTGTTTTTATTTTTAAATATCTCAGTGTATATTTCACTCTTTTATTCAATTTCAGCCACCACATTAATGCCACTGTCTGCCAAGCGCTTATAGTCCTGGGATTTAAAAAGCGTTATGTTTAGTTTTATATTTAACACTATCAGTTATCCCGTATACTTTACTTTTCCCTTGTGCGTTCAATTTTAGAATTTGGTGTGAAAGTTGGGCACTCTTATCTAGTGAAAGACCAGTTAAGACTAGATAGCGTACAGAATAGGTTTCTCTCATACATTGATTTTTTACTCAAAATTGACTATCCCCAATATAATTACTCAACCGTACTAAAAACACTTTATATCGCATCACATTTTTCTTGTCTCGATGCTGATTCTCGTTTCACTCAAGGTTTACTTGATGGATCTACTGGTTCTCCTAACCTCAATTTCTCTATCAACTTTGGCCTCCTGATCTATCTCTCAAGAAAACATACACTATTTTCTATCCAAACTCATTTTCTCTCTTATGGTCACAATCATCTGTTACATAGGATGGATGCTACGTTTTCTTTATAACGATCCCTCAGATTAACTACCGAACCGATCAATGTTTAGTACAATAAGATACTTGTTTTGAATTAATTTACTTTGTTTATTCACTTACTTTCGATTTTTTTCTTCCTAGTTACATATTATATTCGTGTTGTATTTGTGTTACTTATATAATTTCCGTTTGGCGTTAATACGATAAATAATTAAATGATAAATACATTTGCTTAATGAAATCTAGACGTGTACCAAAACTGATACGCTTTTACTATCGCATATTTACACTTAGTTTTATGATACGAAGTGGACAAAACTATAAATCTTTTACATATATATTTAAACGATTATTCTAGAAATTGTCTATCATCTTTGTTTAGGCATATTTAATATTATCTCTATGGAACACTATCTAGAGTAATACTTTGTTGGTACTACTGTAATAAATAGTCGATCTAATATTATATTTCCGTTGTGCAACGTTTATTTTTCTTTTTGTTACCTCCCACCCATCCCTCTCACGCGCGCAGATAAAAAAAAAATGTAAGGTTGACTCCTATTATGGTAAATTTAAATCTTCTTGTTATGTTCAAAACGAAGTATGCACACCACTATATCGTATTGTTTATACTGCCCGGGATAACTATACTACCACTATTGTCGTCTAATACACGGCTGTAATATGAGATATTCATGATCTTTAGATCAGAAATCTTAGTTAGTGTATCACGACACTACCTAAAAGAAATATGAAGGGGCGGTAACTTCTCCTGGCTTTAATTATTATTATCGGCGTCGTGGCTGGTGCAAGCATTTCAGACAACTGTATAGAAAATCGATTTTAATCAAAATTATAATTGCATATTGTATAATATATTATATCAACGCACTAAACATTCGAGTGTCTTAATCAATCATTGCGAAAACACTGGTCATTTCTAGAGAAATGTAAAATATAATCGTATTATTATACGCGTAAATAGATTTAAAAAAAAAAAAACAATTCAACTCTTATCATAGCTGATAGGTTTACTGACGTTTGATTAATATCTTTAATGTACCTTTGAACTATAAACACTGGGAAAAATAATATTCCATATACGAATTTTCGATATTTATGAAGCCGAAAAAAAAAAATTTATCTCGTATTTCTCCATGAAACTAGCATTGTAAAAACTAAACGAAATTCGAATATTTCCATTACCCGTCAATTACTCGAAAAAATCTTAATTATTTTGAAAATTATACTAACACTTTAAAATGCTAATAAAAGTATTTTATGCATATTTCTGGCGAGTATCTATAGTTATTTTGAACTAAATTGCAATAAAAAAAAAAAAAAAAAATCGATATTTTGTAAATATTCCTGTTTTCCCGGTGATTTTCCCACCGGTTTATCTAACTATTAAGAAAAACTACAAGCTAAATAAAAAAAAAAAAATTATCTTCCCAAGACACGAACCAGACAAAACTGTCTAACAGAAACCACTCCCTGATATTGTTGAACGAATAAAAATATCTGGTTAAATGTTGTTTACAAAGAGACAAAAAAAAAAAGCACACACACCATTGTATTACATTATTTCTAACTACGCTGTTCAGTATACACTGTATTATACGCTTGCGCAGAGTTAAAAAAAAAAAAAAAAAATTTCCATTAACAGAGTTTTGACCTCTCTATTTTAATGTTCGTAAATCGAACCGATAACACAAATATAATAATACCTAATATATCTTTATGAAATATTATTACTTCAAAATGTATGTTTATGTCGAATCACTAACACATCGAACTCCTATAATAAAAATATCGACTGTGCGTCGAGTAGGTACCTAATTTTATATCTCACTGAGAAATTGTAATTTAATTACCTAATACGCCGTACATGGTTTAATCTACTCGAACGCACGTAAAACAATATTATCCTTTGAATGTATTAATGAAATGCGTGTATTCTTACGTCTTCGTACAAAAATAGACGTAGGTTAGGTAGGCACACGATTTCATCCATCTTTAGGTAGGTAAGTAATGTGTATGCATTACGTAGCGGTATCTAATCTCTCGGATTATCAATGACGGGACGCGTCGGACCAGCGAGGTTACGGTATTTAACATTTTTTTTTGAGTTTAGACTGTAAAAAAACCTCGTTATACGTATCGAAAATATAATTAAACAACCAAGGAATGTATGATTTATTATTAATAATATTCAATTTTAAAGTATTATCATTTTATCACTCTGAATCAATTTATGACGTCATGACGTTGAAAAAACCCGAATGTGTTTGCCATTCTTAAGATAAACGTATTTTTATGGTACTCAATTTAAATATGATTATCATGTCTATGTAAATTTACATAGACGGTTTATAAGAGGATTATTGAGAAAATTAGTAGATGAATGGGGAATATTTAATGGCACATAGAACCGAATTTATTGAGGTGACTTTAAAATGTATAAAAGACAGAGTGCATAGAACAGAAGTAATCATAGGTAGGATAAGAAATATAGAATTGAAATGAAACGGCACAGAGAAACTTTCTCTGAGCTATCTCCGCTAGAACGCTGGCTGATGTGGTCTCTGGATTAAATGGCACACTGCCGTACTTAACAATGTGTCTCACTAACGCGCAGTAGAGGATTTTAAGGGGTGGGACTAGGTGAAATAGTTGGTAAGAGCTAAAAATAAAACCAAGAACCTTTAAGTGCCTTGCAACAAATCTCTTCTGTATGTTTATTTATGAAGAGGTTATGAGTAAGTGTAAATCCTAAGACACGAATAGAGTCATCAAAAGTCTTGATATGATTAAGAGAGAGGCCTAATTCCTCACCAATAAAGTTAGTCTATAAAGGTCATATTGGAGTTCGTGGCAATCATGAACAGAAATTATTTTGAGGAAGAGTTTCAAATCGTCGGCGAATGTTTTTTTCATGCAAATATAACATGTCCATATATTGTATTCAATTTCTGTAAATATAATTGTTTTTTCTGAATTTATTATAACATTTAAAAGATAATTCAGGGGTTTTTTAATTTGGATTAATTGTGCTAAACCTAGAATCAAACAAACTTTTCCAACGAGTTAAACAAGAATGAATGAAACCAATATTTAGTATATTATTTATGGTTTCTGATATTTTGGAAGTTAAAAGATATTCCATATAATTTTTATAAAATTAGAATATATATAAAAAAAAAAAAATGTCTATATACTTACTCAATTTACACAAGACTGCTGAATACCAAAATCTCTGAATGCCTTTGCTAAAGTTAACCTATCTGCTAGATAGATAAATAACACAATATTGTTTAGACAAAATATTTGTCGAAGAAATGTCACAGTGGGTGTTTTTTTTTTTTTTTTTATACACGACCGGTCTATCCGCACAAATTCGTTCATTATTGCATTTTGCATTTTGAGTATTTTAAAATTACATTGGAAATATACCAATACAAAATACAAAATATAAATTACGATTTTTTTCAAATCAAAATATACAAAACGTATTTCAGATATATTTAATTGAAATACTCTCCATCCCTGGTCGTATGCCTGGATAAATTGACATTTGACTGGGAAAAATGACGTAGTTACCGCTTACATTTTCATTATATTTAAAAATTGATTAAAGTACTTTTAATCGAATGCAGTTAAAAACAAATAGTCATCCGACTCATCTAAATCGATTTATTTGCTTTTGAATAATATATTATATACTAGGTAGTAATATACAAATGTACAGTATTTTACGTACATAATTTCAATCTATTGGTGGTCAGTAATCCGGACATGTTTTATTTCGCCGCTTCGTATACATTTTATCGCCTTGACATTGGACTAGAAATTAAATTTATAATTTTATTCGATCGGGCCACAAACGTCTCACGCGAATATACAGAATTGTATTACAACTTGTATAATACAACAATTTATTAATAATAACATTACATAATTAAAAACGTGTTTTCTTTTTTTAAATAATTATAAACCGTAAAATTACGTTCAAATAATTTTCCACGGTTATCTATTACGCCATTTAAATTCTTTTAATAAAAATTCCTATGTAACTACGGACTAAATCGTTTTATTTTAAATTAATACTGCATTTTTAACATATTCGAATCCGGTATTTTCTCGTATTTTTTTCGTATACATTTTTAATCCATTAATAATTTTGTTTTATTTATTATATACATTTCTAACAAACGTCTGTATTAATATTTTAGGTGTATTTGAGTATATATATTTTATTGTACTGTAAAAAAAAAAAAATGGCATGCAGATCAGAATGTAATAAAGAACAAATAAGATTCGATAGTAAACGTGTAAGAAGAAAATAATATCGACAAAGTTGTTAGCTACGAAACGGAAAAGACAGTGTACGAAAATAATAGTTCAATGGTAGGTAATACCAAGTTGATGATTTATTAAAATTCTAAAAATTTTTACGATTCACCGCTAAAAACATTGTCAATATTGATTTTCTTCTTATCGACTACAGGACTTTATGTGTTCCTTATTTCATTTTGACGATTTACGTTCGTGTCATATTTTTATTCGGCAACGATTTAAACTGTTAAAAAAAAAACAAAATAAAATGTACATCTAAAACCGCCGACTGAAAAATTGGAAACATTTTTTTTTTTTTTTTGGTTTTCACTAATACAGATGCTCGAACTGGCAATATGTACGGGGCTGATTTTCTCAATTCCTCCCCCCTCCCCGCCCACTCGCGAATTAACGTAAAAACTACAACTGTAGACTTTGTTTGTTTCCCCTCCCCCCCAACCCGCCCCGATCGTGTAAACCGAATAAACTGACTTTTGGCCCCCCCCCCCACGTGTCGGTACGCCACGCGGCATTATATTATTGACGCGCCTGTATTTTATATCGGCGCGAAAAACGTATTCCCGTGATTATTTATGATTATGACATTCTCGACGGCTACAGCTACCTGCGAACCGACATTACGCAATACAATATACATTTATTTTGACGAAAATAATCGAAACGTTAATGATGCATACGATTCGCGAGAGAAGGGTCTGACAAGTGTATTAAGATCGATAGACTTCGTTAAATACATTATGTATGTCCCGGAACAAATAATAATAACAATATTGTTGTTGTTGTTGTTGTTGTTGTTAACTTCGAGTACCCGTGCCGGTTTCCGGCGATTATATAATTATTATTTTTAAATTCAGTTTTTCTCCCGCGACGCGATAAATATAATTATTTTAAATATCGCCGTAACGCATTGTAACGCGCTCGGCCCGTGCGACATCCGTCGAATTAAAGGAAAAATAAAATTGATTAAAAATACCTTACATGAAATGGTTGACGCGTTTATTAAAACGACGCTTTAAAAATAATGAATTCATAAATATTTAAAATATTTATAATATATTAACGAACCTACACGTATGAAAAAAAAAAAATTAAAAAAAAGTTGATAAGGTAATGTCGCATTTGCAACAGATTTGTTTTAATTCTGACCGTACGAAACAATAAAATCGCATTGCGAACAAAATACGATTATGAGCGAAATTCAGTTTTATTGGTTTTGATTTGCCGTCATTTTTACAATTTTTTGTGGCGTTTCTATTGACCTCGGTACACCTTATGTTGAACCCTGATAAAAATTGTCAAGCATTTATGTTCACTAAAAACAATTTTATCTTCACTAAACTATAAGTAAAGCGAAAACGAAAAAAAAAAAACTTGAAAGTATCAAATTTCAAATTTCATATATAACAAATCGACAAAATGTATACAAAATGTTACCACGTCTAAAACATACGAATAATATTTATTTTTTTTTTAAATTGATAGATCTGTACGATTATTTTTAACTATATTTCGAAAAATATAAAATCAAAAATAATAAAACCGTCCTTTCCATACATTTTTCTGTCTGCCCTATGTATATTTCCTAACAATTGAGAAAACTGTAAGGAATGCAAAAAAAAAAAATGATCTCTTCAAGATACCAATTAGATCTGAAGTGGTACAAAGAAGTCATATTATTGCTCTATGGTTGGAAGAAAATTTCTGGTGTAAATGTGGTTTACAGACTGAACAATTATATTTCTAGTAAGGCTCAAATATTTGGGTGATATTTCGGGTCATCTAAAGATAACGGGTAATAATATAAAATTTTACATGTGATAGCATTAGAATAATCGCAACTTTGTAATACACGGTGTTCATAATTTCATGACCACAAATACCAGTGATTTTATCAGTTATGCAATGTAATAGCTCTACAATCAGAAATTCTATGATAAAAATCACTGACTGCTGTGTTTCCCTTCCATGGAATTTCATTAATTTATATGTTGTAAAAACACACGCACAACTGAGTTGCATCGTAACAATAATAGTTATTTAGTCGTGGCGATTAGATTTTATGTTTTTTCCCCTTATAAACGTATCAATTATTATGTATTTTGAACGGGTAGCTATTTTTAGCCGACCATAGTATTAATATATACGCTTAGCAGTTCAACAAAATATCGTATTAGTATAATTTTTTAATTTCAACACGATATAGTATATAAAAAAAAAAAAGGAAGAAAAGTTATTTCTGAAAGCTTAGTATTAATATTGAAGCAAAAGTTTTCTTCCAATTTGCAGAGCATTAAATTGGAAATTCCTACCCCTAAAAAAACTGAATTCTTTAAAGTGATGTCATTTGTGTTCAATTACCTATCCGAGTTGCTGAGATGAAACTTTTCGGGCATGTTTACTGTACTAAAAGTGATTGCCAAGACAAAAAAAAAAAAAAGAAAAACATTATTGTAACACTAATAGATTATTCCTGGCTATACGCTTTTTAACTAAAAGTTGTAAAAAAAAACTAAAATCATGAAGTTAGAAGTTTATTGATTGGTACATATATAATAAATAGAACTAAAATACAGTTGACCTTATTATTATTTACGTTTTAACTTGTCTACCCTTCAAAATATTGAGTTTTATGTTCTTTCCTATACTATAGTTTACAAAATGGGTTTTTGACGATGATCTAAAATCCGCGGTCGTAGATATTTTTCTCTATGAACAACAAAATACAAATCTAGACCGTTTTCCTCTAATAAAATAGAAAACTATCATTCTTCCATAATAGTTTCTATACCTAAATACTTATATTTAATATTCTGACCATTTGTGTAATCAATTTATCATTTTTGTATTGGTTTACAAAAATCAAGACTAATTTTTGCTTAACAAACACCTGAAACAATTAGGTTGTTGATTTGAATATTTTAAAAAAGTTGATACTGCCCATATGTAAGCCACTGCATATGTAATTTAGCATTATGTTGTAAGTGGTTGTATATAAATATTGTAGGTTCAATACAAATCAATATAATTTTGAAAATACATACATTACCTACTACATCAGGACACTACATAGACTTATTTTTAAATTACGATTACATACGCGTATATTATTTAAGCTAAAAAAATAAACGATAAACAGGTGCCAAACGAAATACCTTAAATTGAATTAAGTCCTCCCTGATACCAAGGATATACCTATAGTGCAAGTGAACATTTTAAAGATTTTGTCTGAAAATTCTTTTTTCCTATAATACAATGCGAACACAATCGAGATCAGACGGTAGAGTAATATCTGCTTGACTTGTATTATGCTATTTGCAAGTTCGCGATTTATATTTCGCATTATATTTGTTTTGTTATAGTGTCGTTCGTGCAACACGAGTGCGCGTCAACGTACAGTTACATTTCGTTACTATTACTACTAAACACTTATTATAATAGTAACGCACTCGTATGTTTCATGGAGCAGAAATAATGTGCAAACATTGCAGTGTAATTTAAAATTTTTACTTTGCATTTATTGTTATAATTTAGAAACGACTCCCCGAGTGTGGATTTCAAGTTTCAAATTTAAATACTCGCAACTTCAACGGACGTGATTCCCGCGTGTGTTGTCGTTCCCGTCTTAAAAACTCACGACATAGCGAGCAAATTAGACGTTCAGCCGGGAAAATATCCGGATGCTAGTTTTAATATGAAAGTAAAATATCAAAACTAAAAGTAAACAGATAAACACATTGACTGTGTGTGCATGTCGAGTTTAAATGTCCATAAATGATTTAAAATAAGTGAAATATCAGAATTTAAAAGCTGTTATACCTCATTATCGATTGTTAATCTGGTTCATTATTATACAAATTAATAGAAAGAGGAAAACATATTTTTGATACATCTCGCTCCAATGTTGTTCGTTGCCTTAGGGAATTATTTCCAGATTGAATTCGGTTACTATAACTCAACCCCTTATCGCACATCAAGAAGCTAAGACATCCGTATAGGGTAAGTTTATGGCTTTTCGATTATAGTTTATAGGATTCGTCGTGAAAAAAATCAACCCGCATAATGTACCGAGCATAATATAATAACAAAATTATTTAGGAGAGTTTTCGTTTGCATAATAACATTGAAGAACATAAGTGTGCATTAAAATCATTTTCTGTTGGTATTTTTTATAGACGGGCAAACGCGACATAATTAACCTATATCCATTTGCAATATCTTAACTGAATATAAATTCGAGGCTGTGGTGATTTTCGGTATAAAATTAACAGTTTGTGAATATCGCATCGGTCATTGGAGAAACGGACGATTCGTTGGTATAGCACGATGAACTTGCACCAGGCGTCCGATGGATATACTGCGTTTTGATGTTTGGGTCAAATGAAATACACGGTAATCAAATTATTTAACATTATTTAAAGTAAATGGAACTATTATTACATCCGGTGAAGAGTAAGTACCTCATGTTAAAGTGTTTGATGGATGTGCCACGACCTTAGGCCCCAGTAAATTTTTTATTCGTTAAAAATTATAGTATATATTAATAAGTAATTCGGAATTTTTTTGTATTAAAAATTTTTTTTTTTTAGTTCTCTCGTCCGCGATACAAAAGTAAAATAGTAACTATAACAATAATAAAACAGTAACGAGGATAGATCTTCCCAGAACTATTACAGAACTTTTCAAATAACAAACTAATATTTAAAAAGGCTTTACGATTACTTGAAAATTGACTTATAATAGACTGAAATGTTACTATTGTATTACTATCTCATATAGTTTTTAGTTTACCTGTGAAAACGCGCTGACCTGATATTCCGTTTTAATTCACCTAGCCTACTCTTTAGCATGCAACGTCATTCTCTCTACAATCAAAATTCACACTGCCTATCTTCCTTCAATTATTCGGGCTTCCGTATTTAATCGCTCACTATCTTTTCCAACTAATGTAAGTCCGCATCATAATTTTTCAAACGAAATTCTAAAAAATAAATAATTAAATAATAATCAGTTGTATGGCCATCGTCAACATTAGATTTTCCACACAATTAACCGAACTGAAGACGGAACAAAGACGAAAACGAAATAATAAAATAAAGTTCGTTATTTTCAGGGTACGGTCGATATATTATTATTATCGTTTTTTAAACGATATAATATCACGACCGTTTGCGTTTTCGGAATTTCGGGTGATAAAAAAATTAAATCGAACAAAATATTTATAGTCACGTAAAAAAAAAAAAAAAAAACATTTTCATACTTATAATAGATTATTCGCATACACACACACGCTATGTATTTTATAGTATCAACTATATTTTAATGTATTCGGATTGGATTTCGAGATACAATTTATTTGAGAGAAATCTAATGACGACATCAGATGAGCGCCTGCGTCATTTTTAGGTACGCGTGTATATAACGACATCCCTGGTGTCGAATTCAATATCGCACGAATGCCATTTGAATTACATTAAATAAAAAAAATCGAAACATTTGGATTTGCGCTATTATACGCGAACAGTATTAGTGTAGTGCACAGTGTACTTTTCTTCAGTCTGTATATGCGCGTAACGCATACAATAAACCGTTTTTCAATCACCGCCTATACAGCGCGCCATTACTTAATAGTAAACGGGCGTATAAAAGCGGGAAAACGCGCCCGATAGACCGCCGAACCAATATATAAATTGGGTTTTTTTCGAGTTTGATATTTTTTTTTTTTTTTTACTACCTATTAGTTTGCCGGTTTCCAATCAGAAAGTAATGATTCGGTAAAGCAATACAGTTATAATATAGTGGGTATAATATCGGCAGCTATATAGCGAACGTAAAAAGTCTGCACATTTCCGTGCATAATACACGAACAGAAATCTCTTATAAATACGTACAGTATCACAAGTCCGTTGTAATCGTATAACGTTATGTAACGACATCAAACGTAAGATATAATATTATATTATTTGATAAAAATCTTCGGGTGTATCCCGTCGCGTTGGATATATTAGACAGTGTAATCATTTGTTCGGTAAACAAAAACGCACAAGAAATATCGTTAAAGATTTGGTTGGTACCAACTTCAAATCATAAGGACATAAATTATTGTGTATTGCGATAATAAATTAGCGGAATTCTATTATCGCAAAATATACCTACCAACTAGGCACCAATCTAGGTGTATTGATAAATTCCAATACACGTTGTTACCAATAATGAATTTTAGGATTTTAAAATATTGAATTGGGATATGATTATTTTAACTTGCTGTAAAGCTAAATTGGAGTTTACCCCATGTCCCGTCTTGTGGGCACCCTTGATATTTTTGGTCAGATTCAAAAATTAATTTCAGATAAATTCAACGCAAATATGAATTGATATGACAAATGGAAGTTTAAAAATCCTGACAAACTAAACCTAAACGAAGATCCAACGTAGCTAGTCCTGGATTTTGATCTCCTCAGAAGAAACCGGGTTGTTTAAAATAACTTCTGTACAAAACACGAAAGAACAAGGCATACGCTCTGCAATTCATGATCGATATTTTTACCAGAATACTACTGTGGTTATAAACAACAAATTGAAACATACAAGTTTATAATCATCGTTGTGTCCATCCGTCCGTATAGTGTATAACTAGTTACAGATGTTGAGTGATTCATATGTTTGAACAAGGCCATATTATACATTATGTTTGACATTATTATTATTATCGTATTATTAATTTCAATACGAGCGAGTATTAAATATAAATTCATACTTTCCAAAATTAAAAAAAAAAAATAATACTAAAATATAAGTACCTATTTGAGGAATTGTAAAAATGTCTTCTAAACTATTTAAAAATATAATATATAACTTTTAGGTTCCCTTGCTGCACGTAAGTATAATATACTAGGATATTAAAATTCTTCCAAAATTATGATATATATAGAATTATAATTTAATATTCAAAATACGTTTAGGAACCGGAAACTTTGCACGCCCGCCAAGTTTTCTAATTTTTGAGTAATATCAAAAACGGAACAATATAACGATCTTCTAATAGGTACAGTTTTTGTTGTTTTATTTTTTAGGAATATCTGTTTTTTTTTCTTTCGTTTTTTATTGATTTTTCTCTGAAAATGGAGATTTTTCACGTGAATTGTGTTATTCTGTATTATATATTATAAAGAGATATCTTATAAGATATATCTTTATCTTTTACCCACTACTTTTGGATACTTTAAGCTAGTCCCTTTAAATCATATTAACACACACTAGAGAGTTAGAGTTGTTTTATAGTTGGATTGAAGTGATAAAAGTCAGATTAAGCTTCAGTATCGAATTCATAATATGTTATTGGACGGGGATATATTTCTGTTGTTACATAAATAATTTGCCTAAAGTTTCCAATTTTAAATTTTGCCTTCTTTGTCAGTTTTAATTCTATCATAATGTTGGAAGTAGTATTATAGTAAACAGTTATGTATTGTTGTGCAAAGGATATTTCCTATAATACAAAATAGGCGAGGGATAATTCGAGGTTTGTTGGATGGACATCTGTTACTCATTGATGTTTTTTTTTCTGTTTTAAGCTACACAGTTGGACCAGAGTTTTGTAAGGAATTTTAATATAAAAAATACACATTAAATCGCATAGGCGAGTTTGATTTTGTGACAGCTGCCATCGAATATACGAATATCGTGACACACCATTTCGTTATAATTTCAGTATTATTATCGTACTCAGGGAATTACTATGTCTATGTGTGTGTGTGTGGGTGTGTGTTTATATACTTACGCGCCGGACAAACTAATGCCGATATTCCGAAATATAATTAATCAAAATCCCGTCTGGTAGTGATTTCAATTTTCACGAGCAAATCCCAATACCGTTCATGAAATTCACCGAAAAAATAATACAAATCTATTCGTCTCTCTCTCTCTCTCTCTCTCTCTCTCTCTTTCTCTCGCTCCTTCTTTATCTCTTTTCGGTTTGTTTATAAACGTTACGGACCTTTGCATAAATATTATATTTTGATTTGAAACAATAGTTCAAAAAAAAAAAAGAGCGCTGATACTGGAATGGGTAGGCTATAGGTGGTATGTTAGGAAGATGGGATATATAATTTTATTTTATTTATATTTAAATCACTATTTACGAAATGTGTTTCTAAGTGAAATTAAAAATGTTTTGAAATGCCATGATTTTTACGATTTTTATAAAATAAAACAATTACGTCGTCAATAATCAACTTATCAATTAGATGGAAATTGATTCTAAACTAGATCTGATTGAAGGAACACTTTTAGTAAAAGATTTATTATGTTCCTCTTGATCAATATATAGTTGTCATTCAATATGCGAAGAGGTGTGACCATAGTTCCATGGGTACGTTATATTCTATCATTATTTTTAAACGACACTAATTTCACATATTCATTGAATACATACACAACTCACGCCTCAAAGAAGGATTATTACATAAATAACACGGAAAAAATAAGTTCAACCTTTAACAAAAAAAATAAATATGATTTTGCTCTTATCGACAACCGATAACAAAACGCGTCCCACGTCAATTCAACGTTGATCGAAATACTATCACTTATAAATCTGTCGTACATCGGCAATTTTTTCGTTGCAACAACCAAGCTATAATATATATATATATATTTTTTTTTTTAACGCGAATTTCCCCGTCATTTCGAGCGCGTAAAAAATGTGTTATTGTATTGTGAACGACTCGGCCCATTTAAAGTCCGACGAAATGAGTGCTGATGTGTATAGTGTACAGATAACTTCGCAGGCGGGGCCGGGTACTCTTTTCTAAAATATAACAATAATATTTCCTTCTCGAAACGGAGCACTCGTTGAAATATAATAATGATTGTTTTCTTCGGGATGTAATGTAAAAACTCCGAATTAAATCCCCGAGCCTGCGCGCAATCCAACGACGGCCACGGTAATCCATCATATGCGTTTGTCGTTTCCGTTATACTAAAAACACAAAAACCGAGCGCGCATCGTTCACCTTTCCGAATTCAAATAATGACTTTGTAATATTGTTATCTGATTGCGATTTCACTTTCGCAACATTATAATGTCGTTTCCGCTTTATTAAAGTACCTACTTATAATTCTCACTTTTCGAAAGCCTAAAATACTGTTTTAAATTGTAAATCTATCCGTCAACAGTTATGTAACATAACTTTTGTACTATATAAATTAAAAACCATACGATATTTACGATTTAAATTGTAAGTTCAAGTTAGGTACGCACATCTCGGTACGTTTATCAGGTAGATTCATTTTCATATAGATTTTCTTTATATCGCGGTCAACCGATTATCTACGAAAAGATCAAGTAAAATTTGTTTTTGGTTTTGTTAAGTCGTTATAAAATCGTTTAACGGTCTAATTTACGAAATGTTACCCGTTTATCTCGTACACCACCAACAAACAAATAGTCAGTGTTAACTACCAGAAATCGCGTCTGAATTTAATGATCGGAGCAAGATTTCTACTGAAAAATGTTACTCAAAAAAAAAAAAAAAAAAAACATAATGTAAAACTAATACATTTTTTACAACCCTTAGAATGTAAAATATAATAGACAACTTTTTATTATTATTTTTGAGTTCTTTATGCGAATATTTGTACAGTAACATAATGTAATATATTCCTTCTTCGAGGTATTTAAAGACCACTGGAATCCATTTTTGCAACACATACTTGTTTTTATCTGTATCAATAATATCCTTAGTTAAAATACTTCTCCGTCTTGTATTCCCATGTCTATTACATATTTCTTTCTAGATTTATCTATTCAATTTTGTTTTGGCTTACCAAGTGATCTACACCGTTGGGTTTCCGCTTAAAAACCCATATTAGTAAACCTATTATACCCATACATGACCAGCTCGTGTAATTCTCCTATATTCTTTGTATGCAACTGTCCCACATTATTGCTCTTAATATAAATCTTGTAAAAGAGGGTAATATTTTCGAAGGTTGTACCTACTAGTTTTCTAAAATATAATTAAATATACAAAAATGTTAATGGTCATGTATAATGTATTAGTTTTTGGCTTTAGCCTTTGGTCGTATTCATTGCTATATATTTCATTATCTATGTTAAAACTATTATTTTAACCTAAACGCTACAAGTTACGTTTTAAGTAACATAGTTTTGGTGTGTTTCCTGTTAGTTAGACTGTGTTAGATGACGTCGTGGGTAGAAAAAAACCGACGGCTTTTTCCTCTTTGTTCGTTTTGATATTTTTATTGTTGTGATACACAAAATGTAATATATGTCTCATTAACCGTTGTCGAGAAGTTTTGTTCACGCGCCAACCGCAAAAACGATATCGTACTCCCACATTAAGTGCCTATTAATCCTACGAGATCAACACCGCGCCGCGTCGAATCGGTTGGATTAAAGACAACAAAATCCCCGCGACCGAACTTGTCGGAAACACCGGGATCGGGAAGAAGAAACGGGACCGGGGACACAATAATATAATAGGTAACGCACGATAAACAAATGAAATAAAAACGTCTCACTCGGTGTCGTATAAATTCAATGTCGCGAAATTATCTATACCTATTACCCTCATTTCGTTCGCTTATCTCACCGTTCTCCGATTTGCTCGTAGCAATTGGCTCAGAAATATTGCCAAACGTGAATTTTACCATCGTCCTCAAATGTCACACGGTCGCGCCATCATGGTGAATAACGACAGTCTTCGGGCCGGAGGTAATGAATTGGTCTCTTCATCCCTCATCGTGTCCCGCGAATTCATTTCGATTTATACGGTTTATCGCGAGCACAACAGATTCCAAAAAGAACCGAAATATTTCGGGAATTGTACCGAATCTATATGTCTATATTATTATACTTATATGAAAATTCCTTCTAGACTTCTTATTGGAAAAAAAAAATAGGTTATAATGCGTTTAAATGGTTCCATGAAATAAATGCATAATAATAATACTATGCATTTCTCCAATGCTCTGAATGGGTCAAAAATCCTATCAGAAAGCTTTTTTGAAGTTAGGTTAGGTTTGGATTTTCAAAAGTTCTTTTCTTTTAGTCTTCAACCGTCTCTATACCTCCATTTCGTAACTTAATTCGTTTGATTCATTGTAACTACCCTTACCAATGTCTATCATAATTTATTTTATCCTGGGTTTGCCTTTTCGAATCCTGTACCGAAATTCTACTTTTCCTTTAATATTCTCAGGTTTGTTACTCTTTATACTAATTAATTCGTATACATACTTGGATAATTAACAATACTTTTCGAAAATTTCTTTTTTTTATTTTCTCGTCTATACCAATTGTACAAGTTTCATAAAAATATGGTCACATTCTGAAACATTTTATTTATATGTAGAATCACTCAATTTATAATCAGTAGATAACTTTTATTCTGTAAAACTTTGTTTACTTGTGCCGTCATTGTTTTTTTTTTTTTTTTTATAAATAATTCTTAGCATTTACAACTTATCATATACATCAGATGTACATTCAAGGTGCACACTAGTAGTGCCAACACTTTTTTTAGGTTACAACGAAGATAAATTTTGAAATATAGAATATATTACAGATAATTATTCTGTTTTAAAATGATTTTCAAAATAGCACTATAGTAGTACTCGCGAAGTTTGTTTCTAATGAATGATTAAAGGTATGTCTAAATTATTGTTTTTGTGATCATAATATTATTCGAAGTTCAGCAATATCAAAATAACCAAAAAAAATGTATATATATTAGATTTTTATTCTTGACATTTTTTCTTCAAAACGTCCTACGTTATTTATCACATGGAGTTTTTGAGTTTTTGAAATTTAAACCACAAATTAATATGCAATGAATTCACTCGTATGAAAATGTTTACTTATTAAATTCTGAACAATACATTATGGTAAACTTACAACATGTATTTATATTACTTATAAGCGTTTTAACTCGAAAAGTTAGTAAGGCAATATAATACGTACTCATTCGAGGTATATCCAGTTAGTATTTATTCCATTGTGTTCCACAATAACTAGTAAGTTCATACAATACTAAATTTCGAATGGTTCTAGTCGTTAATATACTTATATTAGTTAAATATCTTTTATGGGTATACATTTTCCTATTAAAATATTATGTTAAATTATGTTACGTTCGTAATGTGAAATTAATTTTGGGTAGTTTGTCATTAAATCTAACAAATATTATATAAATATTACATTGCATTTATTATACCATACTAAACCAAAAAACTAACAGAGGCAAAAATATGAAAGTATTACAAGGATTCCAAATTAACAAAAAAAAAAAAACTACTGCATCGTTGACAATGACAAATTCGGCGAAACACACGTAAGCACGCGCATAACTCATTAAACGTATTAAAGATAAAGATAAATTCGTCAGTTCCTAAAAATATTATTATTAAAAAATAAACAATGGAATGAGTGAAGATTGATGTCTGTTTTTGTTGAAATAAAGTAAGAATTTAGCCAAGTTATGTTAAAAAAATTTAATACAAGAAAATCCTCACGAACTTTTATACTGACCTTTTAATTACCTCGATATCATAATTTTCGCAAATCTATATTAAAATTTAATTTTTTTCTCGTTCGTTTATATGGGATATTTAATTCGTAGTAAAATTATTATAAGGTTCACAGTCGAAATCCATGTCTAGTTGCTTTTAACTTATGATTTCAAATCAAACAAAAAAAATAACATCATCGTCAACTAACGTTTGAACTGCTAAACTTTTCGATACTTAAATATTTCAAATGAAGAACCGACGAGTAGAAGTTTTACAACTTTTGAGATATTTTGTGAAAAATTGGAACAAATGTATATGTATCACCTTACCAAAAATAAAGTGTTTTTTTTAAAAATAAAAAAAAAAACACATGAAACAATTTTTGGAAAATTGTTTAAATAAGGTATCATTAGGCTGTAAACCTGCATGTTTTAAGCAATACAATACGAACAAGTAAGAATATTCTTTCTAACTGTTTTTCAAAAAAAAATGGGGAAACACATGTTAATGAAAATTATAACTTCATCGTTAAATCTTTTCGTAATCTTAAATTGATCTCAATTAAAACATTAAATAGTTTTTATTATCTGTACAATTAAATAAGTACTATAACTTTATATTTAAAGCTTAAAACTGACGAAAATTTGAGTTTCCTAAATCTTTTGTTACAAAAAATATGCATTAGGTAAGTAGGAGGGTATTTTTATAATTGCTCGGCTTCGTAAATGTTGACATTGTAAAAGACAAAATTCCAAAAAAACGCACCGAAACGTGATCACGGCTGTGTAAAAGAGTGGAATATTTTGGTTTGCCGTGGTCGGAATGCCGGGACGAGTACGTGAGTGCCTCTCAGGATTTTTTTTTTTTTTAGGACCGAAAATATAAAAGTATAATATTTGCACCATCATAGTTGCACCGCTTTTAACAACATTGCAATATTATTAGACCCACGAGACAGCCAGCCGCTGCCGTTTAACACTCCAATGGTTTATTTCATATATTTTGTTATGTTCTCTTGTTTTTGGCTGGTGTGTTTTAACATAATTAATTTCTCCGCCCCTCCGAAATGTATACTCTGTGACGTTTACAGTTCTTTAAGATAATCAAAAGTTTTTTTTTTCATTCTTTATTTTTAATTTAATATAGTTATTTGATCAGATAAAAGTGTTTGTTTTCGTTTTTTTTTTTGTTTATTTTTTACTCGATAAAAATTTTGCTGCCTAATGTATTTCAATTCGGTGCCGAAATCAGTTTTCTTAATATAGTATGACTATACGTCCTTGTTCTATTCTTATCCAACGGTTAAATTATTTCTAAACAGTATTCGGGCGAAAGTTGTAATATTATTACTAATCCAAAACAACGAGTACCTACTATTATGTGTCTCGTTGATTGTATAATATGTAACTTTAACTGAGTCGAAAACGAAATAAGAATCGTAAAAGGTAGGCTAATGACCGAAGAGGGAGTTTTCGACGCTCGTTCAATTGCGTTCCATATAAAATAGAAATTCAATTTCCGCTTTCATTGTCGGCATAATAGTGCCACGGTCTAGTAAAACATATGATGCAATTTTTGGCAAATTGTTTAGTAGTTTTAGTAGCCGAATCAATATTGTATGCACATAAAATCAAATAAAAATTTTAAAAACCTGAGAATTTCAAATGACTCTTAAATGGCTTAGATTTTGCCATAATATTTTGGAAATTTTATCTCATCTAGAAAGGACTTGAACCAGCGTTTGGTAAACATGTCAAAACTCTAGAAGATTATTTCGAACTGAACATCATCAAAAAAACAAAATCGAAAATAACAAAAACCGTTATTGTGCTATAATTCCGTTTTCCCCAATTATTAGGAAAACCACGAGAAAAATAAAAAAAAAACGACCTGCCAAATGCATCAATTAGACATAATCGTGCAAACACTCCGAACATCGATTATTGGAACAAAATTTCTGGTTTACAGACCTACAAAAAAAGCAAACGCGCATCGTATTTAAACCAATAATATCCATTCCTCGTCACACACAGAATCTAAAAAAGAAAAATATGCTTTGATAATTGAACAATCGAAAAGCCAACAGAGTCGCGCTCGATTTGATTACTGTCAAACAGAATAATTTTCCCGTTTCCCGTCAACCCGAAATTCTCCCGGCATCGGGACGACCGTTTTCAAAACGGACGGACACTCCCCTTCCCTTCCACTCGCTGGCAACCGCGTTTCCGTGAACGGCCCGTAAACGTAAACGTTTTTGCCAGCCGATAACCGTTTTTCAAATACGGTAACGTCAATAATACCATACTCCAAACCCATTTGAAAAGGTTTACATACGTATCGATTTATTTCAGTCAATATTTCATTTTGGGTTTTTTTCGCATATAAATTTTCGATTTACCACTGGGCGCGATCAGCCCGTATTGCCGTATAACCACGCCCTAATAGTCTCAGTATCGTGTTGAAATAAGCTGTTGTTATTGGCTGGTCTAAAGATATTCAGTTTTTTTTAAACAGGTACCTTATCGTTGAAACGACCAGTCGGACATGGTGTCTGAGTGGGTTACAACGATCAGAAGCGGCGTAAATAGGTGTAATTGCTTCATGATCAAATCAGGTGGGAGGATGGGTGTATGTTTGGTATTTAATCGTTAGATAAGATAGTAAAAAAGCGTAATACGGGAACTTCTAGTAGCTGTATAGTTCCAGTGTCCAATTTTTCTGGGCTTGAGTTGTTATGATATTTGTTTACGATATTACTGATACTGCTGCATATAAAAAAAAAAAAAAATGCATGTCCTCATTGAGCTAGGTGTCTATGAATTGATCGTAGGTATCAGATTCGAACCCAACATTTGTGGAATACGTTTTTATCATTTTTCTTTCTCTTTCTTCCGATATTATTTTTACGGTGAGTTCTCGCATAACAAATCGGAATTTATTTTCAATTGATAGTCCGACATGAGTGACCGAAATTGATTGATGAACTGAATAACAATAAGAATTGTACATAATTATATTGTTAAATATGATGATAACACAAAATTTCAACGTGCTATTTGAAATCAGACAATTATAAATAATATTTTGTTCGTGAAATTCAAATCAGTCTATGATAGCAGTATTTTATGAGAGTTTATGAACATATCGCGTGGACTAAAGAAGCTTTTGTAATACACTATCAGATAAACGATTTTTTTGAAATTTTTTCCAAAACTTCGTAAACCTAAACTAACCTAGAAATTGTACGGTAATATAATTGCTGGCATCCGACCGAGAATGTCGGGAATTTTGAAAATATATTCCTGTTCAGTATACGCGGGCCAACGTCATCGCTCATCTCGAAGTTTTGTTCGAGATACAGAACAGCTGCAGTGCTCACCATTAAACAGAATGATTCATTTATCACGAACCAGTAATTTTACTTTTATGGATGATTTTAAGTGAAATTCCGATTTTTATTTTGTTCAATCATTATGTGTAATCGTGTAAACTTTATTTAAACACTAGTTTCAATATTTTATCCGCTACTCCTTAAATAAGTATACACTTTTGATTTAAAAAATCGGTACCTACATATTCGAATAGAAAATATTTTTCTAAAAATTTTGGTATATACAACATTAATATTATTGGACTTGCCGCTTTTGAACTATACAATTTTAAAAAATGTATGCCAAAGAAATAAGAAAGGGTAACAAACTGCATAGTACTATCCATTTTTAGACGATAAAATAATGATCCTTCTTTATATTCGTCTGATCCGTGAAAAAACCACCTTCTATCGGGTAGTCGAGGAGGTGTATAATGATTTCCGATGAAAAAAAAAAGGTCCATGGTAATTATATTCGTTTGAAATAGTTAGGTACCTACCTAGATATCCATCGTCGCTATCGGCCTTGTTCGTCGAATATTGTCTTGATAAACACTCTAGTCATAATATATTTTATCGATCGTTTTGTTGAATACCGACTTTTGTGAAAAAAAAAAATCGTATGGATACCGATGAACTGTGTTAGCCCGGTATAGGAATCGTTTCAGTTCGCTTTTATCGGCGTCTAAAATCCCGGACGGACAGCACCGAAATAAGATAATATCATTATGTATTCGCCGGGGATCGGATATGTCTTTTTACCGGACGATTGACGTGTTGACCATATTACGGAGTTCGACAGACAGACCGACGACGAACGCGCGACTATACGCGATACTATTATCCCCGAAACGTCCCCGGAGGACAGAAATATTACTACTACCTACCAAATTGGCTGAAATACACACGATTTTGCATAAAACGACTTACCTTTTTTTTTTGTTTTTGGTACGGACAAACAAACGCACAAATATCGTGTGGCGTATCGCTGAGAAAACAAGAAATACAAAATGAAAAAAAAAAAAAACATTATTTCACGGCCGTTGCTCACTCGTACCAATTAAAAATAATTTATTTTTGTGAAAAGTCCGTGTACGTGAAAATCAAAAGGTACGTTTTTCCGGAAGCCTATTTGTGCCAAATTTTGCTGCGCGTAAATTTTCTTCAACGATTTAACACCATAATAATAATATGTTTTTATTTTTCTACATTTTAATATAATGTATTATACAAATGTTAATATTACAAATAATAGTTAGTATACGACGCATGGGAAATTCGCATGCTTTGCATTTTTAAAATATTTAAATTGGTTTTTCAAATTCAATTGAAATCGTTTATACTGTATGCCATGGTGTTTATACGCGTATATTGTATAGTTTATAACGGCTTAGAGACGCTTACGCGGTTGTAGATCGGCTACCGTCTATAACCATCGTGGTGTCGCAATCGACTGAATTTATATTAATTTGCATACGGCGGTGAAAAGAAAGAGGTAAAGAAAGTGTGAGCGGAACTTTAAGATAACCGTAAACGGGAACGGATGCTCAACGTTGCGATAAATTTGAACGGGTAAACAGGTACGCAATATTGCAGTGAAAAAGGTACGTACGGAATTATAATCCGATCCGACTGTACGGCGGAGTCGCATATGATGTAAATTAGAAGTTCAACAACGACCGTATGCAGATGATAGCGAATTATATTGATTAACCTACGAAATGGAATGTTTTTATGCCGCGGACTATGTAACGTCATAGCAACAGTTTACGATTGTAGTTTCGAACGTTTTTTACATAATCTCGTATTATATTTATCGCGTGATTTCACGACACAAGCAAATGTATCAAGCAGCACTCACGGGTTAATCATAAACAATTTATCTTGTTGGGATACATACCGCGTTTACGTCGTTAACTTTAAAACGTTATAAAAACTCACAACCCCGGAATTAGGAATGCCATAAGTGAACCATAAGCGAATTAATATTTTTTTTTTACCGGGATCGGCTAATATCAAACAATAAACTGAATACGAAATCGTGTGTTATAAACGTAACGACCTGCCCGGGTACCTTGTTCTGTACGAGTTTAATTCTTACATTCGAGATGCGCGAGACGCGTGCGACCCGCACGACAATACACGCAATTGACCCGGGGTCGTTTACCGCGCGTTAAACCGGTGCGTAAATGGTAAACGCGTACGGACGCGGCACAGTGAACCGCCTACATTTTAACGGATAGCGACGGGACCGTCAAAAAGAAGTGTCCGTTATAGACGGGTGTCCGCGATGTAGACGGGCGCGGGAAGTGCCGTTGCGAAGAAAACGATCAAAACGGACAAAGGACCACTACGCTAAAATACCGAAGCGACACGGAAAAAAGCGCCGAGTAATCCCTGCGTTTTTTTTTTTTTTATAATATGTTTTTGATGATTTTCGTCCCGGAACAACCACTTCGTCCTTATCGTCGACCGCGCGACCAATCACGGTCGGTATTCGAAACGGACTGGCGACGCGGTCGTGTCGCACGCGTGCACCGCGTTCGATTTGAAACGAAGACGGCGGTCCGTCCTCAAGGTGTTGGCGCGGGGGGGGGGGTTGAAACGTTACGCTCCGCGTCCGTAACGGAAACGGTCCGTTGTAGACACGCCGAAACACACTCGGAACGCCTGCGCTTTCGCGCCGGGCCCATGTTGGGGTTTTTTCGTCCGTCGGGGCGGGTCTCGCCGTAACGGCAAAACGGCTGCCGTGAATCGGATTTTTACGCGTAGACCCGCGGGGCCGTCCGGTCGTTAAACGATATCCGTGGCGTCGCGCGATATCCTAAACATATAAAACGACGGCGGCTGCCTCTTCTGGGCTTCCGCACGGCGACGTTGTCGCAGGTCACGCGCGCGTATATTTTCCGGTCGACCGGGACGACGGTGTTTTCGGGGCGATCGGGCGACGGGGTCGAGGGCGAGGGCGACCTACCCCCCCCCCACACACCCACCCCCGCCACCGACCGGCTCCGCGACCGGCTAAAAGCTTTCGCCACCGGCGGCGAATATATTACCGTTATTGTTGTCGAGTCCACGTAATCGCTCCCGGCCCCGATAAAACCGTTCGGCGGCATTCGGTTCCGGGAGACATCCGCGTTTCGCCGTTCGGGACGTTACAATAACATTGTTGGGATGCCGTTCCGTTTCGCTTTCGGATTCCGGCGGTCCGTTCGCGTCGGTCCGTGCGCCGGCACGACTGTGTTATAACAATTCACAATTCGCCTGCGATTTCTAATACCGTCCGGCCGTCTCGTTATTCGGCCGTCCGCCGCCGCCGTTCAATACACTGTTATTGTCGTTTGTTTCGAATTTTTCGATTTAATTTTATAAATACGCGCAGCGCACGTTATTGTAATACACACGCATGATCCCGCAGCGTCGTCCCAGTCACCACGTTATGTGAAATACAAATTGAATTTTACACGTGCCGTCCTTTTCCCGTAATCTCCCCCGTAGAGGAATACTTTTTCGACGCGTTTTACTCCCGTTCAAATATTGAAATATTTTTGAAAAAAAAACATTTCTTATTATTTCCTATTTACGTATTTTAAGATTTGTTAATCGTTTTCAACCGTATAAAACGCATACGACTATTTCAATTCATAAACATAATGTATAGTATGAGAAATTTCTACTTCCGGTGAAGTCAATTTTCGTTATTGCAGAATTATTCACGAAAATAGCGATGATTTTAGTGTGTAGGTAGTATTCATATTGTACACATATTTTTCCAACGAATTTCGGCCGCATTGAGCAACTTTCGTTCAATCAAATGAGCTCAAATACGGGAATTAAAGTTGTACCGTATGTGGATTGAAGTGATATTTTATTTTAGTTTAATTTCATTATGAATTTCACCATATTTTTATGGGATGAGAGTGTTTTATTATATTTGTAAATGTATTTAACTATTTGTAATTTATTATATCTGTAACATTTTACGGAGAGGGTGAAATATAGTAGGGATAAATTTCCGTGAGAGCATCAACGTAATACTTCTGCGGACTAAAATGTAACAAAACTCGGGCGACCAAAACCTTTTTAGATAAATTAAAAACAAAAAAAACAAATAATCATAATAAATCATGAGATATTATAATAGCGACAAGTCGACTGGCGGAAAATTTGACTATGACATAAGAACTCCGCTGCTCACGGGTGTTTTTGTTTTCCGTGAAAATCATTGTAATTCGCCAAGTTTGTTTTCGCTGTTTTATCCGCTATCTTTTCGGCGGTAGGTTCTACAAATTGTACGTCCCGGTCGCGAACGCCGCTCTCAATACCGCGGAACGGCCGACCCGCGAAATCTTTTCGCGCACCGAATATAAGAAAACAGAAAAAAAAAAAAAGGCTTTTGGACGAGGCTTCTCGACTTTGGGAGATATAACGAGGTAATTTCTGTCGGCGAACTCTCGCGCTCGAGACGCGCCGTTACGTAGTTTTTATTTCGGTTGTACGATTCCGAAATAACCGACCCGGCCGTTCATGCACCTCGCTCAAACGTCTATATCCGCGAAAACTTTTTTTCCGTTTTTATGGCGCCGCATTCAGATTTCGGCTTTCGAATACACACGACGAGGCGCGTAAAGTCCTTTTCCTTATATCAGACTCCCCTCTATTTCCTCTATCTCTCTCTCTCTCCTTTTTTTTTTTTTTCCGGTTATCTATAATACGCGTATAATATATTATTCGTGCCTGTGCGAATACCCTATCGTTCGAGATACGATGTACGCATATACGAACATTATACATATATACATACATGTTATTATACGCACGGTTGTCCGTATAATATAATATCTGTTGGATTTTCTATATTCCGGTGTACGACCGAGAGAGATATTGTAAGTCGGTCGCGTGGTTTTATTTTTATTTTTTTTTATAGTCTCCAACGGTCGCCGACAATAATATAGTTTGCATATCGACAACGTTCGAATTTATAATCGACACACAAAGCCGTCTCGTAACGGAACGTAAAAAAAAAAAAAGTATAATATTTATATTTATCTATTTACATGGTGAATATTGTGTATATTATATTGTACCGTCATTGTCGGGATATTTGTCGAAAGGGGAGGTGATTTATTTCCCCCCCCCCTATCTTTGACGCGAGATATATTTATTATAGAAATATACCTAATATACAGTATATTATGTGTGTAACAATATTGGTACACTTTTGAATAATATTAAATTATTCGTTTTTACACGTCGGCCATTTTCTTTATTTTTTCAATTGACCTTTGTGTACAGACACACCCAAAACAATGTAACCGAGAGCGAATGCAATTGCTGATTATAATATTACACGGTGTGATTGTGTGATCATTGTTTCAAATTTCGCGAAATATTAACGGTCCCTTGTATTTAAAAGGCGATTTTTTATAGAAAACCACATTTTAGAGAACATATTTTGAAATCTGTCGGCCCATTCCGTGTAAGCATACGCAATAAAAATATTTACATTTTCTTAAATGTATTGTGTCATTGTTTAAAGAATATCAACTGCGTGTCTACAAGCCACAGCTACACCAATAGCCTACGCGTACACGAGCCTTAAAATATAAGCTACACTTATAGTTATATTAAACTTGCTCATTAACTTTTGTACTTTTCTCAATTACCCCCGTGAAAGAATCTCCTGTAAAAAATCAAATATTTCGTGGCAAAATCTGTACTTATTCAATAATAATTTACTATTAATTTTCTAGTGGACACACATGGAGAAAAATCTAACTACTGAGTGTTTAATGAACTTTACTGGGTGTCTATTTGGACGAAATAAATCTCCTTAAAATGACCCTGGGATATGGCTACGTTTAACACCGGATAGCGATTATAAGTTTTATTTCAGAAAACTGGCCAAAACGAATTTTTGTATAACTCAATTTCCTGAGATATAATCATATATTTGAACAATTAAATTATAATATTTTATTTATTTTTCTAAAAATTGAATATTTACATGTAATTGTATAGTTATTTTCGTATAATTTTTGTTTCCATGAAACACCAGACAAATTTCCTCACATTCAAAAGCAGATCAATGATTTTAAAAATCATATTTTTCAATAAATTAATGTATCTCAGACGATTTTTGAGATAGAAAAAAATAGTAACTGTTGATACCACTTGAAAAAAATATTGGGATATTCGAATATAATGTTAAAAACAGGTGTTTCCATGTAATCGAATTTAAATTTTATTTCGCAATCACAAGCCAATCACAAGGGTTAAAATGTTTAAATGTATTCTTAAATCACCCTATGGCTAATATCTATAGTTTATATCCAAGGTTATAATTAGAAAAATAATCATTCTCTATAGGTATATGATATACGTATGTCCTCCATTCGGGTTATGTATTTATTTTCTTTTTTTTTTTACAATAAAACACCGTAATATCTGTACAAAACTAGTTTAATACAATTAACCCGGATTATTTAATTATTTATCTGGGCTAGATAAAAGGTAATACAATATTTATGTAGATAATTGACCTAGATAAAACATAATTCTGATCATTAATGAATTTGGTGAAATTATTTGACCTATCCACACGCCCTTTTATTGATGTTTAACGTATACCCTTTTTATGTATAAGTAAAAAACTTATCGCCGTTCGAAAAATCAATTAAACCTGAGCGAAATGATCTACTTCAAGTGCTTATACTCCATTGTAACGGCCTCCTAGCTCACCTACCCACCCACTCGCCTATTTAACAAACCTATACGAGTTTTCAGACTCGTAGAACTATATTCACGCCAACACTGACTTAAATGACTTTTTATTTATCACGGGAATATTTAAATTTATTTTCGTAACGTAAAAATTTAAGCGAAATCGCAAACCAATTAAAACATAGTATTTTCAAAAACTGTTTTAAATAAATATCTAATAAGTATTCAGATATAATTTTGTCTATAGCCGTTTGATTTAGATATCGATTTTTTTTTAAAACACTGAACATTAAAATTACATGCATACCACCCGAACAACAGACATTCGTATTTTTACCTATAGACCTGGGAACCACCTCGTAGGCTTCCGTTATACTGATTCGCAACTAATTTATCGTAATAGTATTTACTTCTTTTTGGAGATTTTTAGGGAAAATAAATCACTGCTTGTAAAACATCGGTTCTATGAACCTTACGTAATAAATTACTTTTCCATGGTCTAGACCGAACTTCCGTGTTTTCGATTCCTTATTGTACAACGCAGCATAACTGACAGTTTTTAAATTTGAATTTCAATACGGGTGCTCGCACTTGACTTTTAAACAATTTTGAATTTTTTTCCCTCGTTTTCTCGCGGTTAATGCTGTCAATTTCTATGTGATGAATATTCGCTAGAAATGCACACAGTTCATCTGGTTCCATTAAATTATGTTAATCATATATTAGTAAACGCGTCAACAAAAAAGTTATAAATTGATTATTTATCGTTTAAAGTATCCCGATTCAGCGAGTGTATGTACGAAATTCAGAGTGAAATCGATTATGTTTCTTTTTCCAGTCATTGTAACCCAATCGTTTAACGATCGATCGTATTTTCAAAATATTATCTTCTACATGTGTTATGATTTCAGTATAGTTTTATTTGGTTAAGTAGGTATATTCGTATATTTTTTCTAATCATTTTTATCTATATAAATCAACAGTAAGTTATTTAAGACACATAGTTTAATAATGTCGGTAATTTTTTTGTCACTTTAAAAAATATAAGCTAAAATTTATAATTTATATAAATATGGTTTGGTGAATTTCACAATATTTTCGAAATCTAGACGCATACCAAATGTAATACACGCTTTTGCTACTTTTAGCCCTTAGTTTAGTGAACAAAATTATGTATTTTTTTTTTTTTTTTATCTCGACAGAAAATTTCAAGTTATTTATTTTTATCTAGATAATTATTCTGGAAATTAGATAACTTTCAACTTCATCTAAATATTTTAAAAATTATCCGTATACTCTTCTTTTTACTGTGTAATGTTATTGTTATGTTCAAGATGTGCCATACAATAAGTATATAATAATATTATCGTATTTAAAAAGGATATTTTAGATAAAACTTATATTTATGTTTACCAAAAGCTCTGGACCGTAAAATGTTCACGATAAACCGAGGATTATACGGTAAAGTCATATGCAGTGAACAAAAACTGAAATAATCCTATTTAGGTACCGCGTGTTATTGTACTGTAGTACCGGTGCACGCTTATTCCACGTGTTTCACGAATAATTGTAGGCCCACATAAATTGTATGATTACGAACGATGACCATAATGATAAAAAAAATAAAAATAAAAACCCATACCCGTAATATTTATTATTATCGAAGGTTATAGATGTACGTATAAACCAAAAAAAAAAAAACTGAATTATTTTTTTTATAAAGGATTTGCAAAAGGTGATTTCATTTTAAAATATCGAAATAATAATTTATACTCATATTCGTTTATTACTCGTATTAGCTCCTTTTTTATTTTATTCATTTGGCCGCGTTTTAAGTTATAAAAAAAAAAAACGTGTTCATATTAAAACGCGTGCACCAAATCATTGGGAACTTGGAACAATAAAAGTTATCCGCGCAGTAGGTACCCGACCAAACCTCTTTGACCGTTATTTTTTGTTTTATTACTTTTGTTTTTGGTAGCATAAAACAATTATCAGTTACTTAATAAACCGTAAATTGTATTAATTACATTGTCAACTATATATTTCCGCAGGGAAATTTTATTGGAATTCGGTACTTAAACACGAACACGTAAACGTCTTGAATTTGTTTAATAATAATGGTGTAATTATTAAAAAAAAAAAAAAAAAAAACAATTTGTAACGGCCAGTTAAAATTTAAAATCGAGACCGATAAGCTTAAACATAAATATTAACAGTACCTAATTATTCGAAATTGTATGTACTTGAAAAAAAAAAATTAGCAATATTAAAATATGCATTACGATGGAAAAGAATACTAAAATGTTACTATATCGTGTGGGTAATAACACTAATATCATTCGAACACGCGATATCGAATTATGTAATACATATTTTTTTTTTGTTTTTGCAAAAAAAAAAAAAATAATAATAATAATAATAATAAACTATTTCTATTGTTTATATTTTATTTACTGAGCACTGTAGTTTTCATATACAGAGACTAATTAATTATATGCTCAAGATACCGATACTTTTACGAACAATTCGTAAACGCCTATTCACCATATCACGTTAGAATATTCCAATTGTTGATAGACTGTGTATATTATTACATTTATCATGTATTGTTATGAAATATTAACTCGAATTAAAAAATAATCTTATTTAATGACGAAAACTGACAAAAACTGCACTGTACCTGAAATAATAATATTCTTCAATGCGAGTGTATGCAGGCTACTATGAATAATACAGCGGACTTTAAAACTACCGATATAGCTTACAAAATATGCGAAGGGAAAACAAATGAAAAATCAAAATTACGTTTGTATGGTTTGAAACAAGAAAAACTAAAACAAAAACAAATTGATATAGGTCGCACGATGGGTGGGCCACTGTTGTAGGTGAAAAGTTGAGAATGTAGAGGGGAAATTTAATGTTTATCTCTACGCAAAAATTAATCGCTGTAAACGAAAAAAAAAAACGATTTTGATTGGTGTTCGGTTAAATAAATATATAAATATATTATATTTGTTAAGAAAATCGACCTGGAATTTTCAAAAAAAAACAAAAAAAAAACCTCGCATCAATAACGGTTTAAAACGATTTATATAGTTAAACTCATTTATAATATAATTCAACTATTTATGCCATATAACATCTCAGGTAACTCATTTCTTACACATATCCGGATAAAACACAACGTTGGACGGAAAGAACAATTCGTTAGGAGGTTTTATTTATTGAAACGATAAATTTAATATTGTTTTATATGCGCGTTTGTTTGGCTGTCAACAAGTTTTAAACTTTCAACTTTTCAACTTTACGTCGTTTGTTTCAAATGATCCAAATGGATGGACGTTTTGTTGAAAATATTATTAAATCGAAAACGAGAACCGAAACAAAGTAATTTTATGAAAAAAAAAAAAAAAAAAAAAAAAAAAAAAATGTATACGAAAAATAGAACGAGTTATCGTTTTTTAAATATGAAATCGGTACTTTACTGGTCGCGACCGTAATACTATTCGCGGCTAGTGGCTCGTGGCGTTGAAACCGTTACCGTACCGAGTATTACGTATTACGTTGTAGAGTTCCGTTGATATTACCTGACGGTCTCGTTTTCAATCGTACGCGCAACGAATTCGGTCGTCCGCGGTAGCCACGGCCGCCGCGGTCGCAAAACGTCCGTCGCCGGGATAATAGACGAACGTGCGGTGTTGTTTAAAAGACGTTTTACACGGTGCCAAAAATGAAAAAAAAAAAAAAAAAAAAAAAAAAAACAAAAAAACTAATAATTCCGGGCCGTCTTAGCTGCCCCGCGTCCGTAACGGATCACTGCGGGAGGAGGAGACATGATGAATGTGTCTGTGTCGGGTTCCGGTCGTAATGAGTATATTTATACGTGTGTGCGTGCGTGCGTGCGTGCGTGTGTGTGTGTGTGTGTGTGCGCGTGCGTGCGTGTGTGTGTGTGTGCGCGTGGATGTGTGCGTGCGTGCGCGCGTACGCCGAGATACCCTATATACGGAAATATATACGAAATATTACGCGAGGGGACGGGTGCGGCGAGACGCCGGTCGCCGACGCCATCGCGGTGGGCTAGGCGCGAGACTGAAGTATACGGTTTAGACTCTTAATTGAGTCACGTGATACGACATCGGTCAGTAGTGATGGATCGCGTCGCGTTTCTCCCGGGCTCGAGAGCGCGTCAGACCGTACCGGTCCGCGCGGCGGCGTGTCGAGCGGGCGGGTGGCGTTTGGGGGTGGGAAGGTCGGTGCTGTCGTCTAGCGGTTTCGCCGCGTAACAATAATTAATAATAAAGCGGATATTCGAATTCCCCCCCCCCGCGCATTTATTCCGTGCGTCGCAACACGCGCAACAGATCAACGCAACTAAAATAGTAAAACGTGAAAAAAAAAAAAAATGCACGTCGAGATCCGTAATCCGGTGTACGGTTTTCGGGGTCTCCGTACGCGTGGCACCGCAGGCCGAATTTTCTCCTCTGGCGCTCCTCTCCGCTTGTTTCATGTTCGTTTGCTTGTTTGCAGACCAGGCGCTTCGACGTTCCAATTGCTGTAATGGACTTACACCCGTTTACGAGCGCCATGGTTCCACTCTGTTACCAATTGAAGTAAAAATAACTGACTATTGCAATAACTAAAACAATTTTCGTTTTTTATTTTCGAAAATTTAGCGTTGTAATACGATCCGTAGTGACATAGGATGCCGACGAAATTCTTGCTATATCGATATTTTTTTTTAATATCATTTTACGTCAGAAACAAAAATTATACTCGCATATTCTATTAAACGTTTTTCTTGAACATCACAATATTGTTATTTACATTAAATGTAAATAATTTCCACGCTGCCCCAGCCGCGGTGTTATTATGCCGAATTCGTATCTTTGTTTGCACCATAATGACACGGTATATTAAATTTCATCGTATTTAAATAATATTCCGAGCAGAATGATTTTTTACACTAGTCCTATACAAAATGATATTCGTGAATTATATATTGCTGCAAAACATCAAATGTAAAACTGAAACGTTATTCTGATTTGTTTTCGTTTTTTTTTTTTTTTTTTTTTAAACGGATTTCTTTTGAACTGAAAACGAGTTTTATTTTACGGAATTTTCAAATATTTTTGTAAACATAAGTAATTCGTTCTATAGAAAAAAAAAAAAAAAAATAATAAATATTTTACACGAAATTACGCAAGATGTATATTATAATGCAATGCAAAATCCGAAAACGTCAGTTATACACGTTTGGATTTAATGTCGTTAACAAACTGTTCGTAATAGCCTCTAGGCTTTTCAAACACATCAGCAGTAGCTTAAAAGCAAAGTCAAAAAATACAAACGTAATTTTTAAACTATCGACAAACGAGAATGATATGCCAACGGCGTTACTATAAATAGCGAATTCACCGTACAATATATTTTTTATACGAAAATCGATTTTTGAATATCACATGGCATACATACGCATTTGACTGTCGGTTCGGCGCCGTTAAAATACTTTTTTTTCAAAACCCCTCGGAACACGGGTTTTCGACACGCTCGCCGTAATCAAATGACCGAGTATCACTTTTTTTTTTTTTACCGAACGTCAAAATCAAATTCGCCAATCGGCCGATTCTGCGTAACGGCGGTGTGATACGGGCGGTTCGACGCACGTTTAAAACGTCACTCTGCGGTGTCCGTGTCGTTCGTTTTGTTCAGACTCATCGCGTGTCCGGCGGGTCACGCGAAACAAAATTCTCCGGCGGATCGCCGATCTGCGAAACGGCGGCTCCGGCGTTCTTCGATTGCCAAGCGGACTGCGTGAGGCGGACACCAGCCGACCGCGCTCGAGACCCGTCGATAGGCACCGCCGCCGTGTACGGTTCCGACGGCACTCCCGGATACCGTTTTACGACGTTCCGTTCACACGCACGAGACGGCGCGACCGTTATCGTCATATCCGCGCCCGGCCGGGCCGTCGGCGGGAAAAGTGTGTGGCGAGGTCCGGCGGCCGCGCGCAATTCAAATATTATTCCGCACGCGGCCGACGACGGTCCCCTCCGCTCCCTCCCAACCACACCCCCCACCCCCCCGGGAGGGGGGGATCCGACCGATAAATGCGCCGTTCGGCTCCGATATCGCGTACTGATACGGGCGAACAGTAACAACGGTTTAGTAGGCGTCCGACGCTCGTCGAAACGCCGTCACCGTGTGACCCGCCGAGAATAGTCCGCTCGCGGCACACTCACGGCGACGGCGAAAATGTCGCCGTGACGCGGGCGGTGTGGCGCCTTAACGCTGAGGATTTCCGGCGTTCGGCGGCCGGACGATTCGCATGAAAAACGCGCGGTCGCAGGCGCCGAACGGCGCGAGTACGACACCGGCGACGAACCGAACGGTCGAAAACGATAATCCGTCCGGATTGACGCGGGCGAAATTTTAAAAGGCGGCCGCCGAGGGGAGCGACCGGGGAGTCGCGTCGACGCAGAGCTGCGGATCACTTCGCGTCGGCTCCGCGCGTGGCCGGCGAGTCCGTCACAGTCGATCGGGCGTAATTGCTTCAATTGCGATTGGGAATTCAGATGCACCGAGATTAACGACGTGCCGGCACGGGCGCGGAATACGGAAACAGTACGCCGTATAGGAAGTACGCACGAACGATTACGCGGCGGAATAATTGTGTTAATTTATTTCGCGTTATTATTACCCGTGTTGTTTAAACTTGTTTTACGGTCAGCGACGACGGTATAGGTATAGAAAAAAAAAAAAAAAATTAAAAAAAAAAATAATAATGAAAAAAAATAAATAAAAAAAATATTATACACGATTATTATCGTATCGCGATAATATATACATGCGATGAAACAACACGCGATAATTAACGTGAAGGGTCTCGGTCTTGGGTGGTCCTTTGAACGGTTCGACTCGTAATAAATAGCAGGGGCCCTTTCGGTCCGGGACCGACCCTTGTTAAGAGCGCGCGGTAGGCAGATAGGTGCTTTACAAACTAAATATAAGTTCGAGCACACAACCCGTACGGCGTTGTACGCGTGCATTGTACGAGTAAAAAAAAAAAAAAAAAAAAAACCGGAATATTCTCTTTTAGAAAAAAATATTCGTTTCGTTAGATTCAGATTTGTGTAATACTAGGTGTATTAAATTACTCGGAATACTGATTTTTTTTTTTTTTTTTTTTTTTTATTATTATTATAATTTCAATAACAAGTAGGTAATCGATTTCGTCAGAACCCAATTTCGTCTTTATAATATAATTTTTTACAGTGCACACGTGTTCTGAACTATTCTTTTTTTTTTTTAACTACCTATTCTACGTTAAAAAAAGATAAGCTCAATAAATTCGTTTCTTTCTCGTATTTCGTACATTCAACAAAACCCGCGTTCCCTGAATACCGTAATAAATATTATTTAAAAAAAAAAACTCGTAGGTTATAATATTTTTATGGTAAAACTGATTTTTTTTTTGATTTTTTTAAATTTGTAATTGGTATTGTCAAAATGTGTTTTACATACAGAGTATTTCTGAAAAAGGTACCACCCTTTGCATCATCGTCATAACCGGCGGGGTAATCGAACAAAAACATTTTTTTTTTCCACTTGTTCTCCGAAAACCGGGGATTTTCACAATCATTCAAGAATTTTAGAATTATAATTACGTAAATTTAAAATAAATATCCGACGTTGTTTCTGTCCTCATCGCACGAAACGGTGATATTTCACATCATTTTTTGCGCATTCCCGTGCCATTTCAGTGCTCAACGTCATCAAAATATCGATTCGTACGGACACTTTGCGGAAAATATCGTTGAATATTTATTTTAATATCCACGTAGACATTCGAAGATTGAAAAATAAAATCGAAAACTTCGTTACCGGGTCGTCCCGTCATCGAGTACGGCACCCGTAACAGTCACTCTGGCGGTACGCTTTTCGGACACTATACACCCCGTACGACACTGTGTTGTAAAACATAATTAATACGTAAAACAAACGGAAGTGGTTTTTTTTTTTTTTTTTTTATTGTCATAAAATATAATATAATTAGGTCAACGCGTATTGTTGTTCAAAAACGTAATCTAAAATAAATAATACTCGGTCGCGCGGACGGTGGGCGGGGGGGGAATTGTTCCTCCCCCGCCCTCCGCGTTTAATTTAATTTGAGGAAACGAAACTGAAATTTTGCGGAAACGTTTTCAATTAAATCATACGAGTAAACAAACAAAAAAAAAAGGTTAATTTAATTCGTTGTAGCGCTATACTAACGACATTATTGCGAATTGATTGTTTTGAAATTGGAAAATAGCAAAACTACCCGCGCGATATTTAAATTAAATTAAACGTAAACCGCATCAGAATTAATAATAAAGAACTAATAAAACGGAATAGCACCTCTTCAACTAAAAAAACAACAGAAAACGAAAATACGCAACTCCTTTAATTAAAACACAACAACAAATTCAATGGATTTTGATAAAATAATAAACGGGACTACATTATTATTGTTTTATTTGCGCAATTTACGTGTTTGTAACGCGTACCATCGGAGCAAAGTAATTAATACACAATTTTCTCCTCTCGAGCACAACAGTAATTTTTTATGTTTGCATTATTTTCGGAAACACTCTGGATATTATAGGTATTCGCCGTCGACTTTCGGTCGAAAACTATACACTGTTGCGTATCATCAGTGGACGACGTACTTGAGGGGAGGGGTTTTACCGAGACATATGCCCTCTATCCCCGTTGACCTTTTATTTTTTTCATCTAATATTCTCACGAATCCTGATATTTCAAACTAAAACATCTCTGGGCTTTTTAATCGGATAAACCGAATATGTTTCGGCGCTAAGGGGTCTTACTTTTTTAAGTGAATACATACAGGCACGCGTACACGGATATCGCGAACACGGGAGTTTAGCAAAAATAATACGCGTATTATACGTGAATTGATAAATGTTAAAACACATGAACGCGTCAATCGGAGTCATAACGTGATTCACGCGAGTAATTTTAATTTGTACACAAATGTATATCATTCACTATTCTAATCTGATATATATAAATATATATTTATGATATGAGTAGAATCGTGTTCATGCCACGAATAAAAATAAAAACAGAGAACCAAGTAAGCGAGGCGTAATTACGTGAATAATATTATAAATTTACGAAAACTTTTAATTAACGGGTCTTATAAATCAAACTTTAATTTCACGGTAAATACGCGAAAGCGCGTACCCGTGAAATAAGGAGCACTAGTTGGTACGCAGGTATCGGAAAACGATACACAAACGATATACAATTTTCTTGTTTTGAACGGAACCTGTCCGAACCACTTTTATACGAAAAAGGATAGTGCGATTAGTACTCACCTGAATAGTAGTAAATAAACTAACAATGTTTACAGTGATTTTTCGATTTCAATGATAACTTCAGGGAAGATTGAACTATAAAACATTTACGAAAAGAAAATACATAAATTATAAACGTATGATGTTTTTTTTTCTTGATAAATACACGTTATATGTGACGTTATGATTTTGGACACCGTTTCCAAACTCAAAATGTCTGTCCCTCCTCGGATAGATCCTAAGTGTACGCCACTGTTGCGTATGGTCGTAATCAACCCTACGGATAAAAAGAAAATTGTTTTTCTTTCTACAGGATATCATGCGTACAGAGAGTTGTTTTCCTAATGCCGTTTTTTCTAAATCTTTATAACTTTCCCAGTGCTATTTGTCCACTCGATGGTACTGTTTATTTGTAAAATACATTTTCTATATAAGTACTCTGGGTTATTTTTTTAAAAAATGATAATATATGTTGGTTTATTTTTGTTGGTTAAGAGCACCACCATTACCGCTTTGCTCAAAATTATTATATGTTTTTATTGCAATCATTGATCGTTGAGTTTGGCACATGCATGATACCCTGTATACTTTTTCTTCTCCGCCTCCTATCTACAACAGTGGGCATCCTAGGGCGTGGAGAAAGTATGTCAGGTTTTTCAAATGTTATCACGTATGGTATCAAGGTGCTTGCAAATTAAAATTGATATACTTTTAGAAATAAAAGTGATCTGATTATAAATCGTTAACACTTACGTATACACTATGCATATTTGTTGTCTTGAAAAAATAAGTCGTAAATCGAAAAAAAAAAAATGTAATTATACTGTATTACGTTCAATATTATAGTTTTACACGTTTCTCTAGTATAATCTCATCTTTTATTAGAACGGCAGCATACTCCTAATATATTTAACCGCATTGTATCGTGTAAAAAAAAAAATTCAATGGTATGTGTATGTGTGTGTGACAGTATATATTGTGTATAATATATTGAATACGACCCAGTCTTTGATGGCCAAACCAATGGAAAATGAACGAAGAAAATTGCGTTATAATGAACTCCGAATGTAATTCTTGGAGCTAGATACAGTTAAATGATAAGAGATAACCAATATGGGATGGCCATGTTTGACGTAAGCGAAGATCTTTAGTTGGGAAGGTGATTGAAGAAGACCCTTCGGGAAGAAAGCCTTTGGGGAGGCAAAAGTTAAAGTGGGAATACGACGTGAAGAAAAGTGTTAATGCATTAATTCTGGTGGGCCAAAAGAGGACAAGGACAGATAACAAGGGTTATAGCGGCGCGGTCTTAAAAAATAAAATTACAAATATGTGTGTGATTCGAAGAATAAAAAAACCCAACAATGTTTCTCGAAGTCGTTATAAAACTATTCGTCCAATTACGTGTTATAAATTGAACGCAATTTAAAGTATTACAACAAGTATTAGTTGCTACTGTTTTACGATTTCACACTGAAAAGTACAAAATTGTATTATGAGTTTTAAGATTGAACGTAACGATTCAATATCATATTCCATAGATTAATTCTGAGTAGACGTAAGAATTCAAATTTAAACGGTTTATTCTCGCAAACATTATGTTGTAGTTTTCGTAATTTCGTGCATACCGAAGTTCGCAAAAAATAATTGTAAATGACTATCCAAAGTATTTTATACGTCAAATAACTGTAATTGAAATTATTACTATTATTATTTTATTAATTTTCCAAAGAGCTCACACGAAATTAATTCGTAGGCTTTTACTGCTCGGAAAATGTGATTGTTCGATAATATACATTGCTTAAATACAATACTAGTTTCACAATACCCCGGGGAAGATAAAATTACGTTAAAATTGTCCGGAAAACCACATCACTTACTCAACGCGGTGATCATTATTATGATTGAATTCGATTTTATGCACCGCGATATTTGTAATTTTGTTATAAAAATAATAACAAGACGAAAACGTAATTTTAGTTTGTGAGCGCAGCGAGGAACGTAATATATTACTTTTTTCGATCCACTAACGAGTTTTTTTCCGGTAATAATGCCCCGATTTTCAAATTTAAAATCAATTTTGATCTGGTTTTTTTAGATTCCGAGCGTAGACAGTGAGCTATTGGTTTTACAATGCCAAACATTTCTTCTTCTTTGGTCTTTATTCTAGCCTGTGGACACGTTTTTTTCTTGTAAGCTTGCTCCGATTTTTACGAAAAGCACCTTTTGTGAAAGCACAAGTTGCTTACATGGTACTTTCAAGTGGTCGTTTTTTTGATTTTCGACTCCATTCTTTAAATAAAATCCCTTATGTGAGAAAAAAACGTACAATTTCAAGATTTTATTATTTTATAAAAACACAGACATTTTCTATCAAAAAAAAAAAATGATTTAATCGAAAAATCACATAACAACTTTTTTGTTACCTTCTTGATTTACTTTCTTACAGTATCCTTGCCGAATTAGTCGAGACAATTTTGAGCTTTAAAGGAATTTTAATTTTTGGGAGTTTTTTTGCTGTAATTCGGTTATAAATACACGTAGAGACTTGAACCTTGGTAATATTACTTAAATTGAACTTACCTAGACGTGGTAAAATTTCCAAAACATCGGACGACTTGTTTCCTTATTTAAACATATTTTTACAATAGTACTTTACTTTTCTTTATATACTTTGAATCACTTTTTTCCTTAAAAACTTCTCCCGATGTAAAAATGTAGCATCTTTTCAGAAAGTCAATTTTATCTACTCGGTAAAAACATAAATCTTTTTTTGATTTTTGAATTGGCACTTAAAATGAAAACGATTAAGCAAAAAAAAATACGATTTCGTTATTTTAAATAAATACCAACCACGTATTCTAGCACAAATGGCTTCAATTGAAAAATGACAAGAGACCTTTTTTGTTGAATTATTAAACTTGTTTTTAAAAATGCAGTTCGTTTTTCGATTGAATCAGTGTTCATAATAATTGGGGAAAACGTAGGAAGGTTAGGTTAAAAAAATAATGGCACTTCAAATTATGTATTGCCGAACTGCGCTCGGAAATGTCGTTCGTCAACAACGGTCTATCGTTGCTTACATATATAAATGAATCGACCTTGTGTTTCCTACCTTCCTAACTTCTCACCTACAACCGTGGCCGCACCCGTCTCTAATATTAGCTCATTTTTTTTTGCGCTTATCTAAACAATTGAGAAAATCCGGAGAAAAATTTATGAAAACGTTTAAAATAGACGGTCGAAAAGGTATCTGTTAATACCTATATTAAGCTTTTCTAGACGTGGTAAAACTTGCGATTTTTAGGGCTTTAGGCACATTAGATTTTTTTGTTGTTTATTTAATATTTATTCGATTGCGTGTGAATAGAGTTTTTTCGGTCAGCAAAAACGCTCGATGTTTTAACATCATAGATAGATCATAAATTGTAATTTATATAGTGTGAAAAAAAAAAGAAAAAAGAAAAATTGAGCGAAGCGTGGACGTTTCTGTTTTTATTTAATGCTTTTTAATTTTGAATTTCGATGAAAGCCGTAATAACGTCAGCATTTCGACCGGACTTAGTTAAGAATCGTTTTTAAAAAAAAAACTTTTACACGAAAACCCGTAGATAAATAATTGTATCGGTACCGTTTCGCTAATTCGTCACAGCACCTCTATCGTACGTCGTTTCGCGTTTCGCATGGCCGGGCGCAATACTGCAGTAGCGCGGAATACGAGCGTACCTGTAGGTAATAAATTAGTCTAGTCAGAACCGTAGTCGAGTCCCGACAACAATCGGGTCCTAATAATATCGTCGCGTGTGCAATTCTAACGTCGTTTCTGAATATTATCAATCACCGCACACCCGGTGTTGCCGTAACCGCTCTGGGTGATCGGGGTGTCGGATCAAAGGCGTGAAATACAATCCGGAGCAGATATCTTTACTGCGCGTTTCGGTCCGACGGTCCGTTCCGAAAGGCCGGCTAGGAATAGCCGACCGATATTTTACCGCGTCCTTTATATCTGCTTTTAACAGTACTCGCGTTTTATTAATGCGATAATACGATTGCTATCCGAACGGGCGTTACGTTGGACGTGTCGTTCGTGCGCAGGCCTTCTCTACGATTCTGCGCTCGGTTTTAGACCGCATGTTGATTCCGTCGTCGCGCAAGGAGTTGAGTGTTATCGGCTTCATTATGTGCGACACACCTCGAACTTTGACACTCGCGTCTGCCCCATTCTGCGTTGCAATCGCCTAATGTCTTATCGGTCTGATCAACATTTGACTACGGGACTGTCGCTCGGACCCATTCTACCAAAAGCGACGCGCGGCAACTCGATAAAGCCGTGGACGGTTTTTTTGACCCGGTCCGTAAAAATATCGTCCGTCCGGCGCATAATAACGGATCCGGATGGCGCAATACTCGGGCTCGAACCGTTATACCTGAAAGTCGCATCAGACTTCTGCGTCAATTTTACTCGGGGATTGTTCCAAGGCCGACGGGTCGACGCGCCTCGTCCGTTAGAGCGATCACGCGTTCGAGGTTTCAGGTGTCCGTTTACGTTGCCGGCCGGTCAAATTTCGCGAAAAAATGCTTCCATTTTATCGGAACGATTTTTTTTCAAGCCGACCGGCGTTGGTTCATATAACAAATACGATTTCGAGAAAAAATTCAACCACTTATATAAGGCGTAAAACAGCACGTCGACCGTCCCTCGCGCGTTTCATTACGGACGCGCGACCGCGCACTCCGCATAATATACCTGTTATCGAAAACCCGTTGTACGCGATCCGCTTGTTCCGGGAGGGGCGGCAGGCCTCGCGGAAATAAAATATTATCACGAAACCCGACCCTACCGTCCGCCCGTAAGTGTACGCGTTCTAATAAACGGCCCCGCGCCGCGTCATAACAATAACAGTATTATCACGGAGCATTTATGTAAACAAACGGAAAAAAAATTACATAATTATTATAAATCATTTTTGACGGGGTTCGGGAAACTTCGCGGCGTAATAACGCCGGCGCCGTTTCCGCCCGGGATCTCAACGTTCGAAATATCATCGTCGTTATTATCGCTACCGTTACTGTCATTATCGTTATTGTTATTATTGTTATTATTATTATAACTTTATTCGTCGTTATCGTCCGCGCTATCGATCGGCGCGCGCCGCCGCCGCCGCGCGACCGTATTGTCGTTGCGTCTCGTTGCGCCGATAAAACGCGGGCGCGCGCGGTCGGCGACGCGGAACGTCTGTCGCCAACGCGCGCGCCGCCGCAGCCGTTTCGTTTTCCCGAATCAGAAACACGGACGGACCCCGGACACGGTAACGCGACGCGGACGAAAGTTTTCCGGCGATCCGCGAGTGTGCGTCCGCGATATTATCCCGCGGTACCGCGGGCGAGTGTGTAACCGCAACAATAACGTGCCGCCCGTTTTTCCCGTGTGTTTCCCGAGCGCCCCGGGGCCGTGCGCTCGTCGACGGTCGGAGTGTGCGGCCAGAAGTCCTTGTCGTTTCGCGATGGAGTGGCCCGGGCCGACCGTCGATGGTATTTGATAAATGCGTCTCGCGGACCGCTCCACACGCGACACCGTCGCCGCCGCCACCGCGCCGCCGCCAACCGCATCGGTCATTTGCACAATATTTTCGGCGCGCGCGGGTCCGGCGGCGGGCCGGTTTTGTCATCCGAACTCGGAGAAAACCGAATTCAAAAACGGTACGTGCGTACGCGTGTCACTGACGTCGGCATACGCCCGCGCCCTGTTACGGTAATAACGTTGTTGCGCCGCGTCCGCTCTCTGAAACGTCCGGAAAACCTAACCCGACCTAACCGGCCGGATAAAGATCGAACGGACGGGGGACGCCGGGGCTCGGATTCGGAGGCGATATAAACAATTGAAAAAAAATCGCCGAAAACGTGCGAAAAACCTGAGAAAATGTATTCAATTTATACGAAAAGCAATTAAAAAAAAAAAAAAAAAAATTAACGACAATCGGCTAACGCGAACCGTGACGGACAACCTTGATTCTAGGAACGATTAGGAACGTAATCGGGTACTTTTGTAAACGTTAAATCAACTAGCCGTATCAAATACACGATAAAGTGTTTAGCGATATCGATAAATATCACCGATAATTTAACCCATCAAAAATAAATTTTACTGTTAATACGTATATAAAAATGTCAGATAAAAAAGCAAAAAGTAAATCAATGGGTAAAAAATAAGTATGAAGGCAAGCGAAAAACATCTAAAAATATTCATCTATTATCTTAGATATTAAACGAAACGCGTTTTAATATAAAAAAAAAAAAAAATTATTTTGCCTTCAAATCCGAGCCCTTGTTATGGCTTTTGTTACCGACTCGGTTACGGAACGTCCTTATCGCGCTCGTCTAGAACGTCCGTTTCGATAGTCTTCGTTCCGGTCTCGTAGACTCGAGTTTTTTGCACAGTGTAAATCTAGAAATTTAAGGAAAATCAAATATCTAAATTTAAGTCGTTGTTCGTTTTAAATTTTTGTAGAGTAAATACGTTGATGTTTATATCTTTAAGTGCAGATTTAATTATTAAACAATGTATTATAAACTCACATAAAAACCGTCCAATATAATGTAATATAATTTAAAATTTTTTTTAGACGCGGCTCGTATTATAAAGCTCATAATAAATAATTGGGCTGATAAAAGAATATTAATTTGTAATTTGTCAGTCAGAACTTGTTTCTGTGATTCTTTATAATTCCAAAGGACAACTGACTCGATGGAGTTATCTTAAAATGCGCTACATATCGTATACTAACGAAGAAATCAATGTCCGTTGAGCAGCGTGAACATTAAGCCGAAACGTGACAAACGCTTTAATATTCTTAAAAGACACAGAGTCTGGATTCGATAATGTCGGTTAAAATCCAGATTCGACGGAATGACCGGTGACATTTTTCCGTAAAACCATACTATACGCCCGTACCAGAAGACGCTAACTTATTAAATCGTTATTGACGACATCAAAATATTATCGTTTATCGTTATGATTTCCCGGGCAACCATTTCGATAGATATCAAGTGTTGCACTCCGTCACAGAACGCTCTGTTTATGAGATATGCAGGGGTGACCGTTCCATTTCTGTGTTATCGAGGCCGCACGCTTTCGTTTGTCGGTGGCGTCTCGTGGAGAGAACTGATGCGCAGTGAGTAAAAATTGTCTAGATTCGTCTAAATTCGTCTAGATCCGATATCAAGATAAAAACTAAATATATGTTTAGTTTTTAGGTTTTTGAAGACTTTAAAAAAAAAAGGTAAAACCCGAAATATTGGAGAATATATTATTTTTTATTCCGAAAACCTATTTTATTATGTATTATTTATGACATTTTACCAGTATCGCCGGTCACAACGAAATAATACGGATCTATTGTACGTATATTGTAAATTTGTTTCTCTTAATATGAAACCGTTCCGTTATTTTATATAAACAATATGTCATAAATATTGTTTTATACTCGACACCGATAGTTCAATATCTTAAGAGTTGACGTTTCAAATCAGTACATATTATAAATAATTAAAACATTTATGTACAAAAATAAAAATTAATAACTAACAAAAAAACAATGAGGTTACTACATATTAAAAACCAATTGTTCGTTGGTGGTTTCCGATTCTGAGTGGAGTGAAGAAGCTTATGGTTTTATAACAATGTTTATTTTTATTTTTTATATTTTTCTGTAGACATATTTTACCAGAAATCTTGTTCCGACTTTTAAGTGTGGCACCTTTTCCGTAAGGAAGTCGGACTGGGGAGGTACTCTAAAGAGGTAATTTTTTGATTTTTAGGAATTTTTTCAACAAACGGGAAAAACGTAGGGGAAATGGGAACATTGGCACAATATTAAACAAATATCATTAAAGAAAATATATAATGCCTACGTAATTATTTTATCATCGTATAACATATATATACATATATATTGTTGAAAAAGCAACGTTATCAGCTGAACTCCGATGCATAACCGTTTTTTCGTTATCGATGTTTTATCGTTGCTTACAGATATACATTCAATTTCCCCTCTACTACCTTCCCAACGTGCGAAGTAAGTCCGTCTTTTTTTTTTTTTTTTTGTAATTTTGATATTGTATCGCGCACTCGTATCTCACTGAAAATTTAAAACAACGAAAACCCCGATTTTTTAATAAATTATCCGTTACGAATTGATTAACAATGTATATCAAGAAATACGTGGGTTGATTATATCTCGTCGTTGTCTTATATGCTGCTGCACGACAATGACGTGTCGTTGTCGGCGTCAGATTAATTATTATTATAAAATATCGTTTATTATAATCAATGTTATTAATAATAACACGTATTACGTACCGAGTAATTTTAATGATAATTTTACTTTGCCAGCACATGCGATAATATCAAACAATCGAGAATCTTAAATCGTTTAATGCGTATTAATATTATTATAATCGATTGGGGATATTCAATACCCACACGGTATTATACTTATTAAAATATTTCAGCGGTTCGTCGAATTCCTTAGGTGCCTGTTTTAATATAAATAATTTTTGATTAATCGTGTAGGTAGATTAAGGTACCTCTAGCTATATTATTCTTAAACGGTATTTAGATTATCGCATATTTTTAATGATCGGAAAAATGTTTGCACCGAAATGAAAAACACCGGCGAGCTGCTGCGGTGTTCCGTCGCTAGAGTCGAATTTTTCTTCGCATATTTTGTAAGAAAGAAAAAAAATGGATAAAATTTAATCATAAAAATGTTTTGGGAACTATAAGAGTTAAGAGATTGAACTCCGTTGGCACTTCGTCCTTAACAGTGAAGCCAACTGACTATTATCGCGATCTCATCTCCCTGGGATTTGTTCATGGAGCTTTTAATGATATACAAAAACTAAAAAATACACTTTATACTCGCAAAAACGGTGTGTTTAAGTCTAACGTAGCTTTTATCCGCCTACAAAACCACGCTAATTCCCGAGTTTTAATCTATTATTATAGGTCTAATAGGTGTATGGCAAGCCGTTGGAGATGTCCAAAAAGTAGTTGAAAGTCTATATAATATAGACCAGTAACGCACGCAAGAGTTTTGTTTAAAATCCTAGAGAGGATGGCACATAATACGATCAGTAAAGTACAATCACTGTTATTACTAAATAAATTATTTTTGATGAAGTTCGATTTTATTTTTAAAAAAAAACGTATTCAAGGAAGACGTTTCGGAGGGGTTTATGACCCCTTACGCCCCCTCCCATTCTTCCGTGTGCGCCTCTGACACCCAGTACAAAGCGATAGTTTGAATTTTCGAGTGAAATTCGACAAAAAGACAGAGGGGTGGAAAAAACGCATCAATTTCATTTACGTTATTCCTACTCGGAATCGTTGTATTTAGTTTTATGACTTCGATATTTTACACTTATGCAAATGTGCCGCAGAATTATTATTAATATATACAATATTATAATATAATATAACGATAAGTTTTTACGTAATTGGAAATTTATGTCTACTCAGCGTGTTCTAAAATAATACATATATATATAAGCTATGATACACAGCTATACACAGCTATAATGTCTATTATCATCTTTATAGGTGTAATCCTGCAACTTATCCCGGGGTTCCATAAATCATCAATTTTACGGCAAATACAATGCACCGAAATATAATAATAATAATAATATTATTATTATACCGACGGAGATGATAATAATTTAAAAAAAAAAAAAAAAAATAATAAAATATCACAAACTACTGTAATATAATACTATGTACGTCATCGAAATAAATTACATCGCCGCGCGCCCGGGGCAGGCTTAAGAGGATGCGAAATAATTTTACTATAACTACAGTCCTATACGACGGACCGAAACCGAACGATGTAATTTAGTTTTCGATAAAACGTATAAATGTCCGATGAAAACCGTTCAATCGTTGGAAAACTTACGTTTGCGGATTATTTATGCCGTTGTCGGGTTTTAAAAACAGTAATCATAAATTATTCGAATCCGAATAACCGTAATAATTATGGCAGTATTTCTAGTCGAGTTAAAAATCCGAAAGTTTACTAAAAATGTGTTCAATTTATACCGAATGATCAATACTCGGCAAGACACTCGTTATCTCGTTAGGTATTAACTTTTATCAGAATTTTTTTTTTTGAGCCGTTCAATCATATCTATAATGCTATATTTTCGTATTTTTTTAATCTACACCCTTATTTTTGAGTATAAAATGACTACCGACTTTTGATGTTTAAAATTTCGTAAATAGACGAGAAGGTTTAGTTTAAGCTAAATTTCCCATTTTCATAAATCGTCCAAAAAAAGTTAATAGTTTCTTCCGAAATAATGAGTGTCTTATTGAAGATTGATCACTCTGTAAGATATAATAGTTTTTTTTTCTCTTAGGACTGTCGGTCGTCGGAAAACTAAAACGTTTTTTTTCCTACGGTTTACAATAAATTAATATCGGTCAACAATAGCATTACGATTTTTCGGACGTAATCATTTTTTTCACTCGAAGGCCCCTCATTTCCAAGTCCGCCTAAATAGAAAGTTAAACAATACAAAAAACAATAATAAAACTGTTTGCGCAGAATAATAAGTAAATAATATTATATTCGGTACTTATAAACCAAGGTCCCGATATTCCCCGAACACTGGCGCAGTAGCCAAGGGAGAGAAAACACGAGGACCATCCTCAAATTATGATTGTATTTTTTTTTAAATGTATCCACATCGTTTCGTGTGTATTTGTTCAGTTTACGGTGTGTAAAATATGTGTTTAATTTTCATAATATTTCATTGATTAGTTCAATGTTAAAGTATATGTTAGAATGCAATTGAATAAGTGAACTCTAACGCGTAATTTTAGGGTTTTTCGTTTATTTTACCACCCTATTCTCACTAAGAAAGCAGCTCCACCCCACTGCCGAGAGCCACCACGTATCGACCTATTCACTTGAAATTTTCCGGTGCGGTCGATTCTTCATTTTCTCCTTAGTTATGGAGGTTCAACGTTTTAAATCAAAAACATTGTCGTTGTAAACGGACGAACGCGTAGTACAATGACTACTAACAAATGTGAAGACAAATAAATATTTTACTTAGTTCACAAATAAAGACACAAATAAATATTTAGGTACTTATAAATATTTCGAGAGAATATTCATATCGCAGTATAGCAATATTTTCGGTCTCGTTTCTTTTTATTATTTAAATGTGTATAAAAAAACGGATTTTTATGTAATTAGTACTGAAATTTGTATCTATTTCTTCTTACTTCAACATGCGTGTTTCAAAAATTAGAGATTATAAAGAGGACCGGTAATATTTTTAATTTTTGTTCTTTTTTCCTTCGAAAATTGTTTCAATACTTTATTTTATTATCGGTCACGCAAATTATCAGTGAAATATAATTTGGACTATAATTCACTCCACATTTCACATGCAACAAATATAGTAATAATTGTTAATTAGATATCTCATTAACCAGTTAATAGCTTTAAAATTGAATTACTTTTTTATCATTCACGTGAAAAATAGAAGAGAAAATTGATTCATTAACTAAAACTGTTAACGAATTAAAAATTACCAAGTCTACAATTGTTTTATCACCTAATTCTCTATCGGATAAATTTGCATAGCTTCTAAAAAGGTCGACAAACTATCAAACCAAATTGATAGCTTATCTTTCGATATCACACCTTTAAAAGAAAGAGTTGATATTATTGAGTCGAAAACTAATTCTTTAAATATGAATGAACCCAAACTCAACAATAATGAGTTAATATCAAAGATGATGCTGAAACAATCTCGCCTAAAAAATATCCTACTTTTCAATCTACCAGAATCTACTATTGGTTCAAGCTCACCGAAATTAGATCAAACCACTGTTCAAACTTATATTAAGTATCTAAATTTGGAATCTGAACCTCTTCAACTTTTCGACTTAGTAAACTATCATCCATTTAAAATACTACCAAAATTAGACTATTCAAATTATGTTTCACCGGTCAAAAAAAATGTGTTTCTTATATTTGCAAGCCAAAACAACTTACAATCTAATCCTTTGTGGAAATACATTAGATTTTCATTAGACCGGACTAAACAACAACAAGATTATATGTCAAAAATCCGCCAAAAACTTCTCAACTTACAATAAAATGGAGAACCGGACCTTGTTATCAAGTATATCAAAGGCATCTCAATAATAATCCCATCAAATAACCTATGACTGGCATAATGTAAATTACAATGCCATTTTATCATATTTTGGCTCAAAAAATTAGTCCATTTTTTTTAATAATAATAAAGATATCTCCATTCTCGTTGATGAATTTTACACCCAATAATGCCTTATTATAAACACTTTTATTCTTAAAAAACTCACTATAAATCAAAGTTTTTTTGTTGGTTTTCTAAGGAATTAATAAAACTGAAAAAAAAACTCATCACTATATTTTCAAATTGTCTAACTCTTATAATGACAATTTAAAATTCTCTTCACGTCGTTCTCATTGTAAAGCTCTTATCAAATTAGATTACTATCGTAATTTAAACAATACTGAATTAAACATTCTCTAAAATTTCAAAACCAAACATTTTGACTTCTCATAAAAAACCTCAACTCATCATCGGGTCTACGAAATTCTATATCCCTCAATCATAAAACACCAGAAAATGGACAAGACATTGTTAACTTATTTTTCTACCATTTATAAAAGTACTTATAATCCAACTAATACTATCACACCTAAAATATAAAAATCATATGACTCTACAGACAAGACTGGCATAGAGCATATGGAAGTATTCAATGAGCAAAATACACTTAACTATACAAATTCTGTACGTCTGGATCGCCTATCTCTTTCATTTCTATTAAATTGCAAATTTATATTTCCCCCTATTACAAATCGTTTTAATACTACTCCAAAAAAGAAAAGTGTCCAATCACTATGAAAAACCACCTACGTCTATCTCCTATATACAAAAGGGAATAAACCAATAGTTTCTAATTATCGACCTATGTTATTAATCGCTATTCTCCCAAAAATATTTTCAAAATTGTTAACTATAAACTTTCTGCAATTTTCAAAAATATTTGAATACCACATCAACTCGGGTTTTGTAATAATAAATCATAAATAACAAATCTAATATCTCTCAAACATTATACACTCAACTCTTTCGCTACAGGCCAACAAACAGATTTCATCTACACCGACTTTAAAAAGGCCTTTGACAGTGTCAGTCATGAACTATTAATTCACAAAGTTCACAAAATTGATTTTGCCGATCCACTTTTATAATGGATTAACTTATTTTTATATTAACGAACACAAACAGTTAAATATCAGAACTTTATATCAGTTCCTATAGATGTAACTTTGGGTGATCATCTTTCTCCTTTCCTTTTCAAATTATTTATTAATGATGTGGCGTTTTAAAACTCAAGTTCTAATATTCTTTTATTTGCCCATGATCCAAAATATTACAGGTCAATCTCACCCTTAGATGATAATCTAATTCTGCAAATGACCTAATTAATTTCAAATGGACTTTAACTTAATTTTGATAAATGCCAAGTTATAACATTTCTAAAAACATAGACCATTGAACTTTAATTATTAACACTAATTTAGTTCGTGCATGTATGGTAAAAACCATTTAATTCGACACGAAACTATTATTTAACACGCACATATGTTATTATTATTAAGCAATTATTTCAAGAATAATGGACCCCTCTGAGTATGCTTGTGTGGGGGCTCATGATGACTAATCTTACATTTTTTTCCAATTTTTTTTTTTTTTTTTTTTTTTTTTTTTTATTGGCCATTAAAAATAAAGAATTATCTCTTTTGATAAAGCGACACTGATAAATCGAAACTGTTCCGAATTAAACGATCCACTAATCATTAAATGTCTGTATACTTCTCTTATCCGTTCAATTCATGATAACTTGAAATAATAACAGCATTGGCTATTGTGACTAACTTGAAAATGTACAAAACAAAGTCCTCTAAAAAATATGTTTTAAAATCTAATATCCCAAGAACCCCCCCCTCCCCCCACTCTGGATACTAAAATATTTTAAAAATGTTAAACTTAGAACCATTAAAAACACGGAGAGATAAAACCTCTAACTCCTTACTTTTTAAATTAATTAATAATGAGATCGATGGTTCATTTCTACTTACCTAGATAAATTTTAAAATAAATACGCATAATTTCCGCAGTAATCAAATATTTTATATACCCCATTACTCTCAAAGTTACATGTTAAATGACACCTTTAATATTTTAATGTCTTCCGGTAATAATCAAATTATTGATAACTTATTAAAGTGATCACTGTATTAATATAAAAACCAAATTTATTAATTTACTTTCCTAATTATTACTTTAATTATATAACAAATTCTACCTTTGTACTCCCAATTTTCAGTGTTTTTGCCTACGTAATTAACAGTTTATACCATTGTTTCTTCAAATTCATATTAATAGGGAAGTTTATTAGTTGTTTAAGTATAATAATGTAACTACTGTAATCATTATTACTATATTGTAAATCGGACTTTGGCCGTATGAATTATAAATAAATAAATAAAATAAATATGGACTACGTTATTTTTCAAGAATTATGGTTTCGATGTACGAAAACAATCATACTTTTTTTTAGTGTTTTAGAGTACCTACATATATGACTAGATTGTTGTTTATTTTTTTCATTATTTTTTTTTTTAAACGAAAAGAAAAATCATTTGTTCTTTTTGAAATTAAATTTTCTCGCACTTAATGATATTAAATGTTACAGATTTAATTTTATAAAGTATCAGAAACTGTTTTTAGGCAATCTTTCAACTGTCGAATTGTTATTTTGACTTCACTATGAGTATTCCAGTTTTATGTAAACGCATTCGTGAATATTATTGCCGTATTCATTTAAATTAAATATAATACCTATTTTTTCCGATAAACGTACAAATTATGATTCAAAACGATTAATCTATGGGGTTCAATTATTTATCCCAGATAGCCTATTTTTTTTATTTTTTTTTCCAAAGATAAATGATAATAATATATCAATCGAAATTATTTATTTAGACGGAACTTAACACCGGGCATAAATATATTATTTGGGAATGTTGAAACAAATTAGACGTGAATGTAGACGATGACGTGGGTAAAACGGGTACGAGCGTATATGTGCCGGGAACACACGTTTAGTGAAATTTTAAGGGTTGAAATATTAATAAGTTTTGTTAGAAGTTGTTCGACTATACGAAACACATTTTGTGTTATGTATTAAAAATGCTACACCTGTTTTGTAAAAGTTTATTACAGGTGCATACGCGGGGTCTTAAAATTACCCCTTACAAAAATCTGCCGGACGAAAATTAATCATTTCGCACCGGGTGATCATGCGCGTAAAAATGATTAAACATCGACGATAAAGGTGTTCTTTGTTCGAATGGACCCAAACAATATTATGTAAGATGGTTTATTGCTATTGCGTGGGATGGACGAAGGACACGTCGATACTCGGACAGCAAAATATAAATGCGTGACCCAGTTGTGAGGGTTTATCGAGTTATTTTCGGTTTCTCTCTCGAAAATCCAAGAACGAATTCTCTATTAGAAACCACATCTGATGATTAAAGCATACGTTCTGGTTGTAAACTTTTTCACACAAATACAAAAAGGAAAATAACACAATTATTATTTTAAAACTATAATACATTCCTGGCATCTTTCAGAAACTAAAAATTATATTCATCATCTCAAATTTTGTATAAATCCGGTATTGTATTTGCTATTTTGCAGTATTTGATGTCATGAACCTGCGACGAAAAAATATCATCGGCATGCGGTGTATATATTTATATTTTGAGCGAAGCAAGGATTGTAATTGTGGCACTGTGACGTGCTTCTTTATTTGTTGTCTTTTAAACGTCAGTTTTCTACCAAAAGTATTGCTCGAATCAAAAAACTTTATAGCAGTTTTCTTGTAGCATTTTCGATCTCGTCTAAGTTGGATTTTTATTTTCCTTGATAGTTTTATTTTTTAATAAACGCGAAAAACTAACGATTTTTCATGTGAGTTTTGTTGATTTCCGTGGTCTCTTCAGGTCAACAATGGAAAAATATGACTAATTACAAACTTTTTTTTTTTTTAAATTGTTTATCGTTGCATACAGATATAAATTAAATTAGTCTGTATATCTTCCCTTCAAACTTCTCACCTAAAATAATGACACGCCCATCAGCAGAATCATACTATTTGTAATTTTTTTTTTTTACGATAGCCATACATTTTTGGCGAAAAAAATCATCGCTGGCCACACGAACGGCGGATGTAGGAGTTTATAGTGAACACGGTCGGTCGAAAATGATAAAATACGTGATCCGTCAAAAATACTACGATGACGACAGCAGCCGTAAGCCCGGGCTGCCATCCCACGAGAGTGACCAATTATTATCATATTCATACATTACAAAGGTTTTTGCATAATTTTTTTCATATTAATATCAGGTCGGGATACTGGAAATGACGACAGCGATGACATTATTAGTTGTCTCCGCGTTTTTTTTCTCTACGAAAAATAATACGAGGAGTTATTATTAAGTTAAAAGGCCCGCGAGAATCGGCACTCCGCACTATAGGCCACACGAAGACGGAGTTTAGATTTTTCTCTTTATTTGAATATACTTCGATCGGACAATATTATGTGAATATAGAAATTTAACCAAAATTGTTTGTTTTATCCATATTAGGTGAAATGTAAGCGAATTTGACAAGGTTGGTAATTAGTATATTTCTTGACGAAATGTTCGTTTGTCCGGATTATTTCGTATTAAAATAATTTTCTGGAACACGTTTATAATTAAGCTGATATAGATATTGTAGACTGCACATAGCCAGTAAATAGTGGTTTTGATTTGTAATTTTTCTATGGATATTATAATTTCTAAGTGGTATCCAGTAAAAAAAAAAAAAAAAAAAAAAAACAATTTTTTTTCTTAACTCTAGAAATGTAGAGAGTTAAAAAAATAAATAAGTAACGAATTATTAACACAGCAAAATTAAAAACGAGTACCTATAGTTTGTAAAATTGTATTACACGGTTATAGTGGTTAAAAAAAAAAATAAATACCAATTAGTTTTTCAGGAAACTTTGACTTCCACAGAACCGTCTAATTTTTCGGTAATTTCTTGTTTTTCTTTAGTTTTTTCTTTTTTCTAAAACGTTGACAATGTTCCGTGTATTAAACAATTTTATTTACATACCTGAGAAACCACAGACCAAGGCTAAATCACACGACCCAGTATTATTATTTTTACTTGTAAGATTCAATAAATAACTAATAATAGTTTTCATACCATGACCGTTTACTTCAGACATGATTTATTGCATTCACTTTTTCCCGCTTCACGACATCTAACAGCCGATGATATGTCCATTTTATTCAGACGTGGTCACTAGTCTTTTTGGACAATATTATGTATTTTATTACTTATACATATTATAAATAATGTGCCGTGTACATCAGATTATTCATTTAATTATAACAAGTAACATAAAAAATAGTTTCCTATATATTTTTCAATGATTCACGGGACTGTGAGTGGTATCTACCAAGTACTTTGTAATTTGATTAAAATTCGAGTCTGTCTATATAAAATTAGGTGTTTGTAGATTAGCCATTTCTGTGTACAGCTTTAGTTCGCAAACAGTCCCCAATCAGATTAGTGAACATAATTAACGAGACGGCGGCACCGGTGGTATTGATAACAAGGTCGACACGTATGTTTTCGGTACACACCTATAATATATGCTTATGTTTAGAAATAATAGATTCGTATACAATGTGTAGAATAATATGATTCAACTGTTTTTTAGATTCTGGGCGTAAAGAGAAATTTATTATTTTTACTGTGATGTATGTAATATTTTCAATTATATTTTTGTACAAGAATTTTACTCAAAAAAGTGAATTTTCTAAAAAAAAAAACAAACTAAACGTTTAGTTTGTCATTTAATAGATAGTTTATTTTATTTCCGTATAGTTTTTCTAGTAACTGAGTAATTTGTACAAATTAATTGCAACTATTTATTGCAATTCGGTTCAAAGATCTCAATCGTAAATACTTGCGATTTCCACAGAATATTTTTAAAACATAGCTGTTTCTGCTGTTGGATGTGTCGTTATTATAGATGGAAAGTAAGAATTATAGAATTCATGTAAACATTCAATTTATATCTCTCAGCAACGATAATCCATTGTTTACGAACAAACGATTCTGAGCATAGTTCGTTTTTATATTATTTTTAAGTCCGTAATATTTACGATTTACAAATAACACACGTCCTGAATTTTCCCATTTTTCTTGCATTTTCCCAGGTTTTTCCTATTTATTATGAAAACCCATGGGAAAAACCAAATAATTGCCTTAATAAAGTACCGGCACAATAAGATTTTCTTTCAGAATAAGTACTACATTTGAAAATACGGTTTTTCTATGATTTTATTTTCAATAAACCCAATTATTATAAAAACAACCTTAGAAAATCAAAAAATAATCTAATCTAACGTCTATAACGCACCAATAATTAGATCCAAAATGTAATAAAAAAAAATAACTATTCAAAAAACTGTTTGCAGCCAGAAAAAAAAACACATGTCTCATTTAACTTAATAAATCCCTGTTTTCGCCCTGAATCAAAAAGCTTTTTTATACGTGGTAAAATAAGTAAAATTAGTTTGAGCTATTATTATGAATTTAAAATTTTGGAGATTTTTTTTAGTTTTTTGTTGGTTTTATGTAGATTTCTGTTGGGCTAAATGTAGTAGTTTATTTTATAAATGTTTCAAGTTCAAGTTTCAACGAATGCGAAAAATGACTGCATAAAAAACATGCTTTATCGAATGACGTTCATAACTGCATTTCTTTAGTACAGATTTATCGTTGCGAATATATAATAGGTAATGCGATAACAGTGACACAGCTGCTAATTGGTTTAAGCGTTGAGTAACCGTTCTAAATAGGTTAATCCGAAAAATAGTATAACATATGTCAAAAAAAAAAAAAAATAGCGAGTTATGATATTTTAATATTCAGTATAAAACGTGTTAGAGTAAGTATAAACTTTTACCGTTTACACCGAAAGATAATGGATACATGGGCAATGGTATATATTTTCGGTACGTACCCACTAAAAAATTACATCATTATATTATGTATACATATTATATCATACTATGCGTATATTGTTTTGGTTGGAGATTTTTGAAACATAAATTGAATATACGGTTTGAATGACTTACCATTGATGAGCAGCGCCACTAAAAACAGATTCGATACCATTTTCCCGAAACGTACGAATGCCATCCGTTGAAGACTACAATAATAGATTCGATCGGACGTAAGTACCGGTGATAATCATCGCGATTGTCGATCACCTGAAACACAAAAACGTTTTTAAAAAAAAATACAATAATATTAAAAAAAACAAAAACAAAACCGAAACGTTACACTTTGTGTTCTAAATATATAATTTTTATTATTATTAATAATTTTAGTACGAATTTTATGATAAATTCATAATAATACGCTATTCCAATAAGCTGAATAATAAAGTAAAAAAGAATATTCTATTTGAAGTGTTTCTATTCGGTTTATCTGTGTCCGTCAAATATTATGTCATAAATATTAATAAATATAATATGTTTGAACAAATAACATACGAGTATAACTACAGTTTTATTAATATCTTACAGGGTATTATTATTTTTTTATTGTTTTTTTTATAGAGTTTCCTTCGAAAGGTTTTAAGAGAAATGATTTTAGGTCTCGAATTTGTTTTTTTATGGAAATGTTTGGGCTTTATTTTAACACTAATTTCACGGGTCTAACCCTAGGCCATAGACCTTTAATGTGTATGCACTTTGGATTTGAAAACTACAACCTTAAAAATCAAAAGTTGACATGTGTTTATAGTGCACGGAATAGTATCGCAGAACGATTTTATATTATGACTGAAAAAACCTAATTAATTTTCTTAGACAATCGGTTGATTTTGAGAAAATAAAAATCATTGTGTACAACAAATAATAAAAATATTATGTACTATTATATTATACTTAATTAAAAAAATTTAACGGAATCGTGTCAAAAGTTATTTGGTACTTTTTCTATCCCGGCCATCAGAAGATTAACAAATAAAAAGTGTGTATCGGAGTAAGAACTGTATATAGTATAGTGACTGGCGTTTCGTGGCACAAGTTCTTGTTTTAAAGGAAACCTAATAAAGTATTGTTCTGTAAAAAAACACGAAATCGATCGATCGACTAGGCATATTCTCTAACAACAATTAGTGTTGAAAATTGTATACTTCAAAGGTATATAATGATTATCTAAGTACTACTTTCAAAAGAAAATATTCATGCGGTGCAGTGGTGTTTTACGACGCGAAATCCGCAGAAATATTCGATCGAGTTTGATGAGGACACGTAAAAAAAAAATACGAAATACGATAATTTTTTTTAATTTGTATACGACGCATTATTCTACGTGCTTCGAGTATATTATATGAAAAATCTTCCGATATTCAATGCATCTTCCGATATTTTGTAACGTAGATATTTACTATACTATGGTTTCTACACATTTTAGTTTAAAAATAATAATAATTTCTTTGTCCTTCGTCCGCGTTGATAAAATAGAAAACAAATCAAAGGTTTTTAACAAGGTTAGACACTGCCGCTGCCGCCGATAAGTCCGTAATAATGTAATCGGATTAGTTTAAATGGAATCGATATAAAATTATGTGACAACGGTAATATTGTGTATAGTCGACCGAGAACATACGAAATCGATTTTGTGGTGTTGTTCGTAAATTCAGCACACTATCGCACGAAGGCGAGACTAAAATTTACTTTACAAACCGTTTGAAACCTCTCGCGAGGTTTTCATATAATTAACGAGTCTTGCATAAATAAATAATTGTTGATACCGCAAAATCGTACAATATATACTCTAATTGTGAATTCACCAACAATAAAATTTAAAAAAAGAGCCGATATTAGGCACGGGTGCGACCACTGTTGTAGGCGAGTAGTTGGGAATACGGGATACCTAAACCAACGATAGACCACTGCTAACGAAAAAACACGTTCGGTTAAAAATATGTTTTGAAAAGCCGTAACATTTACGATTTTTGTCAGTATTTGATTTTAAAACATTTATAAAAAAAAAAAAAAAATTACTTCTAACATTACATTAATTATGTTTTAACCACTAAGTACGATTTAAAATCAACCTCCTATCAAATATTCACGCATTTACGTGATAAGTAAAACAATTTTATTCGCGCAGTACTTACCAAATAAAAACTTCGTAAAACGCTCGCAAAATTAAAATGTCTACAAATATTTCTCAAAAATGGCCTAAATATTTTGAAAATTATGCTACATTTAAAAAAAAGTAAATACAGGTTTTTCGAATAAATTTCAAGTCTCTACGAATATTTTTAACTAAATTACATTAAAAAAAACGAAATTTAAAATAATAAAATAATTTTTTTCGTAAAAACCATGACGATTTTTTGGAAATTTCTAATTTTATATATAAAAAAAAAAGAAAAGAAAAGACTAAGACTTCATAAATGACGCGTAATAAATATATAAAAATATGGTTTAAATTAAAAATCAAACACAAAACGTATAAAACGAAAAATTATGAAAACTCCGCACCATGAAAATATTTATAGAGATGATGTCGTTCTATAGAAGTCACAGTAGACGAAAATAATATTACAAAAGTAATCAATATTCTATCTCTATACATTTATAATGTGCGTAATGCGCGCTCTAGACGTCACGAACTTCGAAACCTTCTACTCCGCTGAAGAAAATGTGTAAGTTTCACAAAACAAATACATTTTATAAGTACACAAAACTTTTAATATGTAATATAATGCAATATACTTATTTCGCAAGATGTAAAGTCGTAATAACCGTAGTTTAACGTTCTTCGACGTGACTTCGGCTCATAACTTTTACATTTTTTTATATTGGTGTTGACTGTTGACGTTTCGTATTATCAATAGGTCGTATTATCAAATTTGTTAGAAATCAAAAAAAAAAAAAAAAAAAAAAGGAAAAACCAAATTACTTATTATGCGTAATTTTTGGAATTTGTCCGACCCTCGTTGTTTGAGAATCCTTTACTGTGCATAAGTTTTTTCCATATTTGTTAACGGTGACTCAGTAGTTCGGAACACTTCGTAAATTGAGCTATTCAATAAGTCGGACAAATAACAAACAATTTTCCTCCGAATTTTTATCTTTCAAATTCAGGTACGGTGGATTGCCGTTTAAATTTAATCCAGATACATATTGGCTTCACGCTTTTAGCAAAAAAACACGGGGCCACTGGTATTATTTTCAGTTATAAACAGGTTAATAATACGGTTGATTGCCCTGAAATCATAAACAGTTTGTCTTGAGGGTTATTTGCAATCAATACTAGTAATTCTCCCCTTTTCCAAATACACGCTGTCCCACAAAGACGCGTCCCTTGAAAATCTCCGGAAATTAGATAATATAATTTTGTTTTTTTTTGTTAAAAAAAATTTTTTTTTAGTTTATTATTTTCGGGAAATTTTAATACTCTTCTGTATTCTGTAAAGTTTATTTTTTCTGACAATTATAATGCATCACGCATTTATGTCAGATGAATAGTTTCTATGCAACAGCCGTTTTAAACTCTACTAAACCGCGTGAACACCGATGTTATCTTATCGGTTTTCACAAGGATTAATAAACTAAAAAAAAAAAAAATTGTATTATCTCCGGAGACATTCTAGGGGCGCGTGTTCGCGGTACAGTCCGTAAACTCTCACTCTACGTACTATCAACGGTAAACGACCCGTTTGCCCTATTGCCGGGGCCGCGCAATTGTGCGCCCGATTTTTCGACTCTGTCCCGACGCCTCGGGGAAACCGAAATGCTGTTTGTAAAACACTGTTTGACGGTGCGCACTGTTCACGTCAACCGCTATTACCGCCGCATTACCGAACTCGCTCATCCGCACGTTTGTGTTTTTTTTTTATTTTTTACTACGCCCGGGTATTTAAATCAGCGTACGCGTTTTTCTCCGCACTTGTTGCGGCGTAAAAACAAAATACACGTTACGCAAACGAAATTGACTGTCCGTAATCGTTGTCCGTCCCGAGTGATTCCGTACGCTCGACCGTCCGGTCTAATTGCGTACCGCGAGCGGACGATACTAGCGCCCTGTACCGTTACACAAATATCGCGATCGGTGTCCCAACACCCGTCGCAGCCCGCGCCCGCTGTTCGGGAATCCGCGTACGTCCGCACGGTTAACGCGCGCCGTTTGTCTAATCGTATACCCCGGGCGCGTACCGCGGTGTTCGACGGCCAGGTGTAAACCGCCGGCTGTCGTTGATTGTAATTTCGGCACGTGCGACGAGTACGCGATTCGTTTGTGTCCCGCGCGGGCGCAGCGACGTAATAACGCGTGCCCGCGCGGAAGCACGGCGATATTTTTCGGGGATTTCGTTGTTGTTTTTTTAATAACGCCGCTCCGCGCGTTTTTTTCGTCTCGAAAACGTGGTTTACGGCGAAACCCACGGCCCCGAAACACCCCCACGAAATTACACAGGATTTCTCGGTTATCCTCGAGAATATTATCGAGAGCTGAACGGTTGTACAATTGAAATTGTTCACCGCCGGGTGATTGACCGTACGTACGATTGTCGAGTGATCGTCGGGGACGACTGTTCGAAATCGAAATGGAAAAATCGGCCGATTAAAGACATCAATATGAAAATCGTAACGAATAATGGCTAACGGTCGGTGCGCTTTACGGGTGTATTTTTCTACGTGTTATTGGTTTTAAATAATACATTTTTTTTTCGAGTTCGAAATAAAGTCATATTGTATCCCGTCGGGATCACAATTTAACGATTTTAACGAACCGTTAAATTAAAAACATTACACTGTGCGAGCGTTGCCCACCATCGCGTGTTAAATGCTCAAAACATATGATTCGAAAATAATAATATTATTAGTGTGGTCGAACGCGCGCGTACAACACGGTTACAGTATACGAATCGAATTTTTAATTTGACACAGAAAAACAGCCGAATACCTGGACATGCATCGCACTCTGGTGGATACAAGTGCGAAGGTGGGAAGTCACAGAAGAATAATACAGGGACATTAATTTTTTGTATTTATTTATTTTGTTGACATTTAATATATACACCGAAACTAAAGAAAAATCATTGCAATCAAAATAACGTTCGTGAGCGGAACTCGGAAAACCGGTAAGAGTAGATTCTTTAATACTCCGTTAATATGTGGTAACCGATTAGGATATCACCAATACAATAATTTGTTTTTTTCTTTTAGTACGATTTTTATTGAATAATATAGATGTTAATATTTTTTTTTTTTTTGAAATACTTCCTAATAATAATAATTCAATAATTGGGTTCGAGTACATAAGTAATTCGATTAAAATACTGTTAAATCAAATTAGTGTGAATTATATAGGCTACAATTTAAGATTGTGATCGATTACGCTCCAATTTAGTTGTATTCCCGTCGTATCGACTGTAGGTCACAAGCTTGTTAGCTGTTCGTTATAGTAGTTGTTTTTTCCTTTTTCTTTGAATTCGCCCAAAATAATACGTAAAATAAATAATATTATTAATGATAGGGGATGTTTTGATCTAGAATACACCCCCGCACGGTAACCCAATGATTCTACAAAAATAAAATTCGCGTTTTATCACTGCGAGTCAGCTTTTTCTCTGAATTTTTAGAAAAACCGTTAGGAATATTGTAAAAAACGTTTAAACAAAGTACCAACGATCGAAAAATCAGCATTTCTTTAAGTAGGTTCAGTGTGAAAAATTCGAAGCATTTAAGCTAACGGAAAATATTATATTCCGAGAAAAAAATAATGCAATTTAATAAAACGAATAGCCTCTTGACTACACTCGAAACTTTTAGGACTTTCACGAAAAAATAGCGTTCGACTAAATTCATCATACTACAATAATAATCAATATCGTCGCGGGTTATAAAACGGTACGATTTGAGCGATTTCATTGAGAATAATATATTATCTGCAGTACATAAATGTTTTCAATATACGTTGCACGATATAAATTAATATTGGCCGGAAATCCAAGATCAAATAATACCTCGCAATATCGGTAAATTATCGGTTTAATAATATTATCGTTATTAACTTAGCGACTAAAACGTAATATCCTCTTTGGAACGGAGAATATTACTATACAAAATGACTATCGAAAATCAATATATCGGAGACGCCCAAATAAGTAAAATTTTTATTACGTTTTCTTTTTACTTTTTTGTAGATTACTGTATTCGTAGTCAGGAATGCGAGAGAAATGTGTCGGTTCTACTATGTGTTCTACTACGATTTTTCCTTTTTTTTGTCAATTTTTCGTTGAGAAATCTTGCTTCAGTCGAAAACGCACGTAAGAGTTTTGTAGTACTTCGGATCATGTAAAAACCGATAAATGACGTTTTTTGACATACAGAGTAATTTTCAAAATAATCGTAAACGCTAAGGCACAAGATAGAAAAACGGATAACTTTACGACCTTAACGGTTTAATTATTTTCGATTTTGGTTTTAGATTCCGAACGTATCGAGAGAGCTATTGGTTTTACAGTGGTTTTTATTATTATTTTTTTCTTTGTTCTAGACTGCGGACACGTATTTTCCTAGTAAACTTGCTCCGATGTATAAATGTAGCACTTTTTACGAAAGCTCAAATCGTCTAGATGGTACATTAAAGAAGACATTTTTTATTTTTGTTTTTCAGTTAAAACTATACTAAGAAAACTAAAGGTCAATTTAAACTAGAGCTAAAGTTAAAGTCAATTATTTTTATTGTTAACTTATTATAACATTTACTAGTATTAGTTTAAGTTTTCGGCAAACGAACTTAACTTTTCAAAGTTTATTTTTATAAACATTCAGTTAACTTAATTTATCGAAGGCTAATTGAACATCGAACTTCAATTGTCATTGGCTCTGGTCAGTACTACGATTGAGGCCTGACGCACAACAAAACAACGTTTTTCGTCAACGCGATGTACGTAGATATGCATCGTATTCCCTTCCGTAATATCCCACGTACCCGACTTCTCGCCTATACCGGCACGCCCGGCGTGCGAAACGTGCCCGGTCTTTTCGAAAAATGAATTTTCTAGGTCGCCTAGGTAACACGCGGAACGGGTAAGAGGGGACGGGCGGTTGAAATACTTTCGGATAGTTGTCAGGCCCGGTTAATGAACGGCCTAAAACCGGCCGTTCGGTTTTTCGTTTTTCGCAATACGCGCTTACTGACGCGTTATTCGAACACCGTAGGCCGATATCTCGCGGAGAGATATTATTTATCGCTCTCCGCTCGCCGACGTCGCGTTCCGTTTTGATTCCCGGCCAAAATCCCCTCGGCGCGGCCGAACGATATTTTAATATTATTGTGTAACGACAATGTAATGTACGCGTCTCCTCGGGAATATTATAATGTAATGTATCGTTATTTTACAATATTATTATTGTTATTATGTGTAACGCGGTATATTAATAGAAACAACAAAAAGGCAGGGCCGGATGGGTGGTGGTGGTGGTGGTGGTGGTGGCGGTGTCGGCGGTGGTCGGGACCGAAAACTGGGAGAGCAAAGGAAATATCGGAAAAAAATAAATAAAGGGAGGACGCTAACAGCCGGATTCTCCGCGGCGGCGTGCGGCGGCGCGGCCGGGCGATCGTGGCGGTCCGGCGGCGGGTCGTTAGTGAAATTTTATGGCGGCGCCGCCGTAACGCGCGTCCGTTCTTGTATTGTTATTTTCTATTCGATGTTACGGCCGGCGGCCCGGGTCGAGAGCATCGCGCGATTCGCGCGAACACGCCGATACCGTCGGTATTTATTATAAACGAAAATATACACGGGAAAACGAATAACATTTTTCCGCGCCCGCGACCGCCAACAACGTTGCGGCCGTGTCGGGACACCGCGACCGCCGCCACGCGGTGTGGTTTTGTCGTGCTGCGCGTGCATGGCGGTGAGAGCATATCTACGCAGACTACGGCGTTATAGAAGAAACGCCACGACACAGAGGTACCCGACCGACGATCCGGTCGCCCCGGTATAGACGGGCCGAGAGCGTACGAGATAGACAAGCCGATATTCTGATATTGTGACGGCGGCGCCGGAACTCGACGTTATTCGGAGGAGGACGATGTGAAGAAGAAGAAGAAAAAAAAAAAAACGGTCCTAGGATAACGGGTACGGGCGCGGCCACTACGGTTGTTCGGCAGTTGGGGAGGTAGGATAAAGACGGGAATTCAATGTGTATCTGTACGCAACGAATATAAACCATTGATGACGGAAAAAAAAAAAACCCAACGGAGTTAGGTTGACAGTGTTGTTTCGTCAACGATATACTGTAATATGTCATGTTCTGGTGAAATAATTATGTACGCGTTGAACGTTTTCATTAATAATACTTGTTTACGGGTTTGTACTTATTTTTCCGTTTTTCCCATCTATTCGGAAAAATCCTGAGAAAATCAAAAACTAACGTTCTTTAAGTACCGCGCCGGTCAGATTTCCGGTAGAAAATTTCTTCGCAGATAAGAAAACAAAACCAATACATTTCTTGTTCCACTCAGAATCTATAAAAAACCATTTTTATATCAAGACGGGCGATAAGAGTAGATGGGCAATACGAGAACAGTGTGTTATGCGTGAATTCATTCGGTAAATTATTTATGATAATTTTAGCACGTCAACGAAACAGAACGCGAAAACACTAAAAATTAATACATTTATATTTCATCGGATTCGGTTTTTATTTCATACGAGGCCACACGAAATTAATATTTTTTCCTCCAAACCCTGTTACTCCTAGTAACTACTCTTGTTCCATATCGTTCTCATACTGTTTTTGTGCAAAGCGCGGTAGTATGGAACGCCCAATCCATTTATAAATCGGGTCAATGGGCGCACGCCCTCCTAGATATAAGGTTAGTGACTCCGGAAATCATATTGTTGGGAAAATGTGTTTTTCTTAGTTTTCAGCATTTAGATTATCGTATTTTAAACGATTTTGTAGATAGTGCCAAAATGGTAAACTTTGACGTCATCGATTATCTAATCTAAAAGTATTCTTGATATATAGAAATATTTCTTCGAAAATATATTCAAATATTTAATTTGTATCTATGAACCATCAGGTTAAAATAACTATAATAATAAACATAATGATATTGGAATGAATTAGGTATCTGAACTAGATATACGTATAAGTGCATAAAAAGAAAACGGAAAGAGGAAAGTTATTTGTGTCAAGCAGAATTTTTTTTTTTTAACAACAGTAAAGTCTAAATTACTGTAGTACATTCGATTTTACATTTGCGTTCCTAATCAATCGAATAGGTGCCTAACCTAACGGCATCCCCATTATTTTGAATAATTGTTTTCAAACATATCCGGTACGGATTTTGTGGTTTAACGGAAACTTGAACTTAAACTAAGAACATACGTTCTTATTATTAATTATAATTAATAAATATTCAAAAATCTGTTAAAAACTCATACGGACAATGTGGTTGGGAAATCAATTTACTAAGAAACTGCTCATAAAATAATTTCTGTTAGATATGTGTATTAATTATCTAGTAAATAGTGACTGCAATTTAAAAATTTTATTTTTGAGACATTTCTAGGGGTTTTTGTTTTTTTTTTTTCACATTAAAACAAAATAATAATAATAATAATTCATCATTTAATACGTTAAAACTTATTTTTTATTATTATTATTATTATTTTTTTTTTTTTTTAAAATGTCGCGTTTATTGATCGTTAAATATGGCATAACCTATACTGAAAACAGGATTTTTGTCAAATAACCGAAACGGACATATAAGTGTAGTAAATATTTTCCGAATACTATTTTAATATTGTTCGAACATTTCTGTCGGCAATTATCTAAACTTACAGTAAGTGTCGCTACTGCTAATATACCTATCTACGTACAGTTCATTTAACCGAGATCTTATCGTCCCACTTTGCTTAATCAAATTATTATTATAATAATGGCGCTACCTGAACGGATTGTTTACAAAGTTCGCACGAAACTACCACCGCCGACACCGCCCCAAGACATTATATTATTATAACCGAGATTAATTAAATACACAGATAACGATTCGTGCGGTTATAAAATTACGGTTTCGCATATTGGCCTCTCCTCCGTTCCCATGCAGTCATACCTATACGGTAATCATGTTACGGAAGCGATAAAAACAATCTAGTTGACATATTGTACTTCTATTATTATTTTGTACGCACATTATATATGTCTAAAGTAATATTGTAAAGTGAAAGAACTTGTTTAGTTTTTCGTTCGAAAGCGCTAAAATTTTTAACTCTTATTCGGATTTTGAAAAATTATTTTCGCATTTGATAACTCTATTCTTGAGGAAGGATATAGGATATTTATAAAACGGTACGATCCTTATGAGTTAAGATAACGCGTAAAAAGTACAAAAAAAAATTTGTTTTTCGTTTTATTTTATACTGTCGTATCTATTAAAATTTATGTAATAAAATTAGATTTTTTTTTTTTTTTTTTTTTTTTTGTAGATTAGTACTGAGCAAGTAGGTACCAAAGTTACAGTTGGTTTATTATTTCGTTTGTTTCGGTAGATTGGTAATATTAGTCTTTTGATATACAACGACGTTGTTGTTTTACTGTTTGGATTGTTTTTTTTAAATCCAAATTCCGCGAACAAAATCACAGGTTTCTCGGCACTCTGCAACATCAATGAGACTGAGACCATTGTGCGACAATGAAACGAAATATGAGCGTATGAATAGATCGGGCAGTTAGCGTAACATCACTGAATAAAAACCGGCTTAGGGAATCAAGCATTGCATGTTTACAGCGTTTAATCAAACTACAAGTGAAGTAAAATGTTATTAGAGCACGTAGGCGAACCAACCTATTAAATTCGGTATTTGCATACGACTATAATGCAGATTATCTCGGGATAAACGACGTAGACACTGGCAGAATGAATAATATTTGCAAAATCTAATTTTTGCGCATTTTCGCGTGGTAACGGAAGCGGATTCGTAGGAAAGACTGAGAGAGATCCATTGGACGCCCCAATATAAAATGAGAACATTTGATAAGAAGAGACGTAGAATTAACAGGATCGGAATCAGAATGGAAAGAAAGAGCAGCTGACAGTATGCATTGTGGAATAATTATGTCAGAAGGTTAGGTTAGGAGTTGGTCCCAGTGGCCGAAGATTCTAAGAATAAATAGTACTTATCGTATAATATTGTGTTGAAAGTTTTCACCGTGAGTATAATAATATAAACAACAGAGAAATTGTTGATTTTCGCTATCGCCGTGTTCCATCCTCAGCCGAGTGGAATCAGACAGGGATCAAAATGCCGAGGAAAATAAAAACTGGGAAAACGATTTTTTTCTTCGTACCGAAACCAATTAAAAAGTTAAAGAATTCCTAATTAATTAATGTTGAAAAATACAAGTTTTCGGAAAATTAAAAAAAATTACTTGGAAAAACTGTTCTAGTGTAATTGTAAATAAACACAATGATTTAAATATTTTAACTTGTTGGAAATGACACTACTTATTTATTTTACCTGACCTGAAAATATCGTTAAATGTCCGCAACAGTCTGATGATATTAAAATTACTCGGAAATTATGTGGTACACGTGTTTTATTTTTTTTTCACATTTATTCCAGCCACGGTTCCCGAATATTCCGATAATTTAATTTTCTCTGCGATTTCCGTTTGCTTGTTGTATATTCGTATTTAATTTTAACTTTTAACCTTATATCATTATTTTTTCCAGACATGTTGTTTTTAAAAAGTTTCAAGAGTAATTTCCCCGGTATTTAAGGTTTTTTATTTTTCAGTGAAACAAAAAAAAAAAAACGTCGGTGTTTGTTGTTTTGCACATTTCTTTTACCACTGCCGCCAATTCGAGCAGTGGCCGTTACGAAATCAGAATACGTGTATACATAATTAAATGCATATTATAGAGAGAGAGAAACGACGTTAAATAAATAAATAGATAAGGCGAGCTGCTCACTGCGTGCGCTGCCAATAGACACAGCACGCTTAATCATTACACACACACATACATGCATACAAAGGGACAATGCGAGATTTACAGTTATTGTTGATGGTATACAGTGGTGTATAATAGCGAGGATTGTTCGGTGAACTTAAATTCGACAACAAGTTATTTCCACAAAATATCCGTATAATAAGACCAAGAGAGAATAACATACTTTGCTATGCGTACTTATGGTAATTTGTTATTCATAATAAGTCTTTCAAACCAGAAAGACATATTTCGACGAGGTCCTCCATAGCGAGGTTGTGTGATCGGAAGAACGACTACGAATTCAGAGTCTGCACCCCGCGCTCCGAACCAAAGTCCAGACACTTTCCGATTTGCGACGTCATATTGTTGTCGAAGCCACTGGACACACGGTTCATAGTTGTTTTTCTTTTTTTCATTTATTGCGACGTCCAGCTGCGGGCCATTCCGGTTCCCAGCGAATCGTCGGGTCAACAACGAGACCGCGGCTTTTGCTCCTATCTATCTTATGACGATGTCAGTACGGCGGTTTCGGTGCGTTATTATCTTCCATCGGTAAACTTACTGGACTTTCTCGAACATTTTTTTTTTTAGCGATAAAGATCGGCTATAGTGGTACGGACCCGATGGTGAGACGAATAGGTATCCGGAAATAATTGAAAAGGACGAATTCACGACGTTGTCGGCCGACAATTATTTTTAAATTCTTTTTCGAAAACGTTATAATCGCGGGTATAAAGTGTACGAATAGCGATTTCGTTTTAAATGTCTTTATTGAATTTTCGCGAACAAAAAAAATACCTGTATAGTTTAATATAATACAATATTATATTGTGTTCGTCAAACACACACAAAAAAAAAAAAAAAAAAACACGCCTACACCCACTATTCTACGCTTTCCGGAAACACGATTTCTATTTTCTGTACGTTTCTATGCGGGCTACAATATTATTATTATTTTTTACGTACGAAAATGATTGAAACCTAATTTCATTGTCGTGGCCGTTACATAAAAAAATTGTTCTAATCGAATAATAATATACGTCAATAATATTTTACAAACGACATGTTTGAAAACGATATTGTGTTGTATTATTGATGGGCCGTAAAACTTGTCGCAGTGATTTCGATAATTCTGATAATAGTAACGTAATAATATTACTATTATGGCCGTCCGTATCGTATTTTCTAATCATCCCCGGCACGCGAGACATTCGGGGGATTTTATGTTTCAACCGCAATGTAGAAACCGACTATTGCAGATATCCGGTTGCGTAGGTTTGTGTGTAGCGGACCCGTGCGTGGGTAGGGGTTGGGCGTTTAAACCCATCATACTGTTTTGTTTTTTTTTTTTTTTTTTTTGCGTCGAAGTCACCGACAGTTAGGTATTGGTCTCGTCGAATTAAAAGCAAGGTGTAATGCGCGGTCGTTAAATTACAATCGATGTTTTTTACTTTTGATCCTAAAACTGATGTACATATTTTTACGTTTTTTTTTTTTTGCTTTTCGTAACCGCCATGAAGAAATCTGACGCACGAGTTCGGTCCAGCGGTATTTGTATTTGTTCTAAGTGAACTCTAACTGTGTTGATTAATCAATGTTTACTCATTGTGCGATAATGTGAAATATATTTGAAATCGGTCACGAATTTCGCCTGAACTATCATCACATAATTAATGAAACAAATATTCCACCGAATAATCGATACAATTTGTCCTCTCGGTATAATTTAATAATGGCTGCCAAATTCTATTCACACGATTATTTGTCCGTTTGCTTTGAGTTTATTCTATAGTTGTCGAATAAAAATGGCCGCGAAAAATATCTTCATGTATAAAATGGCCGGGGTGAAATACAGCCGTGGAAAAAATTGGACGTTGAACAAATATATTCAATATATGCGTTTCAAATACATTTGTTCGTTTGGTAATTATTGCGTTTGGCCATATTTTCCTCAGACTCCATATTTCCATAACTATTTTAGGGATGCGGTTTGGTATTTGAGCTTTATCAGACATACCTGAGACGAATTTTGACGTAATTCAAGGTACAATAGGTTACGGTTTACATTATATTATTCGACTTCAGACTGTTTGATGACATACGCGTCGTCGTTAAAAAAAATCCCCGAAAATTATTGTAGACGTACACGTATAGAATTACAGAATTTATAATGTGCCCGTATAAATACCTGTAAAGGTAAAAAAAAAAAAAGAAGCCCCAGAGCTTTCATCAATTATTTAAAATATTAGCAACGACTGGCACGTATATTTTTAAATATTTATAATTAATCACTGTTAAGTTCATATAACGTAGCAAATTTATTCTTAACGGATTAAAAATTCTCCAGATTTACAGTCATCCGTGTGATTAATTATTATCCCTCCCGCGAATAAGCGAATATGATATAGTTAATAATTATTAAAATACGGTATAAATATGATTAATTTTCCTACATTTTTAACGTATTTTTAAGTCAATTCCAGATTTGTGTTCACGGTACTTAAAAATGCAAATAATACGCATTTTTTTTTTCTTTTCTGTAGTAATGGGTATTTACAGTTTTTGAAAATATTTCATAGAATGGTTTTCGAAAGGTTTTCGTTGTACATTATTATTTTTCTAGAGTATACCTAGGAGTGCGAAAAATTGTAAAATGTCCACCGTATTATATCATTGTACTCGAATATAGACCGACTACTTATCGTGTGTTACTATAAATATCAATTATAATGAATAGTAATAAACAAGTTGCTATAACGCGGGTTGACTATAGGAGGACCCTTAAGCCGGGCGTTTTTTTTTTTATATTCAAAAACAAAGATAAATCGTTGAGTCTGAAAAAAAAAACAGTCTTAGCAAATTTAATTATAACGAGTTTTTTTTTTTACCACGCTGAACAATTTTTGAACGTGGGTTGTGCGTCCACAGTCTTTATACACTATGATTATTGTATGTCTTGATAACAAGGTATAACTTTGTGTTGAATTTTTAGGTTTTTAAAATAAAAAAATAATAATAATAACATTCTCAGTACTTGAATAAAATACTATTTTTGATGTTTCAGTTCAAACTTATACATATTATTCAAATACTCTTGAGAAAAAAATAATAACACATGTATTTCGTAGTCATGAAATATTGTTAAGAACGAATAGTGGATCAATATAATATACCTATGTGTTATAAATTTTGAAAATCGCAATGATGATAAAATATTTCGTTTAAGTGTAGAAATAATTATTTAGTGTAAGGATAGTAGCAAGTGCCGATACGTTGCGTTATTCCCCGAAGTATTGCATTTATAAAAAAAAAGCTGAAAAGAGATTAAAATACACGATCGGTGTGGCCCGTGACAAACGTGTGCAGTGGTTACAAAAAAAATCACGACTGTAATAAAAAAAAGAATTTCCACTTTTGCTTCTTAAGGTACTCTGAAACAATTTCACAGCTTACTAAGTTGTCTCTAGGTCCAATGATACGCAGAATTGGCTATAAAGCTATAAGTCATGAACACTGATTACATATATGTATATTACCGATTGTAAAAACAATAACCGATCAAATAATATAGTATAAGGATTTAAATTAACCTGTAGATGGCGCTGATGTCGTTTATCGTAATTAGGCGCTCTTATTTTATTCGTCAAAATCACGTTATGCTTTTCCTTTTTATGATTTAAAATGTTGATTCAGGCATCGTTAGACAATATACTAGCTCGCATGCGCAGTACGTTGCACCATAATATTAAGACCGGATATCACAGGGTTTGGAGCTGTCTCTGTGTTCTCTACGTAAGAAGCACTAGGTGTATGGGTACCTCCCAATAATTGAGTACAATAATGCGCATAGTGCATAGATACAGTGTAGACCCTTCGGATTAACATTCCACTAGGGACCGTCAAAAGAAAATTCATGGCAGACTCTGAAGTGGCGATGACGAGAGGTAAGACGGTATCAATTTTTCCTATCGAGGTCACACATTGAAAAATCATAAGTTTTATCAGTGTAAAAATTAAATTACACGTTTAAATATGTTTTGTTTCGTCAAGTATTTGAAATAATTCCGTGTATAATCTGATGTACGAAATCACACATAGCACAACATATTATTACTGTTAGTTTATCGGATTAACCTAAATATGCAAAAAAAAAAAAAAAAAAAAAAAAAAAATATAATCTTTGCGTGCACTTACACGGACGATGCCACGAGGAGGCAATAAACGTGGTTCGTTTGCAATAAAACGCGAGGATAAAAGTAAATACAATAGCAGGGAACTCGCGTGTTTTGTTCAGTTTTATTCTGCGAGGAAGACGACGACATTATTGGTTCGACAAAAACTATTTATAATTCAGTACATTATGGTAATGTCATTAATATAATTTTCTTTTCTTAAATATGTCACTTTACAAACACAATATCGTAGGAAACAAAAAAAAATACATTAAATTAATTTCTGATAAATCATAGTAAAAATATTAATCCAAGTACTAAAACTTAACGGGCGAATAGAGTCAGTGCCATCAAAACACGGCGCAAGGGTTTTCAACGTTCATTACTCGACTACAAAACATGTTTTCACCAATTATAGGTGTTAATCTTTCAATAAAATATGATTATAAAATATAAAAACAAAAACAATTAAAAAATTATCGATTTTGACAATTTAAAAACTATGATTATCGATTCATTTCCTCGTTCAAAGGATTGTAACTCAATGTTACGTCCCCAAATTCCGATCCGGCAGTTAATTACACAAGCAAGACTACGATTTAGGTCATCTGGCCTACGTTCTAGTCTATAGCCTAAATTTACTACACAAACCCAAACAAAAAATCCGAAAATGTACTGTAGAAAAAATACAAACATAATTCGCAAAATGAAAAGTCCACTGTTTTAAGTGGAAAGTTGCGAAAGTAGGATATGGAGAGGGATATATTGTATACCTGTACTTAACGATAAACCTTTATTAACGTCAAGTGATTCGTTGCGATGTTTATTTGATACATTCACTCATATTTTCCCAATTTATCATATGGTTTATTCCAATTATTATAAAAACCGCTTGGAAAATTTGAAAATGACAAAAAAAAAAAAAGATACTAAGAAGAAAAAATTCCCTTTCGCAATTGAAAATCTGATCAAGTTTTCTGATAAAACATGTTGTTTACATATAAAAGAAAATAAACTTCTTCGTAAAATTAATACATTCCTCGCTATGCTCCGAAACTAAAATAATCCTCGGTCTCGATGGTGCAAACACGTTTAGGTGATATCATCCGATTGCCTACCACGAGACAAATAATTGTTAATTATGATAACAATATGAATTTACTAAATTGTTAATTATAGATGGATTGTATAAAAATTTTTCTTAACAGTTGTGTTGATTTTGTAAACAATCGAATAAAATAAATTGAACGAAATTAACAATACAAGGCCGAAGCTATTCTAAATTTCCACGTTCGCCTACGATCACAATCTGTAGCGGTACAAGGCGATGAAGATGGTTTATGAATTTTATTTCTGTAAATTATACTATACGACCCGTATACACGACGAACAAAATAACATTAATAAATAACACAAAGATGACATCATTCGTTTTTTTTTTTTCTTTTTGCTACTACATTATAAAATAAGAATACAACGTTCTATACATACATAGATCGATCTGAAATGCACGTTTATAATATATAAGTATATCATTCTTTAAAAAAAAAAAAAAAAAAAAAAAAAAAAAAAAAACAAATAACTAATAAACTTTTTAACAATAGTATTCATATTCGAAAATATTGTAGGTATCTTTTCTTGTCCGATATTTTCAGTTGCAATTAATAATAATTTATAATAATAGATTAAATACCTGCCGGCGATGTGTTTCAATTTAAATCGTTAAAAACGACCCGTTTGAAACGCCTAAAAATATTTAAAACGTTTTCTATTTTGAGCTACGCGAGAAGCTTATAGTTTTTACAACGCGTTATTAATTTTCTTTTCTATAAACACTTTTTTTTCGGGTGGGAATATTTCGATTTTTTCACAGAGCAAATTTTATTTTCGAGTTTATGTGATTATTTTTAGGTAAATGATGGTTTATATGACCAATTGTAGAAAGTTTGCTCAATACTTCAATACTGCTGAACTAGGTTTACAAACAGTCTAAAACTGTTTAAGATATGTTTTTTTTTTTTTTTTTTTTATCAACTATATCAATAGATATTATGAGAATTATAACATCATCGTGTTCTTCCTTGACTATAGGGTTAAACTAAGAAATTTCTGCAGGATTTCCTACCACGTGAGAGTTTATAAAATATTCGATTCAGAATATGGTGTGACGACGAGACAGCGAAGTCTCAAATAAGTAAAATTAAATTCGAAACTAAAAGCAGGTCATCATCTTTTGTTGTCAATTAGCGCGTGACACCTGACGTTGAGCACCAAAGTTTTTGTTTTGGATTTAAACAGTAAGTACAAAATCGTATACGTTAGTTTTAATGCAGTATAAATAATTAAGAGACCAGTATTATATACGAGTGGAAGCTGTGTATACATTGATATTTTAGTAGGTCTGTTGCTTTTCGTGCACCAAAAAACCTTTAAAATAATGATTAAAATAAAAATACACCTAACCACAACGGTGTTTTGAAATTCGTTCGATTTTTCGTTACATTTGGGTACAATTTGTAGATTTTGAATGCAGCGATAAAGGTTTATTGGTTATGGTATGACGTGTTCTTTATGTGTAATATTTTTTTTCTGTAAACAAATGTTTAACCAGAAATATTGCTCCGATTTTCAAGTGCAGCATCATTTCCAGAAGAAATTATTTTCTAAGATTGGGAGGTCTTAATAATACGTTGGTCTTTTTTAGAATTGATAGAAATCGTAATTTGTTTTGTATATTTTGTCCTTGAACTAGTTGTTTCATTGTTGTCTACTACGTATTTTTCTCTTGCGTATTTTCTATGCTACAGTAAATATCCTATAATTTTGTCCTTCCCAAATTTAACACTATGCCAAAGTTCTCGTTTTATTCTGTTTAGTAGGTACTGAAGAGTACTAAAAGTAGGTTACTTCGTAGTTTATTTATATTTCTTTTCATTGAATCTTCGACGGACATTTTACGATATTCGGTACCACGTTTCAATAGGATTTAATTTACGTTTATCGTCTATATCACATTGCCCAAGTTTCACAACCACATTGGGCCACACTGTGCAAATAAACCTTTAAGAACTTTTCCTTGTCTAAAAGGTTACACGGTTTTTTTTTTTAAATTATACAAGACGTTAAAAAGAGAAAAATAATCTTTTTTATTTAGGTAGGTGCTTACAAGTAATAATAATAATAATAATAATAAAATAATAACTATAAAAAAAAACAATTGGCATTAAAGTAAGAAAAAAAAAAAAGACGGATATACTTCGCACGTGGTTGAAGTCACTGTTTTACTTTGGGTAGGAAGTTGAGAAGTTAGGATACAGACGGGAAGAGTTCTAAATGGTGTTCAGTTGATAGTTTTAATTTGTCAGTAATATATAGGTCATATTTTAGTAAGATAATTACATATGCATTGAATATTTACTTTAATCATATTTGTTTAGTATTGTACCCCTTTCTTGTTTTTTCGTTCTTCCGTTTTTTCTCCACTTTATCTGGCTTTTAAATTATATTGAGAAAAATGCTTGAGTAAATCAAAAAAATCACCTTCGTAAACTATTGCCCTAGGCAGATTTAATATCAAAAAAATCGCTACACTTAAAAATCGGAGCTATATTGATGTTATAAAACTTATTCATAGATAAAAAAAATATAAAAAAAAAAGAAATAAACATCATTGTAAAACCAATATCTCCATTACTCCAATCAGAATCTAAAAGTGATGTTGTTAGAGAATATTTAACACTTGCTGAACAAGTAACGTACCGTAAAATGCAATAAAAAAAACAAATTGTAAAAATATGTCCTAAAATGCAGGTAAATAAAAAATTTTCAAAATTCAGCTTCCTGGTATGCTATAATTGAAATAATTTGTGCTAATGAAGCTTTCAAAAACTTTCAAAAATTTCAAAACATCGTTTTAAAACAACATTTCAAACGTCAAGTCGATTTTTAATATTAAAACGACCGTTAATACGAATTGAAATTAGCATTTTATTTTCATTTATTTCGTCCAAAAACTAAACGCGAACCCATATGACAAATTAATTATACAAAATAACGTCCGTATATTGGTATAGGTACATATCCGCGGTGGGTGGCTATACCGTTAGGATAATATGGTAATGCGAAACACTAATAATTATCAAAACTACACACGTTCGGTTTAATTTTTATTCGTTCGTTGCTGAATCGTTTTATTTATTTTTTTCTATTAACCAATCAGGACGAAACCGGGAGGACATGAGATGGGTATGAAAAGGCTGCGCCAGGAATCCTTGACCGGGGGTCCGTCGATCTCTAGAGAGTCGACAGACGGGGGTCTGCTTAGTGAGTATGAGTTTTTCTTTCGAATTACCCAAATATAAATATCCGTATTTTCTTCATCAGTCACCAATAAAACAAAACCACGAAACCGAATAAACAACAAAAATATTAATATGCATATTACTCTATCCAATACACGGAATTAAAAGCAATAGCATAGGTGGGCAATCAAAACTTTCAATTAAATTCAAAACATTTACACCAATAGCAGACGTAACACTGAAAAATAAAAAAAACAAAAAATACACCGGTGTGTTAGCACATTTTAGATAATAAAATCATGACTAATCACAGCAATGAACGAATTATGTATAATACTGAAAAACTCAGTCTAAATATTGTCATTGAAAAAAAATATTTAAGATTATAAGCAGACTGTGGAATGTCTAGTTTATACAATAATATTATGAGTGTGATGTAAAATTATATTAATAACAATTCATATATCAAATTGTAACGAAAGTCATGATGAAATCCGTAAAATCGAATTTCAAATTAAACTCAGCTTAGAATCGTTTTTTTTTAGCAACGATTAATAGTTTTAGATAAATAAATTTCCCTATATCTGTCCTATCTTCCCAACATATCACCGACAACAGTGGTCCACCCATCGTGCAAAGAATGTCCGTCTTTTTTTCATCATACATTCGTTAGAAAATTGAAAAGGTAATTATAACTTGCAGCAACACCTACATTGAGGAAATAGTCTTCCGCGTGAAAACCTGATGCTGATCCAAGGAAATTGAGGCCGCATTCAGACGATGTGCTTTATGGCCGTCCACTAGAATCGTGTGTCTAAATACAAACAAATATTTAACCGTATGCAGTATTTCATATGTGACACTTCTTATGGTCAGTGAAGTAGCCAAGTAATATTAAATCCGAGGGAATGTGTTAAATAACAATTGTGATTCGTGAAAAAATCGTAGACACACCTTACGTTACATTTGAATCGACAATGAGAACTCAAAGTCGGTACACAAAAAAGTCCAATTTTCATTCACAAATTAAGCTGTTTTCCTTATAATTTGGCTAAAATATTAATTTCAAGAAAAAAGTAACTAGGTAAATAAATATTTATAAGTAATGCATTTTCAAGCGAATGGGGAAAGACGTCACTGCTTGTAGTTGAACTATACACGGGTATCAAATTTAATTGAATTTGAAATAATCATCACCTCTTCAGTGCATCTTAAGAAAAATATTACTACCAACATTGAAGTGAACGATTGAAATAAGATTGCTGGTTCTTGACGTTCTTTACAGGTATTCAAATCAAAAACAAAACAAAAAAAATCTCATTATAGTAAAATTAATTTGCGTTTTTGACTTCATTCAGAATGTTATATCAAACATTTATTTTATTCCCTATGGTAAAATAAAAAATAATAATAATAAAAAATCCCTCATCGTAAAAACTCTAATATAATATGAAATACTAATACTGGAAATGTTGCTAAGAAAAGGTGAAATATGACAAAGATGATTTTTTTTTTTTGAATTATAAGCAACAATAAATTATTGCGTTCAAAAAAAACTATTCCGTGTTTAATGTTCGGAATTAAAATTAGATCGACGATCATCATTTGTTCGGGTTTTAGCTATTTTTGAACGTCAAAACGATATAGTTTTGAAAAATAATCTTCTAACGGAAGTGCTTAAAATTCGTGATATTTTTAAATCATAAAAGAAACATAATGTGTTAAAAAAAAATGTGTTTTTTTGAAAATACTGGATCGGGGTCTAATCTCCTCTGTCCAATACTCGATATTAATATTATTGGTAATTTGGAGTAGTGATCAACACATGAGGTGGCCATTCTTCCGGAGAAAACGATCGCGCAATTATTACGTCGCCACTTCATCGTTGAAAAGGTAAACCAACAGTCTAAACGTAATATCCATAATATTTTTTAAAAAAAACATAGCTTAGTGAGTGATTTTAACAGCGGTAACTCCAAACAAAGTTATTGTAGACTTTCGATAATTTGTCTTAAAAATAAAACAAAATTGTTTTAAAATATTACATAATATTATGAGAAGAAACAAAGAAAAATAGTCAAACACAGGTCACACAATGGATGAAGTACTAACTACAAAAAACCGACTAAAACCACAAAATCGATGCGCCGTTGAACTGATTTGATGTGTTGTTTGCATTTTCCCTTTTTTTCCCCATTTTTTTTTTTTTTGAATTTCAAAGAATGGAATATAATTATGTAAAATTCTAAAACTCCATACGCTAGTTGATTATTATAATTACTTTAAAGTTTCCCGAAAAAATATATGCTCTATAAAATGGCATCTTCAAATATTTTTAGTTTTTTAACAAAACAAAAATCCAATTCAAACGTAAAGGTTTTAAGTCGAGTACTATAAATAAAAAAGAAAAAAAATACATAATTAGATTATCTTTACTATCTCAGGGGATATTGCAATAGATATATCTTCGTGGGATGTTCCGTATGTAATTTCGGACAATGCCAAAGAAATATATTCGAACGAAAAAACATTAAATTAAGAAGATGTCCATATTGGACATCCTTTGGACAGGTCCGATGCTAACCGTGGGGAAAAGGGAAATGGGTCTATCGAGACAGTAATTATTTTAACCGGGCGCATCGAAAATACAATAGTCTCGCTCGAATCGTCGGGCTCACGTAAAAAACCAAACACGAAAAGGAATAAAAGAAAACCATCCGTCCGACACACGGGGGGAAAAAAAACAAAAAAGCTCGTCCATTAAAACGTACGTGTCCAGAAGAAAGGACGAGCTTAACTAAAATAATTATAAGTGATCGGTTGGATTATAATATTTTTAACGATTGTATACGTTAAAATACCCCGCGGATGAAACGTAGAAATGGAATAAAAAAAAATAATAATTGAAACGAATTAAGATCTTAAGGTGGTTTGGATGAAATTCCTAATAACCACGAAAATGCGTTTTAGCGTAATATACTACAACTGTTACTGCAATGCAATTAAATTAAATTTACTAATAAGTTAAAAAAAATTGTTAGACTTCAGACGAAAAATATTTAAAAAATTGATTTGTGCCCGTCATGAGATGCACTTATTAGTGAGAATAAATAGTTTAGCGTAGTTCCGTAATTTCTTTTTAAAATCATTGTATAATCGAAACAATTATTTTTATCAAAAATGTATACTGTGACTAACCCATGTAACATGTTACATGGTCATAATAAACATTCTTAACATACCGTCTACAAACAGTGAGTGGTATACAGACTTTCGATATTTTATAACACTCGTATATTCATAATACAGTATAGAATGATATTACGAATAATGATTACGAAAAAATACCGCGGAAGCTAAGAAACAATTGGTGGCGACGTTAAATGGCGAATTTTTTCAAAGATTATGTCATTTCGATTAAATTGTAAATGATGCGTCTTTTTTTTAGCCACGTAAAGAAAAAAAAAATGTAAGCGATTGGATATAATTTTACGACCAAACAGAAACGCTTAAAAAATTAACAGCAGGTTGATTGACGCCGAGACCAGCATTCGACGCTGGCGATTGCCGCTCTTATTTTAATGAGTGCGTTGTGATAGGTACGTGAGCCGTGGTTTATTTTTATCGAATCGCCACGTATGGAGCATTTATTATGATTGTTTTGCGGGAATCGGTTTCGTAAACGAGGACAGTGGTCTATGCATCTATTTGCCTGTCCACTTTCTGAAAACGTGGCTCGGCGCCACTGTAAGCGGGGGGTCCGTTTTAAGTCGCGTTTAGCAGTCGAATGAAAAAAACGAGCGTAACGCAGTAATATTGTTTTACAATGGCGATAGTTATGGTGTCTCATCATACGCGGCATTACGGAAAACTGCATTAACAATTAGATATGACCAATAGGAGGTAACTAATACGATTTCCATGCGTTTTTATCGATTTTCAAGGATTCAATGTTAAAATGATAATATATACGATAACGTATTATATATTTTATCAGATTGTATTATCAAGATATTGATTCGCGTTGAATTTTCGCCCAGTTAAATATACACGTCGCCCGACCTCATTTCGCCGTGTAGCAACGTTTTTTCGTAAAAAAAAACGCTATAAACCGGCGCGTAGTATAGGCAATAGTGGTGATCCGAGGCGTACGGTCACATCGTTTTACATGACATCTAAGGGGCCCGGGGAAATGAATTAATTTTTTGTTTTTTTCATTTAGCTTCAATAATATTAACGATGTAATAATTTATTTTTCTAAAACGCGGAGAAGAAGCGCATGGAATCCGAAAATTCCGAACCGTTGCTTGTTCTTTTGGTGTTCAATCAGACGTGAATATTTTTCAAAATGGTTAATATTCAATTATAATGTTTGGTACACATTATTCTGCCCCTAAAATAATACAATATGGTAATTTTTTTATAGTTATACGAAATTTGCAAATTTGATTCGAGATGAATGTATTCTATTAAACAAACAAAATCTCAAATACCGTCGAACAATTTTTTTGATATTTTTTCGGAATTTGACTTTTGTTTATTTCTGAATAATATAATATTTACAACATAATATTTAACTATATTTAAAACAATATGAATAATTCATAAAACATTGTTTTCCGGTCGAACGTTCATCGCAAACACATCACCATGGTTGGCTAGACACGCATTTGAGTTTTAAAAATTAATAAAAAAAAAATTATAGGTACTATTTATGTATGTAAATTTTGTTTGCTTTTATTTAAATGCGAAATTTTCAATGTAAATAATAATTGTACGCGAAAATATACCCAATTACTTATAGTGTTTCGGTCACGTTATTCATTATACGGCGAAAAGATTCGAAATAAATCAGTTATTTCCAAATTCTTTTTCCCATTTCACTTTTTTTTCTAATCAAAATCTCAAAAAAAAAAAAAAATGTATACCGTCAACAAACATTTTACTATACTGCCCACCGTAGGTTTTATCGAATAAAATTGAAATCAGTTCGATAGTAAAAAAAACAAAAAGGTTAGCTCAAACACCGAGCCGTTTTCTTTTTAGTTTATCTAGATTTATAAATATCATGGCTGAAATTATGGAATCGTGTTAAATAATCATGAATAACATTTATGAATACAAATGTGTCCGTGACATTTTTATTCGATTGTTTCTAAAAAATGTATTCTTCATCTTCTCGGGTACCATCGTTGTAACGATAAGCGAATGCGCGACGCAGACAATACGGAAGATTACCGAAAAAAAACGACAAAGCGTGCTACATGCATAATTGAAGACGGATTTTTCAACATTATTGCAATTTTATTTAAACGGAACTGTCTACAGCTCACTTCACCAAAGTAATTTTCGATGACTCTCTTCAGAGTAACTGCCCTCCGATTTTACCTAAATCGCATCAAATGTTCATTTCTAGAGATAAGCGGTAAACGTGAATTAATGTACGAGGAATATTCAATGATAAGCGTACAGTCAGCGTTTTTCTCGAAACACATTGACGTTCTTAGTGTGCGACAAGACAAATTATGTTTTAACATAGTTAGGTACATTAGTGTACACTAAAAGTACACTTCATATCGTGTACTGCTAGTAACAGCTGTTAAGCGAGATGTACCGTGGTTTATTGGTATCATGACTAATGCTCATCTAAAGAACGGCGATAACGCTCCCCGGACGAATATGGTTTTTAATGTTTTCTTTTGGTGTCGTACGCAACATGAGTTGTAAATATGTGATCGGTCCGCGCTGGAGAATAAAGAATCACAATCGAGCACGGTAAGCGATTTATCTTTTACTGAACATGAATTGTTTTTACGCCCGTAGTTCAAAGCTAATGTTACTGAGAAACTGATGATCGGATGTGAACGAACATCGAAGTTACCGGAACGATATATTCGCACGTAATAAAAAGTTATTTTTTGTCCACTGGTTAACGGATGACGGTACGAATTGTATTTTTCGTCTACACGGGTGTCCCACTCGCACGTAAAACCCGATTGAAAGAAAAATCTCTAATGGCGGAGCGATTGGCACAGCGATACCGCTGCGGGACGACTCGTGCGCAGTACGCGCCGTAGTATTTATATCGGTACGGCTCGCGGCGGTTTTGTTCCGCGTGTTTGGCCGCGGTCGTGAGATTACAAAACGGTTGGCTGGCGAACCGGACGTACAACGCCCCCACCGCCGCCCCCGTCAAGAATATCCTTACCGAGTGGAAAAACCCGTCGGATAATACGAACGCGTCGTAACGACGGTCGTGACGACGCGGAGACGTTCGCCGTTTCCGAACGCGGGTTTCCGCGACGGCTCCGGAACGGGTCAACACCGTATTGCGATTCCGATGACGCCCGCCTTGTTTTTTTTCCCGTAGCTGTAATTCGACGCTGTGCGCGTTTCCTGCGAAAACGTCCGTACCGTCGAAGTTCGCATGCCGCCGTTGCGCGCCCCGAATATAAAACAGCGCGCCCGATTCGGCGACGCCGGCCCGCGGAACCCCTTCGCCGCGTTTGTGATGATAAAACGTTCGGGGTCAAATATTGTTGTCGCGTTTCCCCCCCCCCCTCCGTCGTGCGGCGGAACGCCAACTGATAATCGAACAATACGAATATCGTACGTCCGCGGTGCTTACGACCTTTATTGGCGGTCGCCCGCCTGCCGTTCAATCACGCCCGTTATAAAAAAAAAAAAAAACCCGGTCGTTCCGATTCCGGTATTTCGTATCGGGTACATCCGTTTAAAAATTTATCGTGTTTCGTCACGTTATTATTTAGTAATGCCGTTTGTAACACGGACGAGAGATTTCAATAATATATTTTTCGATCGTCTTTACGTTACGCTCGGCACAATGCACTTCATAATAAACACGAGCATTACAACCGTAGGTGCTGTCTTTGAAATTTATACATGTAAGATAAGCAAGCGACGTTATGCACTTAAAATCCACAAAAAAAAAAAAAACACCGTTCAAAAATAACAAAAAACTTTGAAAACGCACCTAAAAAAAAAAAACAAAAACTACAGGTTATTAGTATGTTTTTAAAAGTTCCTTTTCTAGCGGCTCTAACTTGTAAAAAAAAAATTAAATTTTCGAACACTACAAAAATTATGAACAGAAATATTTAAATAAAATTATAAGTATTACAAAAACATAAAATTTGTGTTACTTGAAACACCTCCGAATCCTCTGTCATTTTTGATTTAAAAACAAAAAAAATGTTCAGGGCTCCTATTTTGACAATTTTAAGCGCTTGTCTGTGGATACTAAACGCATAAGTTCCCGAGCCCCGCTAATGACAATGGGTTTGTGTTAAAGGTGTTTGTTTCGATAGTTTGTGGAGAATGTCTTTTTTTTTAACTTCGAGTACACCAATGAACACACCTCTCTCTCCAAAAAACGGCAGGAAGATGAAATATTATATTCGCGCACGATGTTATTTATTTTCGGGCTCAAATTTCGATATTTTTTTTTTTATTCAGAACTAGTATTGTTTCAAATATAGTATTGTATAATTAAAGTATCCAGTTATATTATTTTTTTTCCCGACAATTCGCTGCTTAAGGGCGTTTTGTATATATATATGTATATTGTGTTAAATATAAAAAAAAAAAATAAAAAAATAAACGCTCATAGTTTTATTAAAACGAACCAAACGAACCTAATAAAAATTTACTATCGATAAGGCGCGCGGGTGGTCAATAAATCGAAAAAATTCACCGGACAACGCTCGACGAGTTTCCCTCTGAATGTCATGTTTTTACTGTGATACTAAACATTTCTCGGAAAATATTAATGGATATAACGCGCTACGTTTCATATAAGTAATGACTATGTGTGTATATATAGCACTTTTTGGGTGTAATGGAAGTTGTTACCTATTGTAAATTGCGTGGCAACATTTTCGGTCAAGTGTAACATTTAACAGTCGTGTTTTACTTCTCGTTTTTTTTTTTCTTTTCCGTGGAAATCAAACACCATAAATTACATTAACGTCAAGAATGTGTTTCTAGAACAATACTGCAAAATGAGAGCGATCGGACGAAAACATCAAAACATTTTTTATCGAACAAAATATTTTAATCCGATTGGATTAAAATAATTTGTTCAGTTTTTACCGTTCGAATACAGGGCGATCACGGTTCAGCGATTTCTCGGAAGATTTTAAGCAAACTTGATTTCCGTATGGTTTTTTTTTTTTTTTTTTTGTTTAACCGTTGCGGAACGAATTGCGGATTTAATAAAATTATCGGAAATAATCGTTGATGCTTCATTTTAATACTATATTTTCGTTTTTTTTTTTTTTTTTACTTGATATGGATAGACATTATGTTATTAAAAAGCTCGCGTTGTTTGATATTATGAAAACTAACGCTCATGTGTACCACACTGATATCGGATATCTATACGTGATTTATACTTTATAAACGTAACGATCGTTTCCCGCGATGCTAATTACATCTAGGGCGATAGCTAGCACGCTAGTTTTTAGGTCCGCGTGAATAGTGTGATTGTACACTGGCTAAAAGAAACACGCTAGCCAGTATACCGTAATTTCGATAACAGAACGTGTGCTGATTTCCACACCAGTTACCGGCGCGTAAATATTCGGAACCGATCCGAGTACAGACATTTTATCAATACAGAACACAGGTGTTTTCTTATCATCCCTCTTACCTACGCTGTCTAGATTCCAATACATTTCCTAGCGTGTCACACAACATGGAGGGAATAGCATAGAATATTGGTTCTACGGTACACTGGATTGCACGCAATATTTAAAACGAGCATGCATATATATATGCTAGATATAGAACAATAGCAATATTAGGTATCGTGCGGAACGGGCTTAACAGTTTGGAACGCGTACCGGAGTAATGGCGGTATAGTGTCACATCCGCTTTTAGACGATAACTCTTTCCTACTCCTCCGGTCACAATGTCACGAAATCAATACGAGTCCTATGACCATGAACACGTAAAAGAGGAATTTCGTTTCCGGTCTAATTTGAATAACGAGGCCGCTAATTGGAAATCAAAAAGTCCATATATTTATATTACGTGTTTACGACGGTACGCACGGAATAAAAATAATATTTTGGAAACATCGAAAATACGAACTTCAATCGATTCTGTATTATGATAATTGGCGGGAGGGGGGGGGGGAAACGAAAATCAATTTTACTCGGAATCTTCGTAGATACAGTACAGTCGTATTGGACCGTGTTAAAAAAAAAATCGGCCGGCACAATACAAGCCACTAAATTCAAATCGAATTCGTTCGAAATCGCAAACAACCGTACGGATCTTATGATGTTATTGTAAACTGCACGCCGATGGCGTTTAAACAGCGAAACGTAATATATTAGATTACACGAACCGTGGTAGAGCTGTACGGTCTACATGATTTATGAGTATGAACAGCGTCGAGGATTAAAATACGACCGCCGGTTGTTTTAGACAAATAATCGCGATTTGTATTAGAATAATATTATTATCCGACGCGAGCAAATAAACGCCAGAATATTATTAGCGTGTGGCATCATCGCGGGGAATTTCCGCGGTGTCTACATGCGTACGGAATCGATGTGATTGGTTTCGTACAACAACAGACGGGGTTGATATTCCGCGTGGAATATGTGAATACTTAGAGAATGTGTTCTGAATATTTTGAAAATACTCCGAAGTATACGATAGGTAGAATATGTTGCGAACGGTTTTAAAAAATACTGTATTATTTCTTGAAAATGAAGTACATTTTTCCCCTCGCGTTTTAGAGTGTTAACTGTTTACTAAAAGATGCGCGCTTTATCTTTTTCTCGGAAAGCATTTTTAAGATTAATGCGATCGGAATTTCGTCACAAATTACTCTAAAAGATACAAAATGTCGACTTTGTTCTAGCTCTAATATTTCAAAAATTTCAACAGATTGTCTTTTAGCGTTCACTTATTAATTTTAATTTTTTTTTTTTTTATTGGCCAGCACCTGATTTCAGTTATAAAACTTATCTAACGTCAGAAGTTTATTTATTATTAATTTTTTTTTTTTTTTTAAATTATGTTTTTTAAATATTTACAATATTCGGAATGCTATATTTTGTATGTATTCAAATATCTATTCAGAATACTTATAAAGTATATTTTATACGAGTCTGCGTATAAATCTGTACCTGAATTTAAATCCGTTATAAATGTATATATATACATACGATGTGTCGAGGGGAAAGCGCCCGACTGGCGTCACATGAAAGTACACCGAAAATGATAGAGAAACCCCCTTTTAAGAGGAGGTCTAATGTTTTTATTTTTTATGTTATGGGTTAAAAGTCTTGTTTTCGTATCTATTCCATCATTGTAGAGTTTTGCGCAGTTAAACACGGCATGCCATTCGCGAATGTAATTATAGCGCCAATAGATATCGAGCCTAAACGAGGCATAAGCTCGATGGACATAACACTTTAACGATATAAATAAAAAAAATATTTTTTTAATGCGGCAATTTTGTTCTATCAAAGACAAAATAATATTTAATAATTGACATAAAATACAACAAGATAAATAATAAAGTAGTTAAAAAAAAATAATAATAATAATAATAATAACAATAAAATACAACTCCGTGGTTAATTAATTAATTAACAATAAAATGACAGACGTCGGCGGTGTTCCGATATTTACAATTAGCCTTCATAAATCGAAAACCGACTCCGAGAATTCTAAGTTAGTCACGTTTAGCAAAGTATAACTTCGCAATGACGACGAAGATGAAAGATTATATGAGGCCCGCCGGCCTTTCTCCTGTTATTTTCTCCTGGGACACATTGTATACAGAATTCCGTAAAGAAAATATACGTCCATAAACAAAAAAATCGATTAAAGCACCTTCTTTCTGGCGCTTGAGTGTATTTTGGATTCTGAGCATAGCGAGGAATATATTGGTTTAACTATAGTGTTTTTTTTTTTTTTTCTTTCTACATTTTGTGTCTGTAAACAACTTTTCTCACAGAAATTCGACTACAATCAAAAACTTTTAAGGAACTTTCTTTGTAATGGTGCGCTGGGAGATCATTTTTCTTTTTTTTTTATTTGCGTCGTAGTTTTCTTAATAAACGGCGAACACTGGAAAGTGTTTGGATGATTTTTGTTGATTTCCGCGTTACCTCGATAACAAGAGAATAAAATATACGACTCGTGATACTCTGCTCAAATTCTGCTTTCAACTTCCTTCCTAAAACCGTGGCCATATCCATTAGCAGTATCAGCTTTTTTTTCTTTTTTCTTTTTTTTTTTAATACGAATTTTTCACACTGTTATAATATCATGTATGCATATTGCAATATTTTATTCGCGTTTATAGTTCATCATAATTTAATATAATATGCGATTTGACGTGCAGTATATAATTAGCTTGTACATTTTGTGTGTCAATTAATACGCCGAATATTAACGTCTAATAGCGTCGATATTAATATTATAGGAGTACAAAATACCGCAATAATAATCGTTAGTGCAGGCGACGGTAAAGAGAAACTTTGACGGGACAATAACACGTTTAGAAACGTACTTAATGGTGTTCACAAATGGCAGGGGATTGGAGGAACTTAAATTAACATATTCTTAATGCCACGTCGTAATGTACATTTGTGACGGCCCAACTAAATCGTTTGTTTACAAAATAGATAACGATTGATTTGCGAAACGGCCCTCCGGTTGGTTTATTGTGCTGTTATTATAATTATATTAGGTGCTTAAGTAAATTTTCGATGTAAATATTGAATTATTTGAATTATTATTTGTTCTGTAAAAATGTGAAAAAAAAAACACCTTAAATATCAAAGCGTATTATAATAATATTATTTTATTATCATTCGAATGCAATATAAAATGAATCACTTTTAGTTCTATAATATAAAAAAAAAAATTAAAAAAAAAAAAATAATAATAATAATATTAATAATATCACATTTATCAACTATACATTACGTAGGTACCATCGGAATTTATTACAATTTTTAAGTCGTTCGAAAAAAAAAAGTTATCTTTATAAATTAGTTTCAAACAAATATTATTTAATATTGTACATTGAAGCTTTAACAGTGTAGGTACTCAAGGCTATATATGCATGTATATATAGGTAGTATTTTGTGTTTCTTTATAATTTATACGGATACTTCTTTTTTTTTTTCAATATATATTAAGTATATACATTATTTTTAAAAGTATTAAAAAATAATCAAAGGAACATTAATGGAAATGATTCATTATAAATTCCATTGAAAAACCTATCGATGAAATTATATTATTGCTTCTTCAAAGCCCGCATAATATTGAATCGAAAAAGTATGTAGGTAATAAAAGGGCACACTCTTAAAAAGAAAGCGCCTTTTGGAGAACGAATTCAAAAACTGGACCTAAACTACAATAATATAAAACATCATATAGTAATAAAATTCCTCGAGTTCTTGGAACCGTGCGTAAAGGAAGTACAATGAAATAGCCGAAACAAAAGTGAAAATGTCGATTTTCATTGATGCGTCGTGAATCGAAACAGATTCTGGACTATTCGTTGCACGGTTTGGAATTATCTGTGTTTTAAGTAACGTTTTCACTGCAGGCCTTGCAGTGACTGTAGATACTGTTGAAGTGCGGTAAATCGGTGACCAACTGATCGCCGAATCAACGTGGCAGACACGATTTTGCAAATTTTTTTAAATTCACACAGTACAAATATCTACATTTAACATCACTTATGAAATAATCGATAACTTATTAAAAGAAACTTTATTTATAGAAACGTTGTTACTATGATAAACGGACGATACCGACACGACCACTGGCGCATTTCGACCGGCACCGAATATGACAGTCTAGTTACATCGAGACGAAAGTTTGAAAAAAAAAAATAATAATAGTCGAAACCGCAATTATTTATGTTAAGACATGCCGATTGGAATGGTGTACAACTTATTAGAAAGAAACACCGCCAAACGGATCAATACGGTACTCCGGGCATAAGTGGACAAGACGTTATACTGACCCGCCTAATAAGAAGCGGGCACACCTGACACTCAAATAAACACCTGACGGACAGAAAAAAAAAACCTCTGGAAGTTGCCTCGCATGTGGTATCGCTGTCGATCACTCTCCGCTTGAATGTCGACGACCGTCCAACAGAGCGGCGAAAAATACCTGTCGCGGATAAATCGGCCGTAGTCTTAACGCGTGAAAATGATAATCGAATTCCGAGCACATCTGCCGAGCTTTGCGGACCAATACACAATATCACTGTTCGCATAACAACAATTTCTAGCACCTATATGTGTACACGTGTATCACAATTTAATAACACGAATATCCGCCGAATCGTTAGTGGCATTGATGATGTATTAATATCGCGCGTTAACATAATATTATTATGAAATTGTATTATGATAATGGGACTCGTTTCAAATTGCATGAAAACCAAGTATAAACCGTAACAATTGATTTTGTTATCAACTATAAAATTGGACACCTATAATTATTATTGTACGTGTAGTTCTGAATTTAAAATTTTTAAAAAAAAAAACCCTTGGCGACACCAACTTTATCATACTATCGCGAAGGCGACTAAAGAACATGTCGCCTATACTATCGTTAGTCATGACGGTACGTTCACTGGGAGGCGTATAGTTTTCCCAATCGTGATAAGGAATATTTTTTTTTTTTACCATCGTTAAATAAAAAAATTTAAAAAAAATACCGAATGGAAATAGAATAAATTGGTCTAATTCTACTTAGTGATATTGTACTATGTACCAGATACTACGACGAGACAGTCAACGATAAGAAATCACGACCCGCGAAATCATCTATTTATTTACATGTATTATTTTTCAAACATGGAGATTTTTTATTTTCAAGGTCAGTACTATGTACTATGTAGTATGTTGTAAATCATATTATGATAACTGTACGCGTCCTCATTCGCACAGACGTTTCTATCGAAATTCACTCTAAAATTGCGTCTTCCGTTATCACTAAAAATACTATTCTGTCTTACCTGTGTACGGTGTCTCAGTAACGGTTACTATTGCAATAGTTTCGACGCCAACAAGCGTCGTATGCACCAGGCTTTATAATCGATTCAAATAATTCAGCATTAAACGCATATAGGTACACAATATACAGTGTTGTATTTTAATAAGTTCTACATTTTTAGATTTGATTTGCACGTGTCATAAGTATATCATTACGGCAAACGAATTGAAACCATTATCCATCAGACGATTACAATAACCGCGATCAATATCCGGTGTGTTCTCGTTAATTAAATACAATTAATCGTAAATAACGATAATTGGATGACGTTATTATACGAGATTGCCGATAAATAATTTAAAAATGATTGTAGTTGCCCACTCATCATAATACGAATATAGCAATATGATATGGAGAGGGGGGGAAAGTAATATGACATATTTCATTTAAAAAAAAAAAAAAAAAAAAAAAACTCGTATACGTAAATTGTTTAAGTAAAAATATATCGGCTACTATAATTTTACTAACGATAAATTATTAACTATTTAAAAATAATTTAAGCTTTATCGATGACATATCGGTAAAACAAACGCGCACAACAATAAAACTCTAACGATAATTTGTATGCGTATAAAACTGTTTTCAAATCGACCAATATTATACCTAAAGTATAATTTAATTTTTGTTTTCTAAATAAACGAAATAACTGTTTCTATTTTCCTAGTAACTAAGAGTTAACCTGAATTATTTATCCTACCTAATGATTTATGTGTCAGCTAACTAATTAAATTAATGCATAAACGTCTTAATTTTTTATCAAATTTACATACAAAATAAATTAACGATCTGATTTAATATCATCGTAAAGTAAGCACATGTCACAAAGTATAACATGTTTGTCGTTCTCGTCATTTTCTGCTCTAATGACCAACATAATCGAAGCGTCCGGCCGCATTTTGTTATCACTCGATTTTTTTTTTTAGTATCTAGATAATATAATATTATGACACCATCATATTCAATTTAATTCGGGACTGACATACTTCGCACGTGGGCGCAGCCGCTGTTGTAGGTTTAATTGAATATAATGTATATGTTAGAAACGATAAACCATTGCTAATGAAAAAATGATTCTGAGTGAAGTTCAGTTAATAGTGTCGCTATGTCTACAATATATATGTCAAATATTACGATAAATGTATTACAGCGATGATTGTTTAAAAAGATTAAATTAATAAAAACTTAATAATGACAAAAAACAAATAAAAATCAATGAACCCACTTATTATTAATCTATCAGTATTTTTCAACCTAAAGACCGAGGTTTTCCTCAATCATCTCGAATATTAATGAGAATTTCGAGAAATTACCTCTGTAAAGTACCACCCAGAGAACATTTCCTTTCAAAAAAGGTACTATACTTGATAATCGAAGTGAACTCTCTGGTAGAAAAAGTATTCGCATGAAAAAAAAAAAATAATAATAAACATTATTGTAATACCAGTAAATCCCTCGCATCGTTCGGAATCTAAAATAAATCGTACAAATAAATTAACAATCGGGCTAATCGAATAGACAAAATCTAAAGTTATGAAATATTAAAAATAAATACGAAAAATTTCGTACAATCGTATAGGATTCTTTGAGACCTTTATAAACAATGCTGAATCGAGTAGTTTTGGTGTACGTAATAAAGCGACACAAATATAAAACCGCGTACCATTCCAAAACCCGAAATCATCATAAGAATTACCTCGGGGCACCCAATATTTACATCATAAGATAGACTGTGCCTATACATTTCAAAACGTTCTTTGTTTCAATACAGATTTATAAATCCTCTCGTAGGATTACACACCTCGCATAATGATATGCGAAAATACAACAAAGAACTCTCGGCACTCCGAGATTGTACGTAATTTACATGTAAACTACAACGGTATAATAATTCAAATCCAATAAGTACACCCTTCTCACAATGGAATCATTGTTGGCCGTAAAAATACTTATTTAAAAACGGAGCAAAAGGTGCGGCGAGGTGTTCTATTAATTTACCTTTGAAATGTTTGCTCGCAAAGGTTTCGACCGAGCGCACCAAATTATACCTATAGCGACCGGTCATTTGAACACGCAATGTATGTATAAAAAAAATATAAAAAAAAAAATAATAATAATAATAAACAATATTGTCGGTGCATTATAATAATATAATACGCCGGCCCAATGATTAAAACAACACTTTTCGGGCGACACGTGCGTGTTTCGAAAAATAAATAACGCATTATCCGGTTGATTGATAAATAATGTTTTATAAGTCAATATTTATTATTTTTGTTTAATTTACATAAATAATTACCAATCGTTATTATTACAAAACATCGACCAACATATAGATAAGGCTAAATAACTATTTTACCTAGGTACACGATGGCATTCCGACGTACCCGCCTGTTACAGTTGTGATTCAGGCCCAGATTAGGGGTTATGGGGTTTCGGGAAACCACATTAATAAGGAGACTTATTCTATTAAAATGGAATAAATAGTTAAAAAAAAAAAAGCCATAAAATATTTGATTCATCTCATAATATTATAGTCTTTTTGGGCCTCAATTTCTCGTGAGTTTCAGGGACGTGCCCACCAGCCCCCCTTTACTACTGGCCTTACTATGAACTGCCCATGTATCTCTCTCTCTCTCTCTCTCTCTCTCTCTCTCTCTCACTATCTTTCTTGGTTACCATCCTAGGATTGGTTTGCAGCTAACTTCCACTCTTCTATCTAATCCGCTTTCATTTTTATTTACACATATAAACTTATCCTTATTAATTATTGAATATACTCTAATCTTAGCCTTCTTCTATGATTTTTTCCTTCCACACTTCCTTCTATAATTATTTTGAATAATCCTTCATGCCGAATTGTATGCCCTCTTCATTTATTTCGTCTTTTTATTAAACTTTTCCATAGTAGTTTTCTTTCCGACATTTTTTCGAGAACCTCCTTATTAGTTATTTTGTCCATCGAGCTTATTTTTAACATCCTTCTATAGTCACGCATTATAAATGCGTGAAAATTTTTAAATTTCGCGGAAAGAAAGTTTTTCCGTAACTCATGGAAATGAACCGACATTTACACGTAGTGTTTCGAAAACAACCTACGATGTAGACATTTCGCCGGGAGTCACTTTATTTAAAAGAAAAGTTTCTAGATTTCCAAAGGTATTTACGATTTAATAAACCGACAACAAATGTACCGAGGCCTTTATTGGTTTTATTTCTGGTCTATCCACATCTATATACGGTTATAAGGGAAAAAACACGACTAATGTAATACTACTTTGTTCACAATTTGTTTATGATTGCATTTTTATGATGTATCGTTTCTTTCGGTAATCGCCTTATGTCTTTCGAATTTTGTCCGGCTTTATTTTTTTCTTTTTCTAAAAAATACATTTTATTTAACAACAAAATCAATAACAGCAAACACAAACTTACGTATTTATTTTCATCGATTTAAAGTTATGCATAAATTGTTAACAACTATAGATTTAAAAAAGCAAAAGTTGACGTGGTGGTGTGTAACTATCATATAATAATAGGTACTCAGTATAAAGATTTTGCGTTATTATTCGACTAATATGTGCTTGCATTTTAATTTTTCCGAAAAAGTTTTTTTTCGAGAATATAGAAAACCCAATGCATTCCGATGAAACCGAACTGTAAACGCGTTATTAACCGTGAACAACTGTGGGTAACTTTAAGAAAATACCTGACAAATATGTGAGACAAGTCTAGACGTTTATTGATTAAATAAACCTATTTTAAGGTATGTATTCTAGACGGATTATTTAAAATGTTTGAATGTAAGACTGGCCTGAGACAAGGTGATGCACTATCCTTAGTGATGTTTAATAAAGCCCTGGAAAAGGTGGTGAGAAATACACCAACCATTAAAGAAATGTAAATAATCGGATACTATATCCTATGCTAATGACATTATCTTATTAGGAGAATCTAGACACGATGTTGAGGAAGATGCAAAAAAGCTAATAAAATCTGGCAATAATATGGGACTTGTAGTAAACGAGGACATGAATAAATATAAAACAAAAACTAGGAATGTAACCACGAAGGATAATCTCTACATCAAGGGACTTACTTTCGAGCTGATGGAGGACTTAAAGTACTTCGGAATTAACATAAATGAAAAAAACAATAATATACACATAGTGAAATTAGGATGAGAATAAATGTGGAAAACATAAGTTACTTCACAATGAAAAGAATGTTCTCCTCCAAGTTATTGTCCAGGAGAACAAAGTAGCACTTATAATATACGTATATGTGATCCGTATTGATATTTGACGTACGCAAGCGAGCCATGGTCATGCAACCAAGGTGATCACAAAAAACCGCAAAGATTCAAGAGGAAAATAGATGGACCGTTACACAATAATGACTTGAAAATACTCGAAAAAAGAACTTATGAAAACCTGTGACAGCTGTACAATAACTCGAGTCCACGTTACTTCTTATTTAAGAAAGAGTTTAAAATGGGCAAGAAATCTGGCAAACCGAAGGGTCACTCATTAAGAAAGTTACGAAAGACAAGCTAACGAGGAAAACAGATGACACAGTAGAAAAATATCTAAAAAAAGTCAATCCATTAGTATATATGAGAGTGGCATTGGATAGATATAGGTGGAAAGCACTTTAGAAGCGACAATGGTTCTAAATGGACCGCTATAAGACTAAGAAGAAGGAGAAACGCGTTACGAAAAATTTTTGTATAAATCGTTATATTTCTCGTTAAAACATCTAATAAAAAATTAAAAAATTAAAAAAACAAAACAACGTTTACTGCACTTAGGCATAAGACATCCCGTGTAATTTGATTAGTCCAATTATTAAAGAAAAAAAAAAACGTAAAAGGCTTTTAAAATGAAAATGTTATTTTCTTAATCGTGTGGAACGACGTGATTTAAATTTTACGAGAGAACGTGATAATAATTACGAACGTGATAATAATTATCAAGTTATAGCGTAGCCATTTTTTTCTGCGGATAGGTAGGTACCCAAAGGTTAGGTTAGATGATAATAACTACGACACCGTGTTCGTATTTATCATAATTTTTCATTTATAAACTAACTGCGAAGTACTTTTATTCGTTTACATGACAAAGCGGAATCAGAAGCGTGGGTGGAAGAGGACCGGGAATACCAATGACGGATCCAGGATAGACCTAGAAGCCCAGGCATAAGAAGGTAGGATACTTAAGCTTACCCTTAAAATTTATGAGCTATTAAGACTAAGAAACCGGCCAATAAATATTCGAAAATTGTTCTCAAAGTACCGGAATTGGGTTGGATTCAAATTTAGTAACATTATTTATCGAGCTCAGATGGATAATATTATAGAAAATATCGTAATATGAAAAAAAAACCTTGAAAAATTGAATAATGCTATTGAAAGTGATATCGGTAGACATTGTTTTTGTTGTTTTTTTCCCAAACGGCAGACATAGTGGACAATTAAAATAGTTATAGTATTAAATTTTAAGGTTTTACAAGTTACAAGTAATTATTGCTTTATGATTATAATAAATATAATATACAAACACATAATGTTGTGCAGTACGTGATAATAAAATATTATGGTAATAAATTTTTAGTTTTAATGTACGTATTATCATATTTTTTTAATAACAATCATCATATTTAAATAATGTAGACAATTTGAAAAACAGTAGTTAATTTTAAAAAAAATGTTTTTATCAAATCGTTCGACCACACAAATCCACTAGTATCTAACTTAGCTAGTGAATCCATCCCGGATAATTCCCGACGCCTACTAAAAATACTAAACTAATAACTTCTCCTCTGCCAAGTCAGAGGGTCACCAGACTGGTGGACCTCCTTGTTCACGTTATTTTACGTGTTGTGTTTTAGTGAAGTTACCAAATTTACTTATTGAATAAAATAATGTTACATATTCTAAATACGATTTTGTTTAAATAAAATGAAAAAAAAAAAATTCTAAATAGAATTCATTTTCCACTAAAAATCTAGATGACTCGAAAACCTTAGTAAATTGAAACAGTTGCATTTCTTTTGAGAATTGACTTATCGAGATTTCACTATATTTATATTCGCAGAGAGACGCACGGTTCTGCCGCGGTCGTGTTTACCGTCTAAATTTTATTTTATTGACGATTTTTAGGTGGCAACAAACTCGACACTTACACCGTTTGCCCTCGCGTACGTCACACAACGTAATAAAACGCCGCATATTTCGTATGTATTGTTTGCTGTGGCGTAATAACGGAAAGAAAAAGAAGGTTGATCCTCCCAGTGCCTTGTCATTATTGCTTCTATTTTTTTTTACAAAAGGTAATATTGTAATTGTATTTAAAGCCGTGGCGGTCGGTAAAAGCGTCGTATTTTAAAATACAAATTTCAAATTTTTGTTAGTTTACTTCTCCGGTAAATAATACAATTGTTTTATCTATAAATACGATCTCAAGTCTGATCGTATTTCTCATACTACAGACTATCTATAGTATAAATTTGTAAATTGTAATATACGTGACTTATAATTTGTGATTGGTGAACATTGATTATGATGTGACGATTAAAAAATGTAATCGAAGTCGAAATAAAATAGCAATTAATTAATTTTTTTTCAAAACTAATTTAAACGCTTTCCCATAACTGATCAAAAATAAAAAAAAAAAAATCATGGCTTGGGATTTCAACACAATTGGGTAATTGAGTTTACCCAGTTGACACTATGTAGAGCTTACAAATGACGTATTTTAAAATGTATAGTTATTGCCACTCCTGTTGACGGGGTGAAATACAGTGAATTTAAAAATAATTTCTCCCGCCAGAACGTATTTTTAACAGCCCCCGCGGATTATTTTATACATGAAGTTTCGGAGAAACATACAGCGTCACTGCCCTGTGAATTTAGATTTAGAATTCTTAAAATTCCTTTTCCCAGTAGCACATTTTTTTTTTAATCTACAAATTGTACGTTTTATCTCTGAAACGTGTTTTAATAAACTTCCCGTTTGTTTTACGCAAACGAATTTTTTTCTGTATTTTCGTGGGCCATTGTCCCATGTAGAAAAACCGCAGTTACGGTGAATTCAATTATGACAACCTCTTTGGAATAATAATAATACACGGACCAATTAATTGACTTGAGATTCCTGTGCTGTTACGGATCCGGAATGCGTACGGGGAAAATACGTCGGTTACAATAATAATTAGTTAATCCGACTAAACATTTTAATATTCTCGACGGTTTCGTTATGACGAGCCGCTAACAATAACGACGGACGGTCTTTCGGCTAACCGGCGGTCGATTTTCGAGGTTTCCTTTATCAAAGGTTGTTGGGGTGTTTTTTCTCTCGAATTCCATAACGACGAAGTGCCCGCGTGCACATAATCGTATCTATGCGCGTAAATAATATTATTGCAGTAGGCACTCGATTCTGTGTGCTTCTATGTCCCTTTTTTTTTATACCGTTTCTCCGATTTAAAATTGCGGAATTGATGTGAAAATAAATTATATTCAGTTGCTGGTGCGTCGACAAGATTGATTTTTTTGATTTTCCTTAAACCTAATTCCTTTTCTTGATAATTCGTAAAAAATAAAGGAAAACTTTAGAAAAAACAAAAAAAAGTTATCGTTTCATAGAGAAATAATAAAATAGTTGTATGTAACATACCATTTTATCTTCCCACCTACAAGAACACTCCCGCCATCGTTATTAACTATTTTTTCTTTTTATCTAGGTAAATGCATTTAAGTGTAGGAAACAGATATTTTTTCAAAAATAAATATTGAAAAAAATGCAGAGAATCTCATTTAAATTTTCATTTCTTCTTTTTATTTATCAACTGTTTGTTCGTTCTGTTGTCTTTTAGATTCCGAGTATAGTAGGTGAGCTATTGGTTTTACTAAGATGTTTATTTTTGTCTTCTTCTAGTATGTGGACACGTTTTTTCTTAGCACTTGCACCGATTTTTACGCATAGCTCAAATTGTCTAGATGGTACTTAGGGAAGTCATTTTTTTCCATTTTTTAAAAAAGCATTTAAGTTGGAAAAAACGTAGAAAAACGTAGAATTTCACGATTTCATTATTTTATTAAAACACGACTGACGTTTTACTACGAGAAAAAATGATTCAATCGAAAAATTGCATTATACCTTTTTTATTACCTAATTGATTTACTTTTTTACGGTATCATTGCTAATACCTTTGAGCTTTCAAGTTATTTTAATTTTTGTGAGTTATTTTGCTGTAATTCGTTTTCAAATACACGCAGAAACATGAAACTTGATAATCATACTTATATTGGACTTACATAAAAATGGTAAGATTTTAAAAATCGTCAGACGACTTTTTTAATTTTTTTACAATGGTTCTTTTTTTTATACTGTAGACCACTTTTATCCTAAAAAACTTGCTCCTATGTATAAGTTTAACACCTTTTCTGAAAGTCAACTTTATCTACTTGGTAAATACCTAGATAATTTTTAGATTTTCGAAAAAGTTTTCATATTAATCGGGAAAAAACGTAGGAAAAAGGTATAATTTAACAATATCAATATTATACGGGAAACGTTTATTATTAGAAAAAGTGCTTTAATCGAAAAATGACTAGAAACCTTTTTTGTATCATTATATTTTTTTTTTTAATAAGTGTTTTGAAATCAAATTTAATCGGAAGTAGCAAAAGTAGCTTCAATTTGTATTCTACCGAATTGCGCTTGGAATCGTTTTTCGTCAGCAAAGATTTATCATTACTTACAAATATAAATCAAATAACCTTAAATATCCTAACTTCTCAACTTCCCACCTACATCAGACGCCGTTCTCATCCTCGGTATCAGCTCTTTTTCAAATGTGAAAGGCATGTGTATTGATCTATAATGAGCAACAATAATGTTTACACCGGAGAATGACACTATAATTATTATTTAGGTAACTTATACGCTACAAAAAAAAACTTTTTATTTGGACAAAGTGTAATTTTCTATTGTCTTTCGACTGGATGAAACTATGTTTAGTTATCTGTTATCTGATTCTAATTTTAATTCAATCATCATTATCGACAGTAAAAAACAAAACATTACCAGGGCACACTGTCATCCTATAACCGTTTACGCAATACATAATACAATGATTTTTTTCGGTTAAGTTCGTTAAACTTTAGTGGTATAAAATTCTAAACGAATTGAGTAATGTATTGATTTTACTATGATTCTTTGTTTTGTTTTTTTGTACCTTATTAAAAACGTTTCTATCGAATATCTAACTCCAATCGAAAACTATGTAGGATCTATATGGTGCATTCAAATGAGTTAATTTATGATTTTTCTTGTAGTTTTCTAAATAAATGAGAAACAACTTAAGAAAGTCCACTAAGTAAGCGTTCAAAGTTCATGATTTTTTAAATGCGTTTTAATGAAAATTTCGAAAGAATTTGGTAATCTAAATAAAATAAAAATTTAAATTTTTTAGTAGTTTACACAAATTTTTAAAATTTTTAAAGCACTTAAATTCTGTTACCTATTTTTATATAAACATTTCGTGATTTTATATTTGAATTAATAATAATTATAATAATTCTACAAATAATATAATATTATTATACCTTATATACCTTCATGTCAACCAAAATAACAACTGTAACTAAGGTTCTACTAAAATCGTCGACACACGGATGGATACTGCGGGGATATTATTTTCAGAATTCCATTTGAAATTCTGAAATTTAAGATTTTAATTGATTTCTGCTTTACAAACAAGCGACAAGAGGAAAAATACTTGCTAAGAATCGTTTTTCGCTTTGGTCTGTCATTGCATACAAATATAAATTGAATGTATGTATTTATTTGTTCATTTTCCAGCGTATATAATTTTTAACTTTCAAACTAATAAACATCGGTAATAGACTTAACGAATCATACGAGTAATTATACAAGCCGGCGGCGACTAGATTACCAGGGGCAAAACGACGGCGGTGAGGTGTTCCAGACCTTAGTAAACCGTATCGACGACTGCTTTAATAACAGACAATGCCGTATTCAAGGAGAGAAGGGTTGATAGGTTTCCAGCATCCCCCTAAAATGTCAGGAAATCATAAATTATTGTTTTAAATAAGTACAATATATAGAACACTATATACAGAGTGTTCCACGAAGATAATAATATACCCATTGTAATACCTCCAGAGATAATAAAGATAAATAAATTATGTATTTTTTGTATATATAATACTCGCAGAGACAATGATTACAAATATTTATAATGATATTAATTTGTTTATGTTTTGGTGAAAAAATAACTTTTTATTTTAGTATAATCGAACAATTTGAAGATGGCATGATTTCTCTGGAAATTCTGGGGTTTCAGCTGTCTGTTTTCGTTAAATTCGTGATTTTTAATAATTTTTTAAAGTTAGGAGTAAAAAAAAAAAAGGGGTTTAACTACAGTAGTAATAACAGCTTGCTTGTTGCATACCTATAGGTATTTTTCTCTGAACTTTACGCAGAGCTCCACGTATACTAATGTTATTCGGTAGGTAGGTGCTATTTTGAGTATATGTATTTTGGTAAAAAAACAGCTATGTATTGAATATAATAACCGCAGTTAAAAGTTCAGGCAAATGACATATTTTATTGTCGGCAAAATAATGCATTTTATTTGAATTATTAAAATGTATAATTAATTTAATAGCATTCGAGATGATTAAACATTTATTGTGTTATTCGTTAATAACGTGCACATTCGATTGTATTGGTTTTCAATACGGCGAGAACTAATTAAATCGTTTCGGAGAATTCGTCGACAAAGTTATATTGAACCCTCGCGAAAAAATTAACAATTCTTGTTTTATACGCGAAATGCAATTTTTAACAAAACGGACGCCGAAAAAATAATTTATTTAAAATATGTTAAGAGATTTCTAAAGAAATTCTCCGGGAAAAAAAATAACAACCTATAATTTAATTTGTATCTATTACGCGGTAAATTACGGCGCTATATAATAATACACATTGTTTTTTTTTTTTTTTTTGTTTCGTTTTTTTTGTACTTAACCGCTTTAATAATAATAATGAACAAAAAAAAAAAATCTCTGGTACTGCTGACAAGTGTGCCACTGTTTTAGACGGAAAGTTGACAACGCAAGTTACACGGGCGGATATTACTCAATTTATATTTCTGTGCGCCCGGAGATTAATCGTCGTCAACCAAAAACGATTCTGTGCGACGTTTCGTAAAGCCGTACGTTTCAAAAACACCCCGTGGTTTATACACGGAATTATAGAACTAATTTCACCGGAATTTGTTTTATTCGTTTAACCATAGTAAAGTAGATGAACCGGTGATTTATTGAAAATCACTTCCATAGGTATTCGATTCGTTTGGACCTTAAGTTAATAGTGATAAGTTTTTTTTTTTTTCAAAATATCCGTTTAATGGAATAATTCACGTGTCAGTCAGTAAAATTATTTCGTTCAGTAAGTATATTGTGTGATAATATTGCTATTCTAAGGGTCGTTTTGAAAATTATTTCGATTGTTTTATTAAAACGAACGGGAAAAAGAATGATTAATTATGGTAATCGCGGTATTTTGTACGGAAACTTGTTCAACCGACAAATATCGTTCCGTAAAAAAGGAAATAAAATTGATTTTTAACTAAATACGGCGGGTGCAGTGGTACAGCGTTGACAGAATAGGTACTTATGGTGTTACAGTCTTTCGCGAGTCAGAAGTCTGAACGAATAAATTTCAATACGAAATACGACGAGTGATTCGCTTCGTTCGTGTTTTTATTTCGAACGGCGATAATATACTTTCGGATTCCGTTAATCATTCGGTCCGATAAAAACCATACGGCGTATATAATACGTATTACGTAGGTGTATGGACGCATTTCTCTTGTTTCGTAAAACGTCCGTGGCGCGAAACACATACGTACGGTATTATTACCATAATGACGTACAGCTATGATGTATGCGTATTTTTTCTGTGTGTTTTATATTCAACAAATATCCGCAAGTTATTCGCTCGGCTGCAGTGTTTCCCTACCTTTGGTCCCGCGAAACATTGCGCGGCGGCCCGCGCGACGCACCTTCAAGACCGAGCAAATTATTTCGCATAGAGCGGTTTATACAGTGTTTGGCGGGGTTTATTACCGTTATTTATTTGTGCATTGAGCGTACGCGGTGTCACTTGTGGCATTATAATCCGTTTAATAATAAACAAATTGCAAAACGCCGGCAAATGGTTCGAAAATCGCCAGAATATTTTACGAGTTTAACCTGCACGTCTATATGAAAGACACTTACGTGTGTTATGAAAACGACGGGGAAAAAAAAAAAATGAAAATACCGACCCGATTAAAATACCTCCCCGGTCTTTCCGGAGATTTCCTGTCGGGAAAATTGCTATAATTGAAAATCAGAGCAAAATTGCCGGTAGAAAATTTGTTCACAGTTAAAGAAAAAATAAAAAAGGTATCATTGTACGACCAATACATTCCTCGCTTCATTCAGAATCTAAAAACGAGATTGAAAATAATAAAACCGTTATTTCCATAAAATGTCTGTACATTCCTACTATTTTTCCCGGTTTTACTCAATTACTAAAGTTGAACGGAAAATCTAAAAAATACTATCTTAAGCGCCAACTACACAAAATTTTGTTTCAAAAACATTCAAAAATTAAAATCATAACGCTGAGAATTTGCCAGTTATTTTTTTTTTTTTTTTTTTGCGTATTTATCTGGATTTTTCTAATATTTACGAAAACTGCATGGACCATCAGAAAGAAATTTTCTCTACTCATCAGTTAAACCAAAAATGAAACAAACAAGAACGTTTTTATTTTTTTTTTTGAGTGTACAAAGATTTTTAGTAGAAATTTGTTCACAGAATAAAAAAAAAATCATTTATCAAACCAATACATTTCTCGCTACGCTCAGAATCTTAAAATAAGTAAAAAAACAAAAAAAGGCCATTAGATAATCGAGATATTCCGCGACCTATTGAAAGTTCTCTCCAAGTGTAGCCCGTAATGTCAAAAAAGTCGGGGACCATTGAGTTATTACGCAGTAGAGTATTTACGGGTAATGACTAGGGACATGTATATCTTCCCCCTTGACCATTTTTTTAGTATATATTATTTATATGATTACCTATTTTTAAATTCAAATTTCTTTATTTCTCAGCTAAATCGGATATTGAATTAACGATTAGCGCGTAAATATTTTTTAAAGTTGTCGTAGTATAAAATTGTGAAGTATATTTTAATGATACTCGTGTAATAAGTACTCGGTGCTTATGTGGGTATGTATGTTATTTATGTTTACGTTTAGATTCCGAGCGTAGCGTTGGTGCTATATTGCTGTTTACTTATTATTATTATTATTTTTTTCTTTTACTAAGTACACAATTTCTACCAGAAGTCTTGTTCTAATTTATCAATTATAACGCCTTATCTGAAAGGAAATTTTATCACTTTGATACCAAAAGGAGGTCATTTTTTTCTTATTTTCCAAGAGGTTTTCATAAAATCTAGAAAAACGGGAAAAACGTATGGATAAACGGACAAATATTTACGGCGCAACGATTTCATGATTTTACATTTGTATAACTCGCGTTTTCTACCAGAAATATTACTTAAATAGAAGTACGACAAAAAACCTTAGCTGTTGAATTTCGCATCTAGTTTCTCGCAGAGAATGTCGTTATTCCGATTTTACAAGTTGTTTTCATAATCATTAGGGAAAATCGGGAAAAAAACGTAGAAATAACGGGAAAATTAACGAAAATAATGATTTTACCACACATTAAAACGTAAATTAAAGAACTTAGTGTATCCTACTTTCCTAACTTCTCACCTACAACAGTAACACATCCATAATAGAGATGGCTCTATTATCAGCACTTTTTTTTTTAAATTTGTTTTCAAAAAAAAAAAAAACATATATATCTTTAATATTTATAGTGCAATTGGGTTACCGAGAACGTTGCTGTAATGCAGTATATTACGTTTTATATTACACTCTTTTATAAAACTAAAAAATGCAACCTTAAGGTAAATATATGATTAAATTTTGTATTTCGTATATATGTATATATAAATATATATATAATCTTTGCTCTTATGCTTATCGTTATTAATTCTTATTTCTATACGTTGAATCAATTAAGTCAAACGAAACTAGAAACTATAATCAAGGTGATCCATTTATCATGAACACCTGTAGAGATTTTATCGGAGGATTTTAAGTGAATTCAATATGTTTTTGTTATTCTTTTGATCGTTATCACGAATCGTTTAAGTTTTATTATTTAAACATTATTTTCAATTTGTTATCCCTCCTACACCTTATAGTATATCTTCAACGAGTATATTAGACTTTTGATTTTCAAATAGAACTCTCCCTCACATTTAACTCAGATTCGAATAGATATAATACGTATTTGTACATTTGCGCAATTGTAAATAACACTTTAATATCGTGTATGAGTTATAACGTTTTTGAGTTTAGACATCGCGGACGAGTTACGCGTTGAAAGGTTACCAATTTATTTCGTATAAAATGGATATGTGGATAATTACACAGCCCTTCCGGTCTAATTTTTTAACTATTACAAACTCATAATAAACCTTAAAGTCAGAATTAACGTGTTTATGCATATATTATATTGACGTTTTTTTTAGAAAAATACGGTAGTGATTCATTATTTAACACTATAATTTTGGTTCAGTATGTTATCTACCTGTTACGGTAATATTTATGGAATTTATTTTCAAATTAATTAAATAGATATAATCCTAAAAACAAAAAAAAAAAACAAAATTAATAAAATGTATGATATTAATATTAAATTTTAGTTCGTAAATTACATATATCACTAAAAGACATTGAAGACACATTGATTCACCGCAAAAGTCATGCTATTATGTGAATCGGCTGTCTATTTATAAAATACAATATGTCAAAATTCACAAATTTTACTGCGGAGCCATAATAGTAATTTGTCTAACACAGGACTATGGTATGGGATATTGAAATTTCAAAGATGAATGCCAGAGTGAATTTAAATATTTCGACCAAAAGTGTGGTAGATCAAAAAATCTACGCAATTCAATTTCGATCAGAACAATATCGAAACATGCAAATTGATAATGCAAAATATGCTGTGTTTTGTGAGGAGGAGTTTCTACATGGAAAACCAAACATATACGAAGCATGATAGATAATAAACAATATCGAAAACATTGTCGTTGAAATAAATGAATTGAAACGGTTCCATAACGATTGACAAAAAAAAAAAAACCAACCAGTAATTGAATTCATTCCTCAATCCTTCGAGAAAAGCCTCGGTTCGGTATGAATAGATCGCCCTGTATATTTACAGTGAACGCATTAAAATATTATAATACACGTTTGACACAAAATTTGCGTATTACAGCAACTCCCTTAATTAAAATTTATTCCTACAGTGGTTTTTTTATTTTTAAATAACACGTATCACTCTTGACTATTTTTTTTTTATCATTATTATTATTCTCTACGGTCACCGCGCTGCTTGCATGTCGGTTGTTAATCAATATGATGTGAAAAAAAATAAATAAATCGCACCTTTATTAAATAATTTTTGTTTCGTAAAATATATAATTTCCCGGGTCCAATCAAAAATGCTAACCACGCAAATACCGTTACATTCGTGTTTTTTTTTTCCCGTTTACAGTGTTACACGAATATAATATGATTGATATATTGTGTTTTACACCCGTATATATACGCACATTATATTATATATTATTTATGTATAATTAAAAATGCCGATACAGTGGAAAAAAAAAGAACTTGAAAAACGGGTACCGAATAAAGTATACTTATATTTTGAATTATTAAAAAAAAAAAAAAAAAAAAAAAACAAATTATACGTTTATATTTTATACGTACCTACTTGTGTTTTATAATATATTCGTCAAAATTACTTCAGTTTTTTTGTTTTTCATTTTATTTATAATACGTAATAAATCATAATAAATTTATTGAAATATACGTCCTGCGGTGTTTTATTATGATAAAAATATTATTATAATCGACGTCGGTTGATAAATTAAACTGATAATGATAACGCCGCTTTTGTTTTGGAGGCCCGAAATTGTATTCCGCGGTCTTTTATGTATTTATTATTTTATTATTATTATTATTGTTATTTTTTTACCGACAATTAAGATTTTACGTGTGCGATATATCACGACCGTAAAAAGAACGCCGTAATAATAATTAATGAATTCACGAAATAAAAAAAAATAATAATAATAACAAATAAATAAACAGTTCCAAAATCGATATTGTTCATCCGTGGTGAAACCGCGTAATAATCGGTCCTTTTACTAAGAACCACAAAATCGTATTAAAATATATCACCACCACAATACGATCAAAACACTATATTATAATCCGCAACGCGCAGCGGATATTGACGATTCATAATTATATTATGTTCATTATAATATCACGACACAATATTATTAAACTTCAAAAAAATACTATCGGATAAATTGTCTTGTTTGAGATTCTGAGTGTAACGAAAAACAAATGTCTAAAAAAGATAACGACATACTTCGCACGATGAGTGGGCCACTGTTGTTGGTGAGAAATTAGGAAGGCAGGATGCAGAGGGAATTAATATTTGCTAACAAAACACGATTTTGAGCGGAGTTCGTTTATACATATTTTTTTAAAAGACCGTCATATATTTACGTTTTTAAAATAATAAACTTCGTATACTTTCCCGTTTTTCCTACGTTTTTTTTTTCCATTTATCATGAAAACCTCAGGGAAAATCAAAAAAATTACTTTTTTAATGCACCTTCCCAGTCAGATTTCCTTTCAGAAAAAATGGTGTACTAGAAAACCGGAGCATAATTGCTAGTAGGAAAATTAGAAAGTCCGCAGAAAAAAAATAAAAATCAACATCACTGAAAAACATTCCACGCTCCATCCGAAATCTATAATAATTAACACATAGGTGGCATGTTTAGTGTTTATACACAGATTTGACAAGAAATATTTCATAAAGTATGACCAATGAAACAGTTAAGTTTAACTGTAAAAGTTATCGAGATAGCGGCATCAGCGGGTAGTGGATTCCTTTATATTATATTTTAATACATTTTTTACACATTTTGTAAAGTTACTTCACTCTGAAATTAGAACGATTGCAATAATTGGTTATCATTTATCAATATAAGGGACTATCTTTTCTTTCTTTATATCTTACCCATATTTAATGTTTACTGGAGTCGTAATCAATACATTAAATTTATTCTACTCATTCGTTTATATTATTCAAATACAAATTTGTTTTACCAGGGACTTCTTGATTCCCCCTCCCTAAAACCAATTTTCCTTACAGCTCACCCCGAAAATAGTTTCTATATAGGCATTCGTATGGAATATCAGTATTTTTAATATTATACCTATTTTATCCTTACTCCGTAACTTACACGCACTAAAAAGTAACGAAAAATTGTTTAGAAAAAAAAAAACCTATATATTTGTATGTTTTCCGTTTCCTATATGATTTCGTCAGAGAACAGAGATGCGTAGAACACGTACCGAAAACACTCATCTCAGATCCAAATCCATAAAATAATATTTACTGCATAATACAATATTGCACGCACTTATACTCGTATATATTTTTTCCCTCTTTTTTTACCGAATACCTCATATAATTTTATATACAATATTCAATCTTCGTCCAAATATATACTGTACTTTATAAATTATGATTCCGAAATATACTACGACCATAGGCCATCCGATATTATTATTTTTAAATGCAAATGTACATTATATATTATGCAAATGTATCTTATTGAGATCGATTTTAGATGTAAAGGCCGATGGGCCCCACTGCTTAGGGTAATAAAATAATACGAAATATACGTACGTACGTCCTAAACGCGACTAGAAATATAATAAAGTGTAATGAAAATGTCTCGAAAAAGGTTCACTTCGGAAATTCGTTAGACACGCACCAACGCTGCCCACCGTAGCGGCAAATGCAGCAACCACCAAATTGACGAAAAATGGATTTACATTACGGTCATGATGATTTTAATTTACTGTGTAAAAGTGTCATTTAGTATTTCAAAAATTGTTATTAATATTATTGTAGCTATACATTTCTTTTCTGTAGTTTTTAAGCACCTATTCGAAGATTACTAGAATGAATCGCGGTAAATAACAAAAACTAGACCAAAACTTAGTAGGTTGATGTTTTGTTACTGGTAATAAAACCGATACTGCATTTAAAGTACCTAGTAGGGATTAAATTTAAATGCAATCGATGTCACTGTATACCAACTGCAGTGTCTGCTACAATTTAAACTGGTATTTTTCATGTTTTAGTGATTTAAACGTGTTTTTACGTGAAAATCGGATATAAAATTTAAACGTATTTAATTTTATTATGAAATATACCAAACAATTTTAAATGTCAATTTTGCGAAAATTAAATTTATTTATTTTTTTCAACTTTATACGTTCTCTGTTTTTTAAAATAAAATGTACACAAGTACCTAAAAAGAATTTGTTATAAAACGTGAACGAAATGTTTAAATCGACAATTGAATACAACTCTATTCGTCGTCGTTTTCTTATAAACTATGTATTCCCTATCGGGAAAAAATAGTTTCTCGGCTTGTTTTCCGAATTGCGTTGCATACATTTAAAATACATCATTCTCACTTTTTTTCGAAATTCGCTATAAAACTTTTTCTTTAAAAACAATATATCTGTTCGCACAAACCATACTCACACATACAATAGGCATCGATTAGATATTTTGTATTTTTTAACAATTTAATTGATGAACAGTTATCACATATGATTTTAAATTTGAGCTGTACATTAATTTTTGATTTTTGCTTTTCCGTTCGATTAGAAACCCACATGAATGATAGCACTGAAATTTCCAAATACGTCCCATATTAAAATGGCTGAGATTCGAACAATTTTGTGAAATTCGAGCTGTATAAAATAAATGTTCGAAAATTTGCAGGTAACCAACTTTTTAGTAACGAAACACTAACGTACAGAGAATGGGCTTAATTTATTATAATTAATTTAACGCTATGGGATGTAAAACGATTTAGTTTATAATTTAATTGAAAGTGACGATAAATCATTGCGATCTAAAAAGAACAATTCAGAGCGGTCATCACGTTATATAATATAGCGCATTAATCGTGTCTTTTCCTTACTTTCGTAGTAACCCAAAAATATCAACGAAAATAAAACCAACGTATTGGCATTTATTGTCAGTTTTAAAAACCGCGTTTAATTTTGGCGTGATTTTCGGTACGAAACAAATTGCCGTCGGGTGAAAAATCTGTATATTTGAATAGTAAATACGGAGTGAACGAAATCGGACGGTTTTCGCTAAACGAACAGAAAACAATGGCTTAGTAAAACGAATGGCTTCTCTGTGCTATTACACTCGGAATTTAAAAGCCTAAAAAAAAAAAAAAAAAAAACACTACCTACCGAACAACAACACTACAAAACCTCCTTTTTGCGGGCCCGTCAACCGTTTGATAATATCGCAAGGCCGACGCGGCGGGCTTCAATTATTATTTCGCGGCGCGGGCAATTAATAATTTTAAACCGTTCCGAGCGATAAGAGTTTAAGAATAATAATCCCGACAGCTACTGGTATTATAATATTATACAATACGGCCGTTACGGAGGCGTTTGAAACTTTTTAAGTGCGACGTTTAATGCACTTTTTTAATAACGCATATTATACCTGCTGCCGGTGCCGTTTAAAACGGCCGCGCGCGTAATTGACCGTTTTTTAAGTGTCCCGCGTCCTTTATTATTGTCGTGATGAAAAATACGCGCATCTCGCCCGGTGCGCGGTTGTACGAGGCGCATAACAATTTTTTTTTTTTATTTTTCGTAAATAAAACAATAATAGACTGTCTCCCTTCGTTTGTCCTGTCGTACCGCAACCGACCGACGCTCGAATCGCTGTAAAAAAAAAAAAAAACCCGACAGCATATAGTAGTGCGGAGTTTGTTTCAGCCCGTTTAAACGGATGTACAGTAAAGACGTAGCGTAAGTTTTCCGGTCCTTAAACTACGGTTCGTGCAATTTATCGTTCGGCAAATTGGTAGCCGACGGACGGCGTATGTCAATTTACAATTTCGGCCTTTTTCGTAGCAAAGGTGTTTTTTTTTTTTTTTTGTAAAACTGTATAAAAATGCATAAATTAAAGCATTACACTGCACTAACGGAAACTGAGACCATTTCACGTCGCTGTTGACAGATTTGCATTTTATATTCCGATGTGACAATAAGGGAAAGCGTTAGGTCGATCGAACGTTTCGGATGGCGTAATCGACGCCCGGTTAATAAATTTGAAGATTAAATTTTTAAAAAAATACCCCCCGATTTCCGTTATCATAATAATATAATGGTGAACACGTAGCGGTCCGTGTTTCCCGGCGCGCCAATTATTGTTTAATGGCATTTTGTTTTATTTCTTTTTTAAACGCATTAAACCCTATTGAATTATCCGTTATCCGTTAAAACTGAACGAGTATTGATATTTAGTACGTTCACGTAGATTTTGTTTGGATTTTTAACGAAACTAGGTATATAACATTATCAGTTTTAATGTAACGAGTGCCGTTTATTCGGCTTGTGAACAGATTTTCGATCAGAATACCCGCGTCGGTCATCAATTCCAAAGGTGTTACCACTTAAAGGTGACCGGCCGCGATTACGTTAAGTCTATTACGCATTCTCCTTGTACTTTGTGTAATAACGGGAGAAACCCCCCGGGGAAAAAAAACATCCGGAAAACGGGAATATCTACGCAATAACGGTTTCTGGTAATTTCGATTTTGGTTTTTTACAACACTCGACACAAATTTTTCAATTACGCGACCGCCCGACATATACTCATCGATACGATATCAGCTCGTGTTTTCTATTCCAGCTCGTCTTTCACGTACATTATTTTTGTTTTTTACACGGTAATATGCGTATTTGGGATGACTGCACAATAATATCATCATTGACGACTATACGTATACCTATTTAAAATGTCGTATATTGTTACACGACATTTTGGCGCAATAAAAAACACTTGGAACATTATTATACGTTATATTATGTTTCGCGAATTCCCGAGAAAGACGTTATTGTACGCGCATATAATATATACTCCGGTCACAATATCAAAGACTGATGCGTTTCGACAGCCGGAAAATTCACTACGAATTGTCCGTTAAACACTCGAGATATTTAAGATAAAAGATATCGACTTTTTTTTTATTTTGCGCGAGCATTTAAGGAAAAAAATACCCATCTCCGAATTATTACTTAGGTATTTTATTTTTGCGTCCTTATTTTCGGGCGTGAAACGACTGCCTTTTTCATCAAACGCCAGTTTTTTGATTTGGATAAATTTCGGTGTTGAAATTTTCGATTTTCAAAGAAACTTATTCAAATTCCGGGTATAGGGGTAGAACAGTGGATCGTCGTTTGTGCGGCGGAACCCTAAATCATACGATATTTAAAAATTTTCGAAAATAATCAAACATTATTACGATTGGCACTTGGTTATTATTTCCCCCGCTTGTATTTAATATTGCATTCTCGTTTAAAAGTCAAAAAGCGCGGTCCATTTTTATATCGTTATTATTTTTACACGGCGGGTTTTCTTCTTACCTATACGATACTCCGTATACACATCGAAATTTATATATATACGTACAGAAACACTAGGACGACATCGTCGTGTTCACGGAGATTCGAATATTCTTCAAAAATCTGTCTTTTTTTTTTCTCTCTCTTTCTTCTCCTTTCCTCTTCGCCAAATTCACTTTTGCAATCTATTATTTTGACAGGTCCCGTACTGCGTACCTGCGTCCTACCTACTCTTTTTTGTTTCCGCCCCTCACCCCGTCCAATCGCGTCCTCGGATAGTGTTTTTCCGCGCCGGTCCTCGTATCGGTACGTGTCCGCTATCCCCCGCACGCGTCCTCCGTGACGCCCGGCGTCCCGTCATCACAAGAGCACCGCGTCACTCGGCGGGCCGGCTCGCGGACACGTGATTTTCGGATAGGAACGCAAAATATTGTCACGTGTCCGAACGCAGACGGACACGCAGATCGGCGCGCGATAACAATACGGGTGCGATACGCGCGCGTTGTCCGTTCGACAGTATTGCGCGCGCGCGTTATTGTGCACATTTTCCCGCGCGTTATTGCGTGTGCGTGGGAATAACCGTCCGTGCGGGATTTACGCCGCTGCGCGTTACACAAGAAGACGCGAGCGGCGCACCGCCGGCCGTGCGCCAGCCAAAGGCGGCGCCTCCTCCGCGTTGCGCGCAACAATAGCTGACGGACGGGAAATAACAATGCCGTTTTGAAGTTTTCGTTTTCGTTTTTTTTTTTTTCCATTATTTCGCGAAATAAATTATTTGTTACTCGATTAGAGTCGCGCCGTCCGTGCGCGTGCGGTTTCGTATTTTATTTATCTTGTTTTCGATCTATCGATTTTTTTTTTTTTTTTCAAACCTAACGTTTTCCTCCGCCGCATAATACGATTGTTTCGTGTTTACCGAAAATAATAATAAAAAAAATGCATTGTTATTACGAAATCCGAGTGGGGGCCGGTAAAAAATCGCGCCGGTACTGGCTGCGGGAAATCGCTACTTTCGACGTGCACTATCGCTACGTTTATAAAACAAACATAAAACATAGTTCCTAACAACGATGGCGGTTTTGACGATTCAAAAAAAAAAAAAAACAAGGAATTTGTTCGATACTTTCTATAATTTGTTTACGTTTGGCGTTTCAAATATGTGAAAAAGAAACTGCATGACCGTTAATCGATCACACGGTTTATTTTACTACCGGAATAAAAACGACATCACGGAAAATGTACGAAATGTAGACTTTATAGTAAACATATATTATGGCAACTTTTTCGCTCCAATTTACAAATACAGCAATTTTTCCGACAAGAAATCTGACTGGGACGGTACTGAAGGCGGGTCGTGTTCTGATTAGACCAGGAATTTTCCCAATAAGTGGGAATACCCGTGAAAAAGGTACAACGTTACGCAAATAATATTATTAAAAAACACGTTTAATTCGGATGTTATCGCGGGCAAAGCAACACTGCCAACCGAACTCTGCGCGGAATCCTTTTTTTTCGTTTGCGATGGCGATTAATCGTCGCGTACCTAATATACCTAATCTTTTTTTTTACATATACACATTACGTTCCAAACTTCTCACCTACAACGGAGCTCACTCACGTGCGAAGTATATCAGTCTTTCTTTTCTTTTTTTTTTTTTCAACTATTTTAGCATATTTAATCAATTCGTATTCGTTTTTAACGGATTCTCTCTCAGCAAACAATAATTGAAACCGAAACCCGCAGTTTCAATTGTATATAGCGTTAAAATTTAAAATTTAAAACATATACATAATTAAACGATACGTTACAATACGTATCGTGTCATTCGTTTATTGTCGAATTGTAGGTATTCAAATTGAAATGTGATAACATGATAATTATCGAGACACTGGTGATTTTTATCTTATCGGAGTAGAACGCGATTGTCGTTTTTTTTTCTTTCGCTATACTACAAGTTCAAGTATTTTTCGTCATCTACCGTGTCTATAACGTACATTTCTTCCACGCGCATATTTTCCCGATTTTCGCACCAATCGCCACTCCACATTCTTGATAATAACAACAACGATGACATTATCGGGTAGTCGTTATTAATGCCGATACGCGATTTCGACGGTCGGGTTCTCGGTTTCGGCGTGGGTGATTTCGGCGACCTTCCCCCTCCGCCGACCGGGCCACGGCACGCCGTCTTCCGCGCTCGCGCCGGTCCGGTAAACGGCGCGCGATACGATGCCCGGGGGCCGTGTCGCGGCGGGTCCCCGCGTATTTGTAATCGGCGCGCGCGGTTATCGCCGTCCGTTAACGGCCTCCGCGCGCAATAAAACCGCGAGACAATAACGCCGGGGGCGATGACAATGCGTCAAAAAATATCGCCGGGCACTGGTCGCGGCCGCGGGTCAGGCCGGGCGCGGACGCCCCGCGATATTTCCGCGCGTGCCGACACGGCAATCCCCGGCGGCGCTACGGACCGAGCGTATTTATTGCGCTTCGCGGGTGCCGCCGCGGTCCAGACGTTCACCCACGGCTTGTTTATTACCCGCCGCCGAGGAACTTTCTCCGCTGTACACGGAGCGTGACATACCGTCGTCGTTGTTATTAACAGCGAGGGCGGACGAAAAAAAGTCACCGGGATTCATTCGGGTCTAGAGCGGCCGAATAACAAGTTTATTGTTTGTTCGCGAAAAAAAAAAAAAAAAAAAAAAACGTCCCAGGATAATGGAAACACCCGTAATCAACGATAAACCGTTTCCAATGGAAAAACGACTCTGAGCGGAGTTCAGTTGATAGTGATGCTTTGTCAACAATTATATGCATACGACGTTATAGTAAAATAAGCTCCACATATGTTCTTTAATTGTGTACCGATTTTCCCGGTTTTCCCAAATTTTTTCCCGACTTTTAGAATAGTTGTCAATAGAAAAAAAAAGATCATTGTAAAACCAATACATTCCTCGCTCTCAAAATCTAAAATGAATATTATAAAATATTGACATTTGTAATGAAAAATAAACAATCCTACAATTTGTATGTAGAATGTTTTGTTATAAGAGTACGACTTTAATCCCATCCCCCCCCCCGAAATATTTTTTTGTTAACGCGCCCGATCGAGTGTGTTCAGTTTTAGTACGATCAATTGTAAAGATTAATAATTTATATGTACTATAATAATAGGCAATCTCGGTAATCGTTGGTTATCTATACATTTTGAGCAAAGGGTAGACATCCTCTACTACATTTTTATTTATATGCACACATTTTAAACAAGTTGATTACTTTCATGAGTCTCAAAGGTATTAGAAATTCCGGTATTTTCTGTGAAAACATAAAATCTGTGCATAATAAGGGTCGGGGAGGTGGTTTTACCGCCGAAAGGTACATACACCTTGTGTATACAAAATTACATCCTCTTGACTTCATTTGGGAAATATTAAAAAACTAAAAAAAAATCTTCCTCCCTTCTCAACATGGCGTAGTTCAATCAAAATTTTATCACTTCAATTCGTGCATAAAAAAAAAAAACTCATATTATGCTCTTTTGATCTAGAAGAAGAGTGTAATACACCCTTTTTCGAGGAAAATTCGATAAACACGCAAAATTAAGGAAATAAAAGAATTTAGAAAAAAAAAAAAAAAACTACGACTGCAAGAATCGATAATCTTATTTTCTGTTTACACCTTGCGGCTATTAATCCCATTTAATCGAAGTGTTGTAATCAATTCGAAAAACGTTTGCTCCATGTTCTGTACTAGAGAACGTAGACACGATAAGAGAGTAACCAGTATATTGGACGAGCCGCTGTACATTTTCTACTGGTTGGCCGTATTGTCAGAATGACACTGGAAGCCATTTATCGTCCAAATAAAAAAGCCAAATAATAATATTTTTAAATAAGATAAATGTATTTATGTGCGTATGCGTGTATATCATAACCGTGTGTTATGCAAATCGTTTTATAAGAATTCAATTTCAAACGTAAACAAACGATTTGTAAAAGTTTTAACGAAAAACGGTCGCGTTTTAATCAGTTGGCCGTTATCTTATATTCCGTAGTTAATATCCGAGTGACCGTAGATAAAAGAAGAACACAACGACGGGAACATATTTTGTACGTTTTCCGTCAACCTTATCACTCGAAATCGGATAGGTTTGTGTGGGCGCAATAGTAACGGTGTTATCATTTTCTGATTTACATGCATATTCCCGCGCGGTTGTGCGGCACTGTAACGTGTAATTTTTACCCGCCCGAACTATTTTGCGCATCCCCCGGTGAACATTTCCCCGGGTTATTGTGTTATTTATATCTGATCAACTCCGGTATAATTTTAGACCAAAAAACGACGGGAAAAGGGGGGAGGGATCGTATAAATGCACAGGCGCGACACCGGAACATTACCGCGACCGGTCACGCGTCACCTGCACACGTACAATGATAATCTATACGCGGCGTCGCTCTGGGCAAACAACAGCCTTTTAACCGCCGCCGTCGTCGTGCCGTATCCAATTAAAACCGACCATCGTCGTTTTTTTATAACATTAATTAATCGTCCGACTGATGTCCCGACCACACGTGTAGTGGATCCTAGAAGTTAACGCGTAAAAGTCGTCCGTATGGGATAGAGTGTCGGAGTAATAGTTGGCGAGGGCGACGACTGCTGGTGGTTAGTATATCGGCACCTACTGTAGTGATGTAGTGGATTGATGGAAATTTTCCTCTGGACGGGAAAACGTTTGCATAAATTTCGCGAATGAGAAAAAGTGAATTTCGCATATTTACGGGGGAAATTTTAACAACATTTGTCAAATTGTATACACGCACAATTGCAAATCCTACAGTCCAACCTAATCCAACAAGGTTTAGAGTCCAGGAAGTATCTTTATTACTAATGAATAATGAAATGTGTTGGTTGATAAAATTGATAAGCATTTCAATTTTAAAATTATATCCCGTAGTAATAATAGTGTAATAGTGACTGTAAATTTATTGGTAGGGGATTTCGGATTATAAGGGAAATTTTGTTATTATTGTCAGAACAATTGTTAACTCTTATCTAGCATCACAAATCATTAGGTACTCGGATTGCACAATAATAATATTAAAAAATTTTAAAAAAAAAAGTGAATACGTGAAGCACGTGTATCGATAAACAGCTATTGTTAACATTGTTGACTGTGCTTATTGGCAATTTTTTACATTTGAATGTATGATTTTCTTGTTTTTGTAAAATACTACCGCTAAACAAAGAATGAATCCACATAAATTTAAGTACAATACGCGAAACAATCGAATAGTTTTTATTTTTTATGAAAAACGTAAAAAAAAAAAAAACCCGTCTCAGTAAAACTATTATAATCTCTTTTTGACTGTAGATATACTCAGAATATACAATATTTAGTATATAGTGTGTCTATTATTATTGTGGGTTTTTTTAAATAAATCTTTCGGACGGTGTATACGTTTTCTAATAATAATTGGTTGAGACATTGCTGTGCGGTATACCAGACTAACATATGTACGAAAAAGTGTGTATTCGCATAACTCGTATTGGTTTTACTGGGAAGAGGGGAGTTTAAAACCCTTAATAAAGTAATAATATGATTTATGTACGGCGAACCGGCATGATCGATACGTGACGATTCCGGTGTGCTCGCGGGGGCGTGTTTTAAAGCCATTAACCGTGAAGCGATTCCGCAATGTCACCGAGAAAGACGCGCTTCGTGTGCAACAAAAACAAATGCGTGTATTAAAAAACAAACGAAACGCACAATCGGTGGTTGCCTCCCCGTCCCCCCTCCCACGATCACGTCACTCGTCCAATGAGCTTGGCGTTGTTTGAATTTTTATTTATCGCGCGGCGGCGTTTGGGTTCATTTTATATAGGTACCTTTATTATAATATCGGTTCATGCGAACGGATTGTTATTATGTTTTGTACGGCATATTGTTTTTCGTCTGTTCTATTTTTAACGTAAAATCAAATGAATAACCTCCGTTCGATCATAAAGCGCGCACTGCAAACAACCTCTTAAAATCGAACGATAAAGTATACGGTTTATGGGATGTTTTGCGCTTTACGTACATTTCATCACGCGCTTCGGGTTTATATTTCGAGTTTGCGAATCGGCGTATATTGTATTTCCGGCATAATATTATAGTCGATGCGCAAACTTCGTTACAGTCACGCAGCTGTAGGTGATAGTGATTGTTATATTTTATACAGGGTGATCGACTTACCGCGAAAAAGCGATTTTTTTTTTGATTTTTTAAAAGATTTCGAGTGAATCGGATTTATGTTTTTTTTTTTTTTTACCCCTACTACTCATACCCGAAACGATTATTAACTTTGAGTCATTTGCATCGGTTACACCGTTATTCGAGTTATAAGAGTTTTATACTTAGACCGGAGGAGTAAAGGGAGAAATAATACATTTCATATAAATGTTTAGATAGTAAATTCATAACTCTTCTCTACGGCCAGCCAATAAGTTAAAAAAAAACAAAAAACAAATCCGACGATGTTTGACAATTTTAATTGGATTATATAAAACGCGGCAATGCACATCGTACTTTTTAAGTGTAAGACATTTCTCAATAATTCATCCTCTTATGATTTTTTTTTTCCTTCCCGGAAAATACATTTTAAGTTGGTCAAAATAGTTCAAATTATTCGCGTTGGACACTTGAAAAGATTGAAAAAGTGAACTTACTTAATACAAAACGTAAAGGTTCGGCAGTTTTTCGATATTCCAATTTTATCGCAAATACGGCTTTAACGATATAGGTATACGGATCCCAATTCACTCTAATAATAAATCCAACGGCATAAACTCGGTCCGGCAGAACGGAAATTCGCTTGCGCTGGAAAGACGGCGCCTGCACCGTGCGGTTATCACGTCCTATTTGTATCAATACTATAGTAAGATAACGCATTATTGTCAATAACATCGGGTCAGCCCGAACATCATAATATTATTCAATGGTGTGAATAATATTACCGACATATCGATTGGTATTCGTGTAATGTTGAACGTGCGTTACAGAGTAATAGTTGTTCAATATTCAAAATTCGACGGCAGTATGGTAATAAAAAAAAAAAAAAAAAAACCGGCATGACGTTTTCGGTGAATATGTGCCGGTTTAAATGTGTCGATTCCTCCGCCACACGTATAAGAATCGTAATATAATCTAAACATTTTGCGTTGTGATACACAGTTGTACGGTTTGCTAATATCCGGACGTCCATAAATATCTCGTACAACATTATTCGCAGTGGTTTAACGGCAATAACCGCTGATCGTAAATTGTCGAGATATCAAATCCGGCACAGTAGCGACGCGAATGAGCACGCGGCTACGAAGCGGCCGCAGCGGGTGAGTGTACGTGAGACACTCGTTTTTTTTTTTTTCTTCGGGTTTCACGCACAGCAGTAAACGATCTGTTTACCCGATACTTCCTCACTGCGGTCAATGCGTGACACTTACGAGCAGTGTCGCCAATAACATCGTTTTCGCGCGAGACCAGTAGATTTTCTATACTGACCGCCGTCACCACAATCGCCGCCGACACGTGCACGAACAAATCAATCATAGGTCATTATTGCAGGTAGTTGTTAATTCAAACTTGTTGTTCTACTATGATTCTGCAGTAATTTGGCCCGTCCATCAATTTCGGCCGGAGCACGGGTCTCCAAGAACAGTCATCGTCATTATTCAAGAGGATGTCGGCGCACTATTTGTTTTCCATCTCTGACCCGCGAGCCACATTTTCGCAAATTTGCGTCCAGTAAAACCGAACTCGTGTTGTTTCATATTTGTGCGCTATTGAGTGTATTAATAAATTTTAAGTTAAGAACTTCGAGGCTTTTCACGATATTTTTTAATTTTAAAACGAGATATTGTGCGAATTTTTTGAATTGTAATATCTTACAAACCCGCATAAAGATTTAAATATCGTAAAAAAGACACCGTGAAAACACGGCTAACGCAATGAACTCATTGTTTGGTAGTAAATCGATTTAGTCTAATACTCCACCTCACAACACAAGTTTGTTCGGTTAAGCGCAATTTTTTTATTTTGCACATGGGTGCACATATCGCTCAAACATGTGCAGGGACGTCTGTAGTCTTATTAGCAGTCGGTTGTCATGTGGTCTTTTACTGCTTTATCTAAATTGTCAATGGAAAAAGGAACTGCACACGTCATACATCAATTAATTATTATTAAACGAATTATACTAATGGAATTAATACCATTAACTATTAAGACGTAATTGTAACTTAAAATTCAATTGATCCGTCTATACCTGCATAATTTATACCTACGATTAGAGCCCAAATTTAAATGCACTAATAACTAGTGCTGAGCAATACGCTGACCAATCCGAAATCCGGAATTTCAATTTCAAATTTTGGATTCTTAGATCCAACCCGTTTTTCTAAATTTTGAATCCAATCCGGCTGCACTGAGTTTCGGGTATTTTTTCATTATTATCTGCAATTTTTTTACAGATTCTATACAACACAAATAATATATGCGATCTCGGCTCTATCGATAATCGACTAAATTCGTGATTTAACCCCTTGAAACAAATATGCCAGGGTTTTCGGTTTTTTCACAATTCCTCAACTTATAATCGTCTAGAAAGATGACACTAGGTAATTTGTATACAACGAATTCAATTCGCAATGCACATTCTGTGGATAGTTAAAGAATTTCGGAAATAGATTTGGATAAGAAAAAAAAATTGTAAATAAAACAATAATTGGTATTAAACATTTTTTAATCCGGATTGATATTAACGGTTTTTAACTTTTTAATTAACATTTCGAAATACTATGAAAATAACAAAAATCGTAAATGTACGAAATATCAGTATCGACTGTGTCGCGAAACGTCTCCGTTCCGCGAAACGAATTGTTTACCGGCGGGATAAGTGCCGTCCAAGATAAACGGCCGGTAACGAAATGCACTATGCGTCCCGCGGCCCACTGCCCGCACGCGTACGAGTATTACGACGCTCGCGGACCGCGGAAATTCGCGAACGATCGTGACAATAATTAATAGCGGCGCGCGTATCGTTTTAAACATTTTGTTAATGGCAGGCAGACAGACGCGCGGGGGCGGGCGGCGTAAACTATAAACGCGCGCCGCTGCCCCGGCATACAGGGCACGCGCAAAAGTTTGACGGCCCGAAACCCTCGCGGACGGTTCCGCCGGGCGTCGCGCGAGTGCGCGTGCAGGTAGAAACGCCACAAACACGACGGCGGCGACGCGGCCGTGCATCCGTCCCGTGCGCGAAATACGGGCGCGAACACGTACGCGGGACAACGCGAACGGCCGATCGGTCCGTAAAATATTACGTCCGCGGAATTCGAAACGAAACGTTAAACGACAAAAGTTTCCCGCGTAAACTCATTAAACATCAAACAACCGGCGACGGAGTCGCGCGTCGCGCGCCGCGGTCCCCGCCGGACAATATTTCAAAATTAACAAAGACAACGGCGGCGGCGGCGGCGGCGGCGGCGGCGAACTGTAGGCGGAAGTTATTATTATTTCGACGAGTGGAATTAATTTGCGAAATATTTCGCTACCGAATAATAAAACACACGGGTCGCGCGTGTTACTGCACGGTAGCGCGACAATACGCCGACACGTGTTACACCACCCGGCAGCTGTATACAGGGCGATTCCGTTCGGGGATATCGCGGCGGTAGAACTGGGCAAGCGCTTTAAGGGGGTAATTTTTTGGTTTTCCCAATAAATGAGAAAAACGTAGGAGAAACGATAAAAATGTGTGCGATATTACACGAATGTTATTAAAGAAAGTGTATAATGCGTACGTTTATTGTCCTACCATAATATACACATATGACAAAGCGACATAATATCAACCGAATTACGTTCGGAATTGGTTTTCCGTTATCAATGGTTAATCGGTATAAATTAAATTGCCTATAACATCCCACATAACCCATCCCCGTTATCTTATCGGAGAAATTCGACTAACTCGACGGTAAAATATCAAGTGAATTTATGTCCGAATGGAACGAGGCTTTTTTAAATTTTTTTTTTTTTTTTATAGGAGGATTCCGCCGGAATTTCGGTGGTGCGATTTATTTTTATATTGATATTGAGGCGAGTAGAAGAGCTTCTGTACATTATAATAAAATGGAAGATAAATGGCAAAGAGATAGAGGACGACCGAAAACATCTTACATCAAAAAGACGATATCCGATGCACGTCTAACAGATTAACTAGATGGTGATAGAGACAAGCGGAGATACTATGGAAACCACAAAACCAACATTAGAGTTGACCGTTAAAAAAAACAATTCCAAAATAAGATCTATTCTGAGATTCACCCGTTGAGTACCGTTCGTAGAGTTGGCCATTTGTTTCCGGAACATCATTATGCATATAAGTTTATTCTTTTTTTCCCTTCCGATTTCCGAACTAAACGAGCTCACACTCGGGAATCGGGATTAGTTTTTAGACGGACACATGCGTTGATTGTTAATCGAATATTTTATTTTTATTATAAAAAAATTAAATTATTACCTAATAACGGATAGTTTTATGTAGAGGATATTGTAACGATACGCAATGTGGAAATACTGGGTTTATTTTTATTTTGAAGAGATTATATCAAATTAAAAATCACTGCTATACATACCGCGTTTTGTGAATTATATTGAAAAGCACTGCGACAAAAAGTCGTCAGTTACTTGGAATCGTAGTAATAAATGTACATTTTTCGAGTGCGTAAGTTTTTTAATTATCGCGTATTATGCATTGGAGTATATCAAACACACTAATTAATATTAATATTAATTTAACTTTTATAAAACATCATTTGATTAAAAAATTATTACATCGACGACTGAAAACTTTTCGAAATAATTAATTATATTAAATAACACACCCATCTACTTGTTGAAGAAATGATTTTGTTTCGTAATCGTTAATTTCGATACACTTTAGATTACGACCGGTTAAACGGATTTCCGCGGGAAGAATATTTTTCGTTTTACGATCGTGTTTTTAATAGTTTTATTATTCGGAAAACAAATGTTTAGGGCTGTTGTGTTCAATTAGGGGAGAGTTTGGTAGAAATACGGAAAACCTAAGGGAAACTTGTTTATATCTTTTAAAATATTGAACTAAAACACACGTTTCCCCGTTCTTAATTCCCACCAATCGATAACCGTTTTTTGTTTTTTTTTTTTTTCTATTCTTTTCTATACGAATTTTTTTTTTCCCCGAATTTTTCCTGTGATTATTTTCTGACCTTAAAAATCATAATATTAAGCTTTTTCGAGAGAGCTTATCAAGGGTGTTTTTATTTTTTTATTTTTTTTTTTTTGTTAATTTTAAGCCCTATCAGTCGCAAACCCGATTATAAGAAATGCCAGTTTGTTTTCGCAAAAGTTAACTGATAAACCGTTTTTGGGCGCGGGTATTAATTAACGGTATAAACCGTAAAGCTTATGACGATAATAACTATTAAAAGATAATCATTTCTGTACGATCCGTATAAGTGTGTATAGTGTGTATTTATAGAGTATTATAATTCTAACGAACAGATAGGGTAACGAAGAGGCGGTATTAAAAGTGTACGACGATCGTTAGGCATTATAATACGTCGTAATATTATTTAAATGGCGCGCAGTTATAAAATAAGTACGTTCGGAATAAACGCGAGTGTACGCGCTCGCGTCTTTATTATGACGTTAAATTTTAATTCTTGACGTTCCGCGTCCTCGGAACGGGACGGCCTCAAACGAAAATTTGGCTCTTTCGGCGTATCGGTTGACCGGCAAAATCTTGATAATTTTCTCCACGTAACGGTATTTTTAGACGGTTGGGTACGGTCCGCGATCGTGATATTCGGAATCGTGGCTTGCAGTTCGTGTAAACCAGTGGTTCCCAACTTTTGTTTTTTTACGCCCGCTTTGTAGCTATTTAAAAATCGCTCGCCTCTTTTCACCTTTTAACAAACATGACGGGCAAAGACAAACAAATATCAAGGTGTTGATGAGCAAACAAATCTTATCAAAAATGTCAACTGCCCTCCGTCATCCCTACCCAATCGATACCCGATCACCGACCATTATTAAATATATACAATATTTATTCCCTACATTTTTAATACAAATAATTTAATAAATACATATTTTACTTCTTGATGACTGCTTGCACCTCCCCAGCAACGTGTACAAGCCTCCCCCCTTTTCGAAAACACTGGTGTAAACAGACAACTCGTCCTTCGCGATTGTAGTATTATCGCTCACGAACTTGCCACGACTGGTTCGTACAATATCCAACCATGTTGGATATTTCAGTCGTAAAAACTCATTCGTGTAATGTGGTACCGATTATTTTACATAAATTTATTATTTAAATTTGACGTATATTTTATGTAATTAAATGACTATTTATTTTTAAAATATAATTACATTAAATTATCAATTATTACATATAATACAAGATAAAAATTACGTGCAAATAAATGACGAACGAACAATGAAGTGCATTCACGATATTCAGTTCATAAGAAATAAACGTGGAACCGTCGTTATTTTTCCGCATTTGGATCCATTGTCTTATACCCGCCATCTATTACTATTACTATCCATACTATCTTTTTTTCAATTTCTATTTATCATTTTTCTACGGTTAATCGTTGTTTCAATTGTTTAGCCAACACTGCACCAGACAAAATAGCACATGTTTCAACGACTAGCGACTCCGTCTTACTAAACGAAAATCGTGTTCACGTGTCAACACCTTCACGATTCGTGTGACCCTTTTTGAAACCACGCTCGTGAGCAACAATTAACACTATCGTGAAATACGATCGTAGCACGCGTCTAATTTAAACTCAGCTACTTTTAAAATTATTATTGGTCACTGCAGTGTTCCGCAGGTATTGAATATCGCATTTTTTTTTTTCACTATAACTCAATCATGATACTACTGTGCTCTTAAATATCGATGAACTGATTTGTGATAAATCGTATTTTAGTAACATTCTAAAAACTTTCGTATAATATTAACATTCGTGTCTGTATACGGTATTTTTTTTTTTAATTTTTCCGTTTTTGCCGATTTTTTGTCAATATTTTTTTAAGTAAAATAAAACGCTACCAAAATCAAAATAATATGGCAGTGTTCCATTGGAATGTAAAACTAAAAACTATCGCAACTATAAATCCACACAAATGGATAATATCGCGTAATATTGCTTTCCGTACAATTTCAAAGTAAATAAAACGAAAACAATTTAATATTTAAAATTTCGAATTAGTTTTTCACAAAATAATGATTTTCATGCCCTGACGATATTGTTTTCAAGGGCGCAATTTACCATTTTAAATTTATCAAATTTGGATAAAAGAAAAACATAATTTGTGTTTAATACGATTGTAAGTAGTACAAAAAAAATAATAATGTAGCGTCTTTTCCGAAAAAAATTGTTATCAAGTCGTTACGTAGGGGGATCTTCATGTACGTGTTTTCGTATTACGTATACAAACATTAAAATATTATCGATGACGTGTTTTTAAAGAGATTATCATCGTAGAAAACAATGGCGAAATAAACAAGTCCGATAAAGTTTATAACCGTCTGAATCGTGACCATGGGATTACTATATGGGACAGTTGATTGCACTCGTAAAACTATACGAATCGAGATCCAGCGACTCCAGCGTTTCATTTCGCCGTTCTATATTATCGTTAAATAAAATAAAATCAGTGGAAAATGATACAACAGTTTTTACTCGAACGGTCGAATACACATTTATTTTATTTTATTACTCGTATCAGGTATCACAATACCGTGGGATACAAGTGGGAAAACCCGTCGTACCTCGGGCGCAGTTTGAATATTTATCCACTGGATGGTGTATTTAATATTAATATATAATTTATACAAACCGTAGAATCTACAGTCCAATATTATTGAAGGTGCTCTCCCTAAAGTACTTACCGTTATGACGTAATAGTTCGATTCGGGAATCAAGCGGCGGCGGCTAGACCCGACATAAATCAACAAATAATAGATTTCGCGTAATAGCGGACGACCGTGGAATTGGATTAAGTATACTAATTATTATGATAATTTGTACGGAATATATAATAAGACAGCATACACATACATCTAGTACGCAGCGCTTAATATTCCGAATTTACAAACGAAAATTTAAAAAAAATCAACGTTCAATAGACGTGATAAGTATCGGTACGCCATTGAGTTTTCAATTCGAATAAATATTCTCAACGACCGTGCCTAATCGATTTTAAAAAGAACAAGCTATTTTCGCAGACAACAATATTATTTTTTTTTCTTATTATTTTACAGGGATTTATACGAAAGTCATTTTTCACGTATAAACAAAACACTTCCCGACGGTTTTTCGGTTAAGTGACTTGTGGAATATTTATCGAAGCCTGTGTGTTGTTGTTGGTGGCATGTTTAAAACTTGTCGTATTCAAATAACGATTTGTTTTAAAAACGAGCTATTTAAATAAGCTTAATGATGTTTTTCGCGTATATATGCGAATACATTATTATTATCATAAGTCCCTGTGTAATGTTGTTTTAAAATTGTAAATTTCAGAACTTTCTCTTTTTTTTAAGGGGAACGCTCTTTTAAGGCCAGCTCTTCGAGAATAAACTTCTCCATCTGTTCCTGTCTCTCTCCCAGCTCCCCTCACCGTTGTACTCCAGGTCCCAATAATTCTGCACTCATGACAACACAATCCTCACATCTTAAGCGCAGTCTTTCTGGTGGTTGCTATCCCGCCGAGTTGCTTTCGATTACAGCGTCCTTGTTATTGATCCCCTCTCACTCCCACGCGCCCATTAATAGTTTGTCTCGAAGTAATTTCTTTTGCTACGCCACATTTACGAACAGTGGCGGTTAAAATACACCTATTATTTTTAGTCGAATTTTTGAGGAAAAACATTAAAGACTTGTTAAAAAAAAGTACAAAAAAATACAGGCTCCGTAATGTTAATGTAGTGCGGAGAGCGATAATTTGTTTCGTTGTTTTCGGACACATTATTTAACGGCATCGTTTTTACCGCAGTTTTTACCGAAATAATGAATTGTGCATAGTCTAAATATTAAATTTGTGTAACGATTCATGTATTTTTTACGTACAATATCCATAAACGCTGCAGTAATGCCGGGCGGTAATTACAAATTTTGTCGTCACCCCCCCCCCCC